>JAVIWC010003225.1:600000-1067625 GCA_031894815.1 Creontiades dilutus | reverse complement strand
ATTTCTGTATAAGTTATGTCTCCTACTTGGATCAAAGGACTACCAGAACTTAGCTGTTATCGAGAGACAATGTTTCCAAGGTGTTCTCGGAAAACAAACCCACGAATAGAACTACTGAAATGTATCAAGATGAAATAAGTAATAAACCAACTCACGCAAAAAGAGTGCTTCCTATTATTATCCTTGACCTACTACTCAACTGAATTGAAGCTCGGGAGACTGCTTTATGGCTTAATGGCAATCCATTATAGTCTACGGCTGTCGCCAACCACCTTACATTATTCATTCTAACATCATAGATTCAAACCTTTTCTTTGCGTGAAAGACAACCCTGCAATTGGCAATAGGAGTAATCCCATTTGATTCAGGGAACTAATTTACGTCGAAAACAAAACAAAAATCTACCCTCTTACAACGAAGGTTTTTGCGATTTCGATTTTTCAATATTTCTACCCTTAAATATATCTCTTAGGTTTGATTGACCAAGATGCCGAGATTACTAGCTGATTCTCGATCGATGTAGTATTTTTGAGCCAAATCTTGTAAACTTTGGTCCATTAATTTCGGACAAGAGGGAGTTAGAAAGTTGTCTATATTTCCACGAAAGTAAAGAGTTACTAACTGAAAGTACATCATAGAAAGCATATCTTACATAGGATCGAGTGAGAGGAGATTGAATCCTATTGGCTCAAGGAAGTGAAAGGGGGCGGGGAGGACCAACCAATGCCACTCAAGGCTTACAAAGTGAAAGGGGCACAAACAGTATCATTATAGAGAGGCGGAACCAAACAAGAAAGAACCCAATAATGGAGAAATATTTTGAGGAATGACATCATTTAAACATTTTCCTGACCTATCACTTTTGACAATTTCGAATTTTTCTAGCACATCCAACATACCTCCCTTTGGGCAAAAGTGAGGAAATTCTACATATTGCCTGTTTGTCAGATCAAAACTGAAACTATGATTGGATTCATTCAGATGACTTGCAAAGGCGGAATCACCCTTATTGTCCCTGAAATCCTTTTCATGCTCTTTTATTCGTTCCCTAAATTTCCTACCAGTTTGACCACAGTACTCAAGCCCACAAGAACATTTTAGTTTATAAACCCCACTTTTATCCTGAACGTTAATTTTATCCTTAACCGTACCCAAAGAAGATTTGAGATTATTTTTATTCTTAAACCCAACGTTGAAACCCCTGGACGACAGAATTTTACCGAGTTTATCCGAAATTTTCCCATAATAAGGTACACTAATCCACTTTTTCTCTTCCAACTCAATTTCTCTCACTAAATTACACACCCCTTCCCTACTCTTTTTCCTAAGAACCTTATTCCAAATAGAATCAACAAGTTCTCCCCCATATCCATTACTTACGGCTTATTTTTCTTTCAATGATCATTCATTGGTATGGACAGTGCCCTATTGATCATACTAAGGTAGGCGGCATGTTTATGGACTAGGATGATTTGAAGTACTATGAATAGTTATATCACTGTAGGTATTTTTTCTATAAATGGAGAAATCATGCCTTTTGTTAATTAATGAGATAGACAAATCAAGAAAATTTAACTTATTTCCGCCCAATTCAAGGGTAAATTTGATGAAAGGATCCAAATTGTTGAAATCTGGAAAAAATCAACAATGTGGATCCTTTCATCAAATTTTGATGAAAATAGTTTGTTACTGATGATGACCTAACCGTCGAAATCGATTTAACAGTGTAACTCTTTACTTTCGTGGAAATATAGACAATGTTCTATCCTACTCCGTTTTTATTTGAAATGGGTTTCCAATTTCGACTGCCAGACGCACAAAAATAAAAATCCAATACCCAAGTGTACCTCGAAATGTAAACTAACTAATTTTGAAGACGGGGCTAGTGAAAATATTAAACTAAAACGTCGGGCAAATTAAGTGTGGCTCATAGCTTCCTCATCTCTCTAGTGAATTTTATTTTTTCCATGCGCAGCAGCTAATAACGAGACTATCGCGTAAAAATGAATTTAAAATGCGAGACTGAAATATTTTCAGTAGTGGTACTTATCAGGCGCTGTGTACTGCTCAACCATCAATTTTCCTAAGAATTTTTATTGTCAAATCGGATGAAAACTGAAGAGATTAATTTACAAGGGTTCGTGGACACAAGAAAGACAGGCAGCCACGAAACGAAACTTCTTGAAATGATCTAAAATGAGAAAAGCCAGTGGGAATTTGATTTTGAATTAATGAGGGAACAAGAACTGTTCCTTTCCCGAAAGTGAAAACAAATCTTACGCTACTTATGGGTAGAACAAAGTCAGTTCTTTCGCCTCAAACTTTGAGGTAATTTGAAAGTTTGTTCAGGCTGGAGGTGACGGTCCGAAAAATCGTATCATAGCGATTTCAACGCGATCATTTGAAGAATTCTTGCCTCTCTAAGATGTACGAGTGAATGAATGAAATGACCTAGAAAGACCAAAGAATCCAAAGACATAAATCTGAATAGTAAATAAGGCTAGAAAATAAGTTTTCTAAATCTTCTTGGCGTTTAGAAATGACCCAAGCAAAGATATGCTTTTTGCGTATTGTGTTACGTTGTGCAATAAGGGAAGTTGAAGAAAGATTTAGGTACCTATAACTCTCAAAATAAATATCAAACTAAAGTAAACATGGCGGCTGGTATATTTCAAAAGTGAGGAAGGGATGTGGACCAAGTTCATGGTCGTTTGGCGGAACAAGTACTTTTCAACTGTTCGAGCATAAGTGAACTGTTCTGGGAGCTTGTACTAAAATTGAAGTGCAGGTTTTTAAGTGAGATTGGTAATTTTTAAAAAGTGGAAGCGCAGGCTGAGTCGCTAGTAGAATAATCCTTAGATTTGTGAACAATGATTTTAAAACGTGCTAATGGGTATCTCACAGAAATGGCAATTTTCATGAATCTTACGATCCTCAGCTCAACTGGAAAACTTACTTCACCTTTCATTCTATCAGGCTCCTGCTATTTCTCAAAGACGTTATTTACCTGCAGAATCACGGTTTTATGGTAGATTTTTCAGTGCAAAGCTAGGAAATGTCCGTAACGTTGGTGTATCAGAATGCGATTTTGAAATATTCTGATGTAACAAGCATATACGAGTATTATGCCAGTGCCAGTGGGTGAAAAGTATTCATACCGCGATTTTCTGATTTATCCTTAACTATTTACGCAGTGTCCCAGCTTTCTGAAACAATCACAGGTTGCTCAGGAGTTTATCAAACTTTATACCGGCGAAATCCGTCAGTAATGCGGACTAATGGAAAAGGCGCTGTCCCTCAAGAAAAACCGAAGCAGGGACAATTCGTCGTGTTCATCTAACTTGTATCCCTCTTTGTAGAATGTGTTGTGCAAATTATAGACACGGTATGGTTTATTCCATTGGCATTGATAGAAAGTTGTGGGTCAAGGTTAAAGTTAGAAATGTGAGAGACGTAGAATAATCGCATTCTATCACGTGGAACTATCATAGACCCTGCCATGTTTCTGACCAGTTAACTGAAAATTAACTTTAACAGTTAACTACCAATTCGCGCGGAAATTGCACATCTTCAATGTAACTAAAAAAATGTTTTCTGACATTAAATAGAGAGACAATTTAACGTTCTTTCCAACGGTGTCATAAAATTTGAGCTATCGCCGAAACTGAGGGAGTTATGACAGTTTTAATTACATAAGATCGATAACACGCAAAAAATTTTAAATCGCGAATAACTCGGAAACGAGACCTCTAAAAAAAATTGCTAGGTGGCACTTTTGGTCGGAAATGAGTTGTAGAACACGTAGGAGCCGGATTGTGCATAACTCCTGGGACAACCTGTATATATGCCCATACACCTTGGCAGTTTTTTGTTATTCAAGTAAAGCTAAGACAAAGACACTAGTGTCTACAGCAGTTCCATTAATTTTACAGGTAGAAAATGCCGCCACCATAACGGTTTTCTACAGAAGAACTGAATGATATGACGATTTTTTCTTCCTATTATTGTGCAGTTTATTAATATGAAAGACAGGTCCAGTTGAGACTTGATAAGAACGAACTTTTCCCTGCGAGGAAATGATTTTTCATATTCAAAGATCTAGTAGTCAACTTTTAGCGAATAAAAATTCGTGTATACCTATCTCAAATGTTGGCATTGGACCCGATCGCTATGATAATCAATGATAGTTTAGAGACTAAAATTGTCTTGTTTACTTTTGGTTTATTATTCAACAATAAACCATTGTAATCGCTCTTGAAAAAAAAAATTTCTAACCCTCCCTGAAAATTTCATGGTTTACGTTTCAAAGGGTGTAGAATCCAAATCTGTAATGAAAATTTTTCCGTCCGTCCGCCGTACGCCGGACGCACCTTTTCCCAAACGGCTGGAGCAAAAAATCTGAAATTTTAAGGAAAAATCCATATTGGTCTGACAACACCCCAATTCTTGAGCCAGCTCTCTCACTTAATTTAAAGTGCCTTTTAAGGGTTGTCAAAGTTTTGTAAAATCCCTAAAAAGCTCAAATCAAGACGGCCTAAATTTGTACTTTTTTTTGAAGAACTTTCCATGAGGAATCGAATGAGGCCCTCCCCAAGTCTCTAGCTCAAACCATTCCCGATGTATGGCCCGATTTATGGTGCCAACATTTGCATCCACATTCACTACATCACTGGGTTACTGCGATCAAAACAAAAACAACAGCGTTTTTTTTTTTTTTTTTTTAATAGCAGTAACCATTAACCTAGTGATGTAGTGAAAAGTGGATACTGGAGTGAACTCCTAAAAGGGTTTGTAGCCGATAAACGGGTTGAAGCATTCTGATATGCATGCTCCGTCTTACGAAATTTAAAATTTTCAAATATAATATTTTTTCATTGTCATCGCTCTTGAAAAAAACGCTGCAAATTCTTTCACTGGAGTTTATGATTCGATTTCATTCATTTGGCTTGCATTCATAATTTGAATTTCTACAAAGCTTTGGAGTGTGTGTGTTTCACAGGTGATAGAGCGATTATTGAATTTCAGGAGATATGCATAGAACACGTAAATCTGTTTACCAAATTACCTATTTGGATTGATTAGTTGATCATATTCGTGTGCCTCCTGAAATTCAATAATCGCTCTATCGCAATCACCCGTGTATCGGCTCTAAACCGTCTTAGGAGTTCACTTCAGTTCATAGTTTTTAAAACTATTTTTGATAAAAAAAATGCACTCTTTGACTCAGTATTTTGTTTAAAACCCTGGTGTTGTCAATCAAAGGGATGGTTAACGACGTGGCTCTATTGAATTTTAAAATTTGAATACCGCGTTTAAGAACGGAGTTTGACCTGTGAGAACTACTGTATTCTGTCTAGTTTCATCTAAGGAACGCGTGAAATTTTAATGACCGAAGAAACCACTTCACCCCAAGCCAAGAGTCAAAAACAAAAAGAAGTCTGTAATATTTTGTGTAGCACGTTCACAAACTTAAAACTAACTTCTCCTTAAATTAATGACACAGATTTTATCAGTGTTTACTTGAAAGTAACGTGTACCTTTCAACCCAGGTATTAATTTATTGTAACTCCTAAATATCCTGCAGAAGTTACCGTTTTAGGAGACGAAGATGTCCGGAATTAACATTTAGGGCCTATTCTGTTTACCTTGATTTTAATTTAAAACGATTCCACGTAAAAACCAGCTTGATTTTACTTGGCTTGCATTGGTTTTCGTTGGTTTTGGAACTCGAAAACTCAAATGTAGTGAATAATATTGGTATATATGCTCGTGCAATCCTGCAGCATGAATGGAACCTTTTATTTCCTAGTTAGCCAGGGTTGTTTATTCAAAACTAACGATACTGCGGTGAGAAAAAACCAGCGGGAAGAGCGGGGTTCCCCACCGAGCTCGGACGAAGAAGAGCGCGGAATGAGGCGGTCAAACGGCGCAGGCGCGATTCTCGCTCAACGCTTCTCTCAGTTTGCTGAGATGCTGATCGTATTCGCGCCCAGTGGTTTCGCCGGTTCTGTTCCACCTTCCTTTTGAGCAGCTACACGGGAAATGGAAGTGAGTTTCACATGACGAGAGTTTTACTAACCGTAACTTTTCCGAAATATATATATAATGAGCATTTGTCATTCATCATTGTACGAAAAATATCTTCTCGTTTTCAAAACGTGTCGCATTCGTAGCACCATTTAACAGTCCAACGAAATTTCATCATTTCAACTAACTTCAAGGTTCTCAAAATTTATAAACACAGTTTAAACAGATTTAAAACACAGTTTTAACAGATTGAAAAACACAGTTCAAACAGTTGAACAAAGGTACAAGTATTATTTATGTCATTATTTTTGAAATTTCATCCTTTCAACAAAATCCTGGTTCACCCAGTTCAAACAAAATCTAAATAGTTGAAAAATGAAAAAAACAAGTTCATGTTGTATTCGTGGTATCCTTCAAGAGCCCAACGAAATGTCATCCTTTCAACAAATTTCAAAGTTCTCACAATTTAAAAACAGATCAACAGATTAAAAAACAAAGTTGAAACAGTCCAAAAAAACAAATGTTTTTAGAATATTCAAGCTGAATGAAATCGAATGAATTCCAGGTCCAAGCTTTTAGGTGCATACAACTTCGCCACAAAGTTACGTGAAGATCATTAATATACAAAAACTACCTACTAAGCCACTAATAAGTGTAATTTCAGAAGTTGAAATTATTGAAATTTGTTATCATTTCATCACATCTTGTTATCAGTTATTGAAAATGTTAGCATTTCAAACGATTTCTGCAATGATTTGGATTGAATGGATTTTTTGGTAAGGTAGCTACGATCCATTGTTCCTATGAGGGCTTCTGAGTTGGTTAATCCTACGCTTGTGGTAGCATCAATATGATACGAATTGCAACTTTTTGAAAAAAAAAATATTTCAAGACTATTCTTGCTGAATGAATTCCATTCAGATTACAAATCCTTGGTTTTGGAACCCCAGTGGGGTGGAACTGAAATGATGAAAGATGATTGTGACTGATTTAGTAACAAATTCATCTTTTAGTGGGTCATCTACCGACAACTCTGCAAATTATTACTCAAAAGTTCTTCATTTTTGAACAAAATAGTCTTCTTTAAAAGTTCACTAGTTTATAATATGTCCTCGAAAAGGCAAATGAAATTGGCAGGAAATGGGGTTCATCCATTCCTTTTAGAACTTGAAAGTTAGGCAGGAGAAAAAGGGAGTCGATTTGTATTAATGAAATGACTTGTACACGTAATTAAAATTCTTATATAAGCTAAAACTATCTACCAGCTTATAGAATATCATTGGAATTCACTTTTGAAGAAATCGAGTTTTTTAAAGTATGTTTTTTACATGTGGAGAGTGAAGAGAAGGTAGGGATTCATTGTATTTCATCAATTTTCTTTAGGAAAGTTGACTTACGTTTATACAAGCAATACATAATCATGGAAATATTAGAGGATAAAATAGGAAATGAACAACAGGAGTTCAGCTGTACTGTAATACTGTAATGTAATATTGAAGAGTGAACACCTCACCTATTTTATTGCCCTACCCTGGCAACGCCGGGTGATCCAGCGTGTATTTCGATTAGAAAGAAGTTCATGGGTAATGATATACCAGTTTCATTGTTTGTTATTATTTTCAGTAATGAATCTTTGTAATCAACCAAAAAACAATTTTTTTTACCACCCCTCCCCACCTTTTCCGGAAATTGATTGTTTTAACGTTTCAAGATGTGCAGAATACGAGAATCGAACTTTAAAAAATGCTCATTATAGAAAATAATATTTAAAAAAATCCGTCCGTTTGCCGTCGAAAATCACAAATGGGGTCTATTGGATGTGAAGATGAACGAGTTTGGAAATAGCAAAAATCGCCAAGTATCATGTCATACTGACATAGCTGCAATGAAATTTTATTTTCAAGGGTACTTTTTGAAATCAAGGATTGCAAAACTTATGTGATATGTTTAGGGACGAATGAAGGGGAGGTCTGACATTCATCACTGATGCGATAAACCCTGTAATTACTTTACCCTATTGCAAAATAATCCTAATAGCATAAACTCCAATTCCATAGTCACACTTTCACCTTATTCCATTATAATATTTTTATTCAAACGAAACATGTGGGCATAACATGATAATGAAATAAAGAAACTATCTCTGGAGGTATACAATTTGTTTATGTGCTGTAAGTAAGTATTTACATTGGATGGTGTTGACTTTTTAATATCGAATATTGATCTCCCGATTTATTGAAAGAAAAGAACCAAGTTCACTCCAGCTGGGTCACAGCTATTTCACGAATAGTATATACGCAGCAGGTGCATCGTCGTTACCACGAAATTCACTACTGAAGGCGACCGCGTTTCTAATCTGACATGAATCTGCCATTATCTCGCCCTGCATTAGATTTCCTCCTCGTTTTTCTATCGGTGCTCAAAATAGCTAATACTTTAGCCGCTCATTGTTGACAATCTGAACTTGAAAGTTGACTGCCAAGTTGGGCGTGGCGCAGGGCTTTCTCCTATCGGTCACATGGACTTATAGATAGATGGTTTAAATCATCTTGAAATACTATTTTCTTTACAAGATGTACTCGTAGAATATAAACTTGTCACAAAGATTCACGGAAACAAAATGCCACGGGACATGGTTCCCCACGCATCACCCTTCAAATGGAAGAATCGATAGTATTGCAGGTCTGTCACGTTGATTCTTGAGCGTACACAACAATGTTGAGATTAAGTTCAAATAGTTCGATTTCAAATAGGGATGAAATTGTTACAAGATTTGGGGATACATGATGGACACACAGACAGGCAGGCACGATACGGAAATTGATCAGACTAGCTAAACATAAACTGTGAGTTCAAATTTCGATTTTGGAAAAAAATTAATTTTTTTTTAACTTCCGAAAGTGAAAATCAAGTTTCATTGTCTATAGGTAGATTCAGAAGCAGAATTTCAACATTTGGTTTATTATTCAATAATATTGTAATCGGAGAAAATCGATACGTTTCATTGTAGAATCCGAGGTCTGTCCGCCGTACGCCGTACGCACGATATCTCCGAAACGACTGGAGCAAAAAATCTGAAATTTTCAGGAAAAATCCATCTTGGTCCGACGACGCCCCAATTCTTGAGCCAGCTAACTCACTCAATTTAAAGTGCCCTTTAAGGGCTGTAAAAGTTTTGTAAAATCCCTGAAAACCTCAAAACTAGTCGAATCGGCCTAAATATTTTCCTATTTGAAGAACATACCATTAGGAATCGAATGAGTTTTCAAACCATTCCCGATGTATGGCCCGAATTATGGTGCCAACATTTGCGTTTTTTCGTTTATTATTGTTTGTTTGTAACCTAGTGTAGTCCGGCCGATAGCGTCGAGTTGTAGTGAATGTGGATACTGGATTGATAGCCGATGTGAATACTTGTAGTGTAGTTAGTAGCCGATACACGGGTTGAAGCATTCTGATAATATATATAGTATATGTAGTATATATTAGTATATATTATTCAATATTATTACTGGGGTTTATTATTCAATATTATTACTGGGGTAAATAAGTTTTTTCACTGGGGTTTATTATTCAATTGGCTTGCGTTCGTGATTTGAATCTGTACTAAGCTTCGGAGTGTGCGTGTTTTACAGGTGATAGAGCGATTATCGAATTTCAGGAGATATGCATAGACCACGTAAATCGGTTCTCATCCAAAACACCTATTTGGATTGATCAGTTGATGATATTTGTGTGCCCCCTCTACATCTGTCTACCTTGGGCTACATCGTTTAAATTTGGATTTGGGGAAGTTTTAACGCAATACGAGTGCCAAAGGACTTGATAAGTTATAGATGTTTTTATTGTGGGGGGGGGGGGGGGTATTGAGGTTCAATAAAAAAACGCTGCAAATTCTTTCACTGGGGTTTATTATTCAATTGGCTTGCGTTCATGATTTGAATTTCTACTAAGTTTGGAGTCTGCGTGTTTCACAGTAGGGCGATTATTGAATTTCAGGAGGCACACAAATATGATCAACTGATCAATCCAAATAGATATTTTGGTCTAGAACAGATTTACGTGCTCTATGCATATCTCCTGAAATTCAATAATCGCTCTATCCTGTGAAACACGCACACTCCAAAGCTTAGTAGAAATTCAAATCATGAACGCAAGCCAATTGAATAATAAACCCCAGTGAAAGAATTTGCAGCGTTTTTTCCAAGTACCTAGGGCAGTACGTTACTCGCAGAGAGAAATTCACAGCATCGCTGGTTTTTGCTGCAGCTTGTTCACAAAACGGCCTGCTCGAAATCCCGTGTATCGAAAACCTTATATTGAAAGAAATGTTTTGAAGATTTAAGCGAAGATTTGCTCAAGTTGTCTAGGTCAGAGAGGTTACAACTTCCTAATGAAAAACTATTCCCATCACCCGAACGCTGAGTATACTATTTTGTTCATGTACAACACACATTTAGAAATGGGCATCTCTGGGTGTTGATAGATTATAATTACTTAATAGGGTTCCGCTTTAATCATCAAAGTGAGCTCCGTTCATCTAACTTCGTTACTAATCATTTTAAGATGCTGAAATTATGAACAGGGCCTCTATTGATAATTGCAGATTCAATTTCTTGTCAGTTTTCATAAATCGCGTATGATGTCTTGTAGAACCTATAGGTATTTAAACTTGTAGGTATTAAAAAAAGTTGTTCCATATTTTACAACTATTTTGTCCTTATATTACTCCGTATCTGTACCAGCAGTCGATAATTGCCTTTCTTCGGTCTCTACTCCGTGAAATGACTTTCTTCTCTTATTGAAAGTCAATGGAATATTCTCGAAGGAAGTTGATAAGAAATTAATTACGGCATATTGAAGAGAAACCCCGCCACAAGGGACAAGTTCGCAAACATTTCAACCCCAGTTTGACCGCTTGATTTATTTGGCTGGCAACGGCTCGTCCGCTGTGCAAACACTTGACTTTTACTTTTACCTTCCAGACAACCAAGTGCGCAGAAACAGTAGTTCAATAACAATGGGCTTTGTTGCTTCTCGTGATGACAAGCTGAAGATTTGTCTGTATAGAGGAGAAAGGGAAGGAAAACGTCGTAGTGAATATTGTATTGTACTGTCCTTTTCTTCAATGACCAAATCGGCACCGTAAAGTGAAATAAGTTTATTTTCAAATATGGTTGCTATTGTTTTGAGAGCTATGGAAACAATTGGTTTTCTTTGAAGGTGGGCACAAAAGTTTTCATCAGTTGAAGCTATTATGCTTCTGTAATCGGCTTTGGTTAGTCCAGTTTTGGAGTATCATAGTGCTGTCCAGTCTTCCTTTTATAAATCATATGAATACATTTTAAATTCTGAAGATTCTTAGCTCCATGGCAGCAGAGTATGGTCAGGGACCACTTTCCTCTAATATTGACTGTCCTGACGTCCCTTGCAATGGCCCAATCGCCAAAATGGACAATACATCATGAATACCCCCCCCCCCTGCTCTTTAAAATTCCGAGGAATGTAATGAATACGGTTAGCTCCCGCTTTCAGTTTCTTGAAACTGCTAAGTCTGAACATTAACCTGAAACCATTTAACTTCAGGGGCATCCTCCGGGTGTTGTAGGCAAATCGCTTGTGCCCTTGGAACGGCAACTGCTTCATACCATTACTCTCTCTTTAAAAGGAAGATGGCAAGTGTACTTTTTTTCCCTACAAACCGGCAAATTGAGTCCTCCGGTATCCTTTGCTGCTCTCCAATTGGAACACATAAGCAGGGGTTCTGTCAAGTTGTGAAGCATCTGTTCACCGAATTGACAGAGCCCCTTTTAAGTCATTTGCGTCATGTAACGAATGTCTTTTTGAAATAGAATGACTTCGAATTGTTCACCATCTATCACGATACTCTGGGTGGTGTGTTGGATATGGATTGTTCATCTTCTACATGGTTAGGAATCACTAACTCTTTAATATTAGCTGTCCTGTTGTCCCTTCCGCTTGCACTGCCCCAATTGGCTAAATGGGCAGTACTCCATGAATAACCCATACTGCTTTTTGATAGTCTGAGGAATTCGGAATTTGAAACGTTTTAGGTTCAGGGGTGTCCTCCGGGTGTTGAAGGCATATCGCCTGACACTTGGATAGGCAACTGGTTCATTCGATCACCCACTCCCTACAAGCAAGATGGCAAATGTACTTTATGTTCTACTAACTATCAAATCGAGTCCTCAGGTATCTTTTGCTGCTCTCCAATTGGAACACATAAGCATCCATTCACAGACCCCCTTGCATCCATGTTTCATGTACCTCTGCTGCCTGCAACGGCCTACCTAGCACATCGTTTGCAACGTATAACGAATGTCTTCCTGAACGAGGATGATTGCGAATTTTTACCCATTTTCCCGACAACCTAATTGGTGTATTGGACATGGATAATCCCTCTTCCCGGTTTAGTGAAACTATTGCTCCCTCAACCTGGAGCAATTTAGCGTACAAGGTATCTTCTGAGTGCTACCAGCTAAACGGCTTAGCTCTTAGGTGGGGTAACTGCTCTATTTCATTACCTCCCCTTGTCATACGGAAGCTGAGTGCAGTTTGGGACCACTTCTCCCTAGTAACATCACCAATCCCGAGGGAAATTCTCGTCACACTGCCCCTTAAGTTAAAAGGCCAAATGTTAAATAACGCAATTAAAATTAACTGTTTTCTCCTGCCTTGCTTATTCCAAGCTTTGTTCTTCATTCACACCAGTTCCCTGCTTTTTGAAACCTCGGGAATATGATGTTTATAGATAGCCCGTCTACGTTTTTGAAACTGCCAAGTCTGAGCTTAAACCAGGAGCCTTTTAACTTGCATGGTATAGTCTGGGTGACATAGGCTGGTTGTCCTAGCTCTTGGAAGGGTTAACTACACCATCTTGTCACCTCCTGTGTTGTAGGAGTCGGCAGAATTTTCCATTAGCAACTGGTTGCAAGCACAAGCTTTAGCCATGGATCCTTCCAACCGAAAACGTTCCCAATAACTTCCTTTCTATTTTCTGTGCATTGGCTTTGACTTACTCGAAAATCTGTGAATTTTTAGTCAGCCAACTTTATTGATACTACACTGAGCCATTAATGATAATACCTACCAAAATATAAGTAAGTCGTAATTTCGTACACGAAATTGTTGAGGAAGCCAATCAAGAGTATTATGAAACATAGTCCGTTCCATTATTTACAGCGAGCTGCCCCGGTGGATTATTAAATCTCATCATTCATTCAAAGCACGTCCCTCACTTCTGACAGAGAAACTGCCCGTGAAGGGAAGAATAATAATTTTGTGTCGATGACCTGGGGGCATCATCTCGCAGACGTTATCTCCTCACGTGCGTGTATTCTACAAGATTTGTAATAAAATAAAAAATAAAAATATTAGGTTTTATCTTGTAGCGTGTCGCAGATAAGGCTGAATTATGAGGCATTCGATAACCTCCGCATTGTGGGGTTCACTTGCATTCGCACAGAGCACTTGAAACGGAAAGTTTTTCTCGTTTTGAGATAGTGTTGACGCTCTGTGCTATCAGTGTCACTAAAAGTGCATCAAACAGGGTATGTTCTTAGGATGACTACAATTCCAGTGCTTCTTGTAAAATTAAACTTTACACAAGAACCCTTGTGTATTTAAAGAGGGTCGTATGTTACATTTCGCATGCGTCTGTTATTCATCAAGAAAAAAAATTGATCCTCCATAACATAAGGTGGGAGCGGCAATATAATGAGAAACCTTCTTCAAACGATAAAACATAATTTTTCTTCAATCTTTTCTTGTTTGTAATTAATGGATATAGTCCAAAATACTGCAAATGATTACATAAAGGTTGATAATTTCTTCATTTTAATAATGAATAACCCTTCTACTTAAATCACTGATCTTTGTATATTGGTCAGTGATAAATTATCTTCCGAAACGGTTGTTGATTTTTCCGAAGTGGGGTTGTTAACCTCACGCTCAACCCCCAACCTGGAGGCCAGGAGACTTTTATATCAGGGGTCTCTGTTCCCCTAGGACAGCTGCCTTCACCATGGCTTACAGACCCTGTCCTGGCGTGGGCATGAAATGCTTTTGAATGGCGGCATGTTCTCGTCATGTCACAGCTTCGTTGTTGTGCTCTTGTGGTATTTAGTGAGCCCTGCCTCGATGCCGAAGAGTCAAGCCTTCCACGCACTGATGAGAGTTGCCACCTCGGTCCGGGACTGCTTATTCAGGTTAACCCTATTCGCAGCTGTCCACTATATCTAGTGGAACATTCACCATTCGCCACCTGTGAGCTTTTAACTTACTTACTTTTACTTTACTTAAGGTTTACCGAACATTGGTGAGGCCGGTGGTACCCTACGGCTCAGAAACATGGACCATGACCAGCGCCGACGAAGAATTTCTGAAAAGATTTGAAAGAAAAATTCCTCGTAAGATTTTCGGCGCAAGGCGCGTTAATGGCCAATGGAGAATCCGCACAAATTTCGAGTTCCGTAATCTGTATGGAAAGCCAGATATTGTGGCCAAACTTAAAGGGAATCGTGCAAGACGGATTGGCCACATAGAGAGGATGGATGGTAACCGAGCCGTGAAGAGGGTTTATCTGGGGAAGCCAGGAGGCCGCCGACTGAGAGGTAGATCCAGGAAAGGTGGCTGGATGACGTTGAGAATGATTTGAGGGGTGTTAGAGCGGGAAGATGGAGGACCAGAGCTGAGGATCGTGCTGATTGGCATACTGTTGTTGAGGCGGCCAGGCCCTACATGGGCTGTAGCGCCAATGAGTAAGTAAGTAAGATAAATTATCTAAACTCAGTCCATCGATCTTTTTTTTCTTTTCCACTCTAGATGCCAAAAAAGAGCACCATTCATATTTCAGCACGATAGGTCGATTAGGATAACGTTTGCCGCAAGGGCTTCCAGCTCCCTTACCTTGAAACCAATGATATGTTTTAACCATGAAACCATACCTTAACAGATTCTCACACCGTGAAACTGACTTCTAGACGCCAGTAAACAGCTGAATAATTTCTTAAGTATAACTACGAAAACACCAACTTTTACTGGACTCTTTGAACCAAACAGGAGCTGATATCAAAACTTAAAGCTCTCAGAGCTCTGGACTTGAGACTATGGGTCATTCCGTATCGTTTAAAAGGCTTTGATTTACCTCAAATCATCATTCTGCCTTCAAATACAGCATTCAAAAAGAAAGAAAATGGCCTTTGAACTCACAATCACAATCACAATGATATATTTTAACCAATGGTCAGGAATTTTTGATAATACCGGCCATTCATGATTTGGATAATTAATTAATGAATTGAAGGTTTATGATATAAAAATCAAACCAGAGATCGTAACAACGAGATTCGTTGTGCTACAGTTCGTTCGATTCGGACAGCCACATCTGAATCCGAGCGAGCCCCCTAATTGGTATCCTTGTGCCTCACAATGGGTCACCCGCGACGTTCATCCAGTCAATGAAAGAACGCCATGTAGGAAGTATCCACTCCTGTGTTTGATTCGGTAACCCGAGTGAAAGTTTTGTGAAGATTCAAGAATTTGGAGGTTGTTGATACGCATTCGATTTTATCGGAGATCGAGTGGTTTGTGAACATGTTTCGAACGCATATCCGCAGCTTGCCTTCCTCGTTTCTTGTGGTGCTTAGAAACGTTTCCATCGACAATCGTGTAAGTAGGCCTCGATTCGTCGATTATATTTATACTATCTGGTTTATCCGCCATTGCTCGGGTTAGAGCCATCACTAATGGGTGGAGAATTCACATTCTGCATCACACAAAACTCACTCAAACTTAACACTCATTCAAAAGTCCACCTGAAGTCCTGTCATTATTTCTCTTCTTTTTTTCTAATATTTGCATCTTCGGAAACAATAGAACAACATCGATAAAAGACCTATAAGTTCTATATGAAATGTAATCTTCAGTCAAGTAAATATTGACACGGCCGACCAGTTTCACTTCACAGCTCTTGATTATTACCAAACATTCTCAAAAACTTTCAGAACCCAATTTAAATCAATAAGGATTAATATCATGATAATGAAATCACCACTGTTCGAATCCAACCGCATTTGAACTTAATATTCATGTAGTACAACACTAGGTGTATCAGCGCCACAAGCGATCATGTAGTCAACTACATGAATAATTTAGTAGTTTATACAGGGTGTCCCAGGAGTTATGCACAATCCGACTCCTACGCGTTTTACAACTAATTTCCCACCAAAAATGTCTCTTAGCAGTTTTTTGCCAGAGGTCTCGTTTCCGAGCTATTCGCGATTTAAGATTTTTTTCGTGTTTTCGATTTTAAGTCATTGAAACTTGTCGTAACTCCCTCAATTTTGGGGATAGTTCAAATTTTATGACACCGTTGGAAATAAGATTAAATTTTCTATCTATTTGGTGTCAGGAAACATTTCTTTTATTCATCGAAGACGTGCGATTGCTGCGCGAAATGGCAGTTTTGTCAAAATCTTAAAATCGCCTGTTTATCATCTCGCCTAGAAACCCCATGAATGCTTGATGCAGAACTGTGCAGGCCTTTTAAAACGTGCGCCAAAATGTCAGTTTTCCAACGATGTAGTCGTTTTGTTTTTAAAAAATATTTTTAGTTAAGGAACAGCGGGTGGGTTTTTTAGTTGTTTTGTTTAACTGCAGAAAAACGTGTGTTTTCCGTTAAAATTGAGGTTTTTCCAAAAGTCTAGAAGATGAATGCAACTCATCGCAGTCGGAAATGAGTTGTAGAACACGTAGGAGTCGGATTGTGCATAAGTCCTGGGACATCCTGTATCACTAAAAAAGACCTAACGTTTGAAAATTGGGAAAGCTACGGAGGAGGCATTCTCTTGTTCAGGGGCTAGGATATGCAATAACCCGCACGACCTCCAGGTCTTGAAGGAGGGGTTGCTTTGTGCGCCGTGTATTATCAACCCCAATCTGTTTTGGCCGTAGCATTGGGTGTCGCAATAATGATAATTAGTTGTTTCTGACCAAATGGTAATATATTGGGGTTTAAATCGAGTTCATACAAAGAGTTGGAGTTTAAACAAGATTGTTAAGATTTAAATTAAAAAATAAATATTTAAAAATTAAAAATGAAAATGAATTAAATGAATGAAAACATTCGTTTGCGATCAGCGTCTACGGCATTTCTAAGCTGTCCAGCCAAAGTCAGGATAATCGAAGAGCCGAGAGACAGCTGTTGTTTGTGTTCATTTTCGATTGATCGCGATGATTTGCTTTCAGTTGAGTAGCCAAACCACAAGTGAGTATGTTGACATGATTTTTGTGTACGGTTTTGCCAATGGTAATGCTTCTGAAGCAGCAAAGGAGTCACACTCCTCCTGTGTACAACTCACACCCTAGCGAACACGTCGGATGGTATGAGTAAAAAATATTGGTAGATAATATTGTTCATGTCACTGATCCTTCTTTATATAGTAAACGTTCTGTTTTTCATCTACTAATTGTTTTTTGTCACTAAGGTTTTGGTTATTACTACCAGCTATGTTCAATAGCTATAGCGCACCATGATGAATGGCAATATGTAATAGTGAAAACCTTTCTGAAGGAAATACAGCGAGGAAAGAGGCGAAAGGGAAGAGTTTGTAATGATACGGAAGCCTTGTTTGATAAGGGTCTGTAGTGTTAGCAAAAAGGTGAATGCAACTCATCGTGATCAATCGTAAATGAACACAAACAATAGCCGTCTCTCGGCTTTTCGATTATCCTGACTTTGGCCGGACAGCTTAAAAATGCCGCAGACGCTGTTCACAAACGAACGGGTTTAAGCATCCGAGAAAACCAACTTGAGAGGTCTGGCTTTGTCACCATTCCATTCAGTGAGAAAAGTTACGTATATCCCGCCACCAATCTTTTTTCGTCGAGACTTCTGGAAAAACCTAAATTTTAACAGAAAACACACGTTTTTCTGCAGTTAAACACCATTTCCTTAACTAAGAACATTTTTAAAAACCAAAACGACAACACCGTTCGAAAGCTGATATTTTGGCGCACGTTTTACCAGGCCTGCACAGTTCTGCGTCAAGCATTCATGGGACTTCTAGGCGAGATTAATTGGTTTTCTAGTCTTCTCTGAAGAAATGTCATGATTTCGGATTCTTCGGAAATGAGTTCTATCGTTCCATTCTATCAGTTATTTTAGAGCAATTTTTGACAGAAAAGTTGATGTTTGAACTTAGAAAAACGTGGATTTTTTCAAACAAAATCAACGTTGTGGCATGAGATAATGCCTCTGGTGTTATATGAAATTGAAAGGGGGTGGGTATATAACTGGGTAATGTTTTTCAACTGAATCAAATGAGCGCATTTCCCTAGAATGGTTAACTCTCAGAATGATTAAAGTCAAATTAAAAAGGACGGGAGGTTGATGGGTAATTCAGCAATAAAAAAGGATGTGATCTGAAATACATCCTTTTTTTTCTTTTCTAAAAAGTAATAACCAAAATAATAGATACAAAAATATTTCCAACTTCTTTTTACATTTTTGTTGTACAGTTCACAACAGATAGAATAGAAAGGTTGTATTTCAGTCTGTGATTTCAGATTACACCCCTTTTCATTCCTGAATTATCCCCCCCCCCCGCCTTCTTTCTTATATCATTCGGAGAGTTTTAGAAATGAGTTCATTCGATTCTGTGAGAAAAATTACGTAGTTTTATCCCGCTCTACCCTTCAATTTCATCCACGCACGCAACATGATGACTTTTACAAGCAACATGTTGATACCTTCGGTTACATTGTTCCGTTATAGCTGAGGATCTGCAATTTCTTGTAACATTTTTTCGGCAAACACTAATATTTACAGCATAATGAACCTTTTTAATCGACTAAGAAAAAGAGTTTTCAGTCCCCCCCAAAGTGTTAACTATAAAATACCTTCCTGTCTGAAGACTGATTCTTTCAAAGGCTATCGAAGCAGCAGAATAGGATTGATTGTATTCTTTCAAATAGAAAAATGAAATTAAACAGAATAAGAAAAGTTTGTTCCGTTACAATAATTTTGTTCAAAAATTACCTTTGATAACGCTGCCAGAGTATGTCACCTGGATCGAGCGGTTCCCAGCGAAATTCGGAAGCCCCGCGAGTGGAATCGCTCTTTTGTGATTTGACACGGTTTCTATTTCCTCAATTTATTTTATACGGGCCGACAAGCGGTGTCGGGTGGAAACTCCATTACCGTTTCCAAGATAAGCGACACTGAAAAGTTGAAGGGCCCGAGCCAACGTTTGAATAGACGTCTGAACGAAACTTTATACCTCCTTCCCCGTCTGGCCGTTCAAAATACTAAGCCCGACCGGCTTATTGGGAAATAACTGCTTACCATGGAAGAACCATGTATCTGTAAGCTGTTATATATATCACTCGTAATATTCCTATACCAGTTACAACTCTTGACGTTAGACTTACCATGAATTTCAAAAAAGTTGATAGGTACTTTAAAAAAATGTATACGATATTTTTGTATTCTTCCAAAAAAGATCGATACGATTCTTTTTAAGAATCTTGCATCCCTATTTCATCTAGTTCCTATCCAATTAGATTGAACAGGGACACCGTATCTAGAGCGTGCGCTTTATCAAACACGCCCTTCCCAGATAAATAATCATACTTCATAGTAATATCAATTTGACAATGTTATTACATTCTTGCTACTCAGAATGGAAAGGAGATTTTTCAAAGTTCAAAGTCTTCAACGAAACAAACCACTTATATGCGACGCCACAGTACCATAGGTTACATCAAGTAAAAAAAAGGGTGTTTAGCACAAAAATAATAAACCATCGTGTAATAACTTGCATCGCTTTTAAACAGATCATGTTCGACTCTCATTAACGACTTTAATGTGTATTCAGTGATTGAAGGAACGTTTGGTTGTAAACATTGATATCTGTGTAGGAAAACAATACTAGGATTTAACTTTTTGCAGAATAATTCAACTTGACCAATTTTTGATATTTCTCTAGGATAGCAACAATAGCCGATACAACTATATAACTATTATTATTATGAATGTAATAATGAAAAATAAGGATCCATAACAAAAGATGGGAAATAGAGACGTTAGTCTTGGAGTAGGGCAGTCCAGAAAGTGGGACAAATCGCTCCCATTTCTATTTAACAAAGTTGTGTCTCTCTGGATGAATGATTAAGCTTTGGCGATTCCCAAGGGTTCAAATATTTCAGGGTCGGAATTACGGAGGAGCTGAATTCGACTGTAGATTGACAGCTACCTCGGAAACTTCCTGGCTAATTGGGTTCGTGTGATGCGCTGGTGTATGGTTGACCTTTCACAGTGGCTGCAAACCTGTACCAGCCAGTTTTGAGTTCAATCTCACGACTTCGATGGAAAACTAACAAGGAAATTTGTTTATTTTCCTTTTTTCCAGGAATAAGGCGCCTGACTGGTGCCCGGGGATTATTACTGTAAATTATAAACCTTCGTGATCGACCACAAACAAAAAGTTTAACGCACGTTCAAAAGTTGTTGGATTACTTAAGCAGATTTCAAAAATGTAATAAAATAAAATCCGTCTGTCCGCTGTCTAAAGCTTCCCTCCGAAACTACTGGACCAAAGTTTAGGGACTTTGTCTCAAAAATCCAACTTAGATTCGTCATTCGTCGGTAATCTCGATCTCTTGATCGAATCAATCAACTGTCGATATTTGAGAGGTAATCTATCAAAGAATCAAAACCTCAAAAAACATCTATCAAAAACCGAATACTTTTCGGTTCGATTCAGATAGAAATTGGTTCCGTGAATAGAATGAGACTACTCTGGAAGCTATACGATTATCCGTTTGCTCACAGATTGCAGATCTGTGCAGATCTGCTCACAGATTTTAGCATCCTCGTGTCAATAAACACGAGGATGCTAAAATCTATTGCAAAATGTGCCAACGCCTCTTACCACTTTCTCCGATAGAGTCTTTGATACAGAAGTAATAAACCTAAGTGTAGTCATTTGCAGTTTTTTCTTCGATTAAAAAGGTTCATTATTAAAAATAATAAACTAAAAAACCCATCCGTCCGCCGTCCGAAGCTTTTCTCATAAACTACTGGACAGAAATCTACGAAATTTTGCCTGGTTTTGTAAACATCTGATGTCATTAATAACCTTCTAATCAATAATACTTATAAATACCGAAAAATACTTTCTTGTATTTCCCTCGTAACGGTTGTAAAATGCAAATTATTTATTACTAAAGTAATAACATTCTCCGCATGACGTTCATTACAATCATGATTATTAATTACTGATATTACCCTAATCGGAGGAATGTACGTGAAACTCAAATTTCTCAAAGTCTGTTGCTCGTTTACGGGCACATAGGTGGATCACGATTTCTGGTCCCTCTTCAGAAGAATAGCTGATGAATTTCACTAAGGAAAAGCCCCAACTTGTCTACTTTACTTTACAACTGATAATATCTAGAATGCATTAGAGTTGTAAATTATTAGATAAAAGAGTAAATAATGCTGTTTACTAAGCAAATTTATTGTTTTGATCCTGGTAATAAAGTAACATAACCCTTTCTTTAGCATTAATTCAATTCATAGTTTGACCGTGGCGCTCATGTCAAATTGCCACGGTCGGAATTTTCTGTTGCATAAAAACATGACAATTGGTTGAAAAATATTGTTCTACCTAGTGTGTTATTTAGTGAGTATCTAAGTTTTATTACTCAGACGAACTCACTTTGAAGCTCCTTAGATTAATCAATATAATCTTCTGCTATGATTGCAGGCAACTCCAGAGCAGGTGGCTGTTGTGAAACAGTCGTTCGACCCAATCGTGAAGAACGCGCCTGCGGTAGGCAAGGTTTTCTTCAGCAGGTAAAAAACTATATTTATCAAACATTTATATACTGAGATTTTCAAATACATATGTGAATGTACGAATTGATGTGCAGACAATGACCTGCCTCCTATATTATAAAAGCAGAGGAGCTCAATTTGGAGGGTCAATAACTACAAATTATAATTTTAATTATAAGCAGATAGATCTTCGTTCATTCTGACATCTGATGATTATCAGTCTATCTATCTATAAGCCACCGTGGTATGTCGTAATCTATATTGATAAGCGTGACATCCCGGAATCGTCTCAGGATGCCTCAAAATGGATTTACATGAAGAAATTTGTGGAAAATTCATACTTTACTGTTTATAGCCATTAAATAGCTTCATTCTTCAGAAAAATTTGCTAAAACATGTACATTCCTACCTTCGGTAGTTAGAAAGCAATACTTGCCTTTGTAAACAATTTACGAAAATATTTCATGACGTTTCAACATTATATCGAAACTAGGCAGAACCTAGTTGAGGTTCTACGTTGATTGAATTATTGATATGTATCGACCTTGGGAAAGGGTAGTTCTTCCAAGGGATAATGATGGTGAAAAATCTGTGTTTACAGTTCAATGATAAGTTGCACACATTCGACGTTGATGAGTTCAATCAAAAGAATAATAAATTTTATATAGCGTTATAACAAGGAAGTGATGGAATGGACTAGTTGCCCCTTGAAAATGGTGAGGGGATATGCTTTAAAAGCTTCAGATGTATGCTCAGGAGTAGCAGTTTCAGACACTGGGAAGGGGGAACCATCCACATAAATCCAACTCTCGGTATACACATCTCTTAGGGATGTAATACTATAAAGTTATTGCTCTTATTTGCCAATGGAGACTGTGAAGAATTAACCTATGTATTCTAGAATTATTCCCTAATAAAGAAGGACCAAGCCGACCAGGTAGCGTCACCCCTTCCACCCTCCTCAAAGGGAGCAGGGTGGAAGGGGTTCCCTGACCATATAAAAACCCGGCCTACGAGCCGGGAGGATATAGTCGGCGGAAGCTCTATCAGCTCAAACCTTGTGTCTTAATTGCGTTCACCTAACTTCGCTCTAGGGTACTTGCCCTGCTCGGTCAGTTAGGACGGGTACTTGTACGAGCGGCCCCGTAGGGAGGGAAGGCGATGTTTTGGAGTCATAGGCATGTACGAGCGGCCCCGCCTGGTCTAAGGGATCAGATTAGAAATGGTACGAGCGGCCCCGCTCGAGCGAAGGCCAGCAGGCCAGTTGAACCCAGTGACTGGAAGAAATCCGAGCGAAGATGGAACCCAAAGTAGCCTTGTTAACGAAAAGTTCGCGTGGAAATCGAGATATGATGTTGGTAAACGGTTACCCTAGCCAAGTATGTCCAAATCGTTTCTCATAAGTACCAGCCCAGATCGAGTAACTGAGAAGCTACCTACCTTTACCTACTTGGTAAAGGTTTAGCTTTACCTACTTGGGTCGGGAGTCATGTGACTGTGATTGTCTATTTGCATGTTTTGACAGTGTTCATTTTAGAGCAATAAATTATACGCATGAAAAAAGTTTCGATTTGGTGCTATTGGTTTCATTTCCCATATTTCCGCGGGGCCGCTCGTACATATACGCCTAGACCGACTGGGGCCGCTGGTACAAGTGCTACCACACTGAGTGGGGCTCATGTACCCCAACTTGCTCGCGGGGCCGCTCATGCCGTCAACCGTTAAGACTACCTTTTTCCCTTCAGTTGAGGTGCGGCAGTCTCCAGGGACTGGGATCGCCTCTTCTTCCTAAAGCCCTATCTCCCGTAACTATCAAGTTGGTGCGGCAGCCTCAAGAGGCTGGGGACGCCAATCTTGCTAGTTACTCCATCTCGCTCCTTCCGTCAAATTTGGTGTTTTGCGGACGCTGTAGTCCGGTGTCGCCAATTTTGCACTCACCTCCCTCCAGCTCACAAGCTTGGTGTTTTGCGGACGCACGCGTCCGGTGTCGCCAAACCTTGTGCGCTACACACATTTAAATACACGACCGAGAGGGAAAACAAAACGTAAGCGAGTATCTCCCTTCAGGAGAAAAAGTTGAAATAGTAGGTGTATTTTTCCGTTCAAGACAAATTCCCTACAGAGACAGTGCTGGGCTAAAGTCTGAATAGTTAGTATTATAGGGTGAGTCGTTCTAAACCACGCTCTGTTACCATATAGGAACAAGGTGATGGAATGGACTAGCCGCTTCTTACACGTACTAAGGCGATAAGCTTGCAATACCCAGAGGATACATCTAAAGCTTGAAAGCAGTTACGTCTTCCACTGTTGCATCATGAAACGGGAAGGGTAAACTAATATCCATCAAAGCATTCAACTTCTTTTTTACCATATCAATCGGCATTTGGTCTACAGTGCATATTCATTCAAGGCCAAATTATGAATAACTGTGAATTTTAATAAAACAATATTCTTTCGATTTTGCAGACTTTTTGAGCTCTACCCAGGTTCGCAAAAATTCTTCAAGCATCTCGGATCGACGGAGGAAGAGCTTTTTTCCAACCCCGTTTTCCAGTCGCACTGCACGAAAGTGATCACCTCTGTGGGGATGCTGATAGACAACCTGCACTCGAACAACCACGCAAAAAACGAAGAAGCCGCCAAAAAACTGGCTGCGATCCACGCGAAACGGAAAGTGACCGTGGAACAATCTCCCGTGAGTTGGATTTCAAATTAGTCCGATCACCTTTATACAAATTTACTGTTAAATCCATTATTCCACATTTAAAAAAGGGAAATGAAGGAAAATTGTTGAAAATGAAGTTTCCAAAAGCCCAATCTGATCTTCTTTGTGCAAATATAAAATCGACATTCTATGGGAGTTTTATTGGATGCTGAAAATCAGCTTATAATGCTACATTTTTGTAACAATGGAAAAGATAACCAAAGTTAGGACCTGATATTACATTCCCAATCTAAGGCAATTTGACAGCAATAAAACCTAGTGGTCAATTTATCATAAATTCAAACTCTGTTTGAGAGAGTACAAAGAAATCCCATAATTTTAGTGTCAAAAGTTGGGATGAATTTGCGAAATAAACAATGTCATTGCAAAGTACCGATTCAAATAATCAATGCAGAATTTGACTTTACAAGATATCTTATCAATGTTCCGTGCTTACCAAACTTAAGTTTGCGACAAATTATTCGTTGTTTTATATTTCAAGATCCGTGGAATTCAACAGTCTAATAAAACAAAATCCATCCGCGTGGAGCCCGCAGCTTTTCTATGAAACTTCCAGGAAATGGTCTGAATGAAACTTGTGTCATAACGACGCATAGGCCGACAATGATTGTGAATTATCAGCAACCCTAAAGAATGAAATCAAAGGAATGAAATAATAAAATATCGTAATATCGAAGACTTTCGAAGTAACACTTAGCTTTTTATGCTCCTAATTGACAGACAGCCCTTCAGTATCGACCGAACCTTTTCGGATTGCTTTACCTTGCTTCATCCGTTTTTCATTTTCATTGGAAATCATTTCATGTTGTCACTTATAAATCCTTATTTGAGATGAATTATTCATCTCAAACGCTACTGCTGTTGAGGCAAGATGAGAAGAGAGGTTAACATTCCTACAGTAGGTCGACAGCTCACTGTGATTGGACCTGCCTCGTGTTTCCACAAATATGCAGAGCCCAGTGTGTCTCTGGGTAGGAGGTATCGATTTGTGCCTTTCATTTTCATGGTTTTCTGATCCAGCTTTCATGTATGTACTATAAGCTAGAATTTAGGAAGAGTTCAATCTTTGCCTTGCTACAATCAGAGTTTGGACCATAGTGTAATGGGTTGCATTTCATTGCTCATCGTACCTAATTGTCCGGCCGACCATTTTATTTCTGTACCCTCAATTGCCGAGATCCCTGACAACCAAGAGACATGAAAAACTGTCATCAATCCTTCTTTCAAACTGTGATGGATATAGACTCCCCGTTTCTTAAAAAAGTTACTACTGGGCAGAGATGGGCGTTAATCGATTAACGAATACTTTTGCGATTACAAATGTAATAGTGAAAAGTATTCGTGAATAACGATTACTTTTGAAGTATTAAACGTATTAACCGAATATTTTTAAAGTAATCGTGATTAACGAATACTTTTTTGCGATTACAGATACGAATAACGAATACGATTACTTTGTTTTTCGAAGTCTCAGAAGTGAGAATCTTTGAAGAATCCAAGAATCTTCGTCGTTGAGTGAAAGTGTAATCGATTACAATTATATTCGAATACTTTAGGCGATTGAAAAAGTATTCGAAAAAGTAATTGCATCGCACGAATACAACAGTAATTTATTACACTCGTTATTCGATTACTTTTACAAATACTTTTGTAATCGCAAATGTAATCGTAAAAGTATTTGATAATCTGGGATGCCCATCTCTGCTACTGGGTGTTAACTGCACTCCTTTCAGCTGCAGAGGTAAGTACCCTCTCGGAGTTGCAGGCGTACCGCCTCAGACCTTAGAAGAAGCAACTAGTTTTTTCCATCACCTCCTGGTTAAACAACCCACCACAAATATTGCATTCCATAATAAATGAAATTTGGTAATATTTATTGATGTTAACTTCCAGCACATCAAACATACACTCATGGACATTCTACACTTGGAACCACATTCTGCTTTGGAGAAAGCGTGGGTGAACGTGATCGACACGTTGTTTTCAGTGTACAACGAAAAACTTGAGGTAAACTCCGACTTTGATAAGCCTTATGCCAGGAATTCATTTATTCCTGAATTGAAAGAACAAAATGATTCTTTAAAATGCTTTTGATGAATCGCCGTAAATGTGTAACTGTGAAACGAACCTTATTGCTCTAATAAATATTAATTTATTCTTTCAGGCCGCATGGAAATCAAAGTCCTAAGAAACATCAAAGGTTCCAGCGGTAACAAGTCCTTCAACCAAAACAGATGAAGGGAATTGGCAATTACGGTAATGACCGAGGGAGGAAGGAGACCCATCGAAAAATATGAATTTGTTTACGTCAATGTTGTGTTATTGTATAGAATTTGGAAGTATGTGGATTGTGAACATTCCAGCCAACAGGCAATACGTTAATTTACTAAGAAGTTGGGCCTCACTCAAAGGCTGCAGGGTATTCAGAACAAGTTAATTTTGTGTGCATAGCGTAACATTTTAGTTTTAATGTTGTTTAAATTATTAATAAAACTTACGAGATGATGTAAACCAGTTTTATCGATCAGGTGGTTTTATATTTTATTATAACCTTGAATTCCTAACTTCAGTCATTCATATTGTTCAATTTTGATATTTATCAAATCAAAAAGCCATTAAATTACATTTGACTATACGAACAAGACCAAATTACATAACATGTTTGTGCAAAAGCATCAAAATATTTATCAGGATTAAAAAAAAAACCTTGTTTTCAAGAAAAATGAAATTAATGCATGAAAAACATAACAACAACAAACAGGTAAATACATTAAGAACTTTTTTGATCAACCTTAGAAATATTTATGTTATACTAATTGGTAATCGCTCATGTCTGACATCGACTAATCAAAAAATTTTGTTAAACTATTTTAATATTATCCCCACTGACGTTTTGATACATAAGTCAGAAGCAAACGGAAATAAACATAGGAAATGTAAAAAGGCCTTAAATCGTTGCATTTACTTGAATTAAAAATGTTTAAAATGCGTTTCTACAGCATTTTCAGTAATTGATGAGTAAAACCCTTAAATTAGTTGATAATTGATTATGAAAAACCACGCAATTTAAGATATACAAAACTTGTCCATGTTATTTAATGTTCGAATTCTGCTAATTGTGTAAAAATTATAAACAAGTTTGTATCAGGTTTGGCCGAAAAAACACCCTAAAATGAGATATCTAGTTAACTGCCTTCAAATGCTTGATATCTATTATGTTCTACAATCTATTTACATAACATAAGCAGGATGCCCCAGAATAATTCTTATTAATGATCCAAACTTCCAAAATCGATTTTGTATTCAAATCAGACTTTTTACGCTGTAAGGAATTTTCCGTGTTTTCGAGATTACTTCTCTGAAATTACAATAACTCCCTTGATTAATTATGTTAATTAAAATCTGAGGATTCTTTTGTGAAGCTCCAGATTTGTTTTCTGAAGACAACAACGATTGCATGTATGCGAAAGCACTTTTGAAAAAAACACCATCAGGGTCCAAAAAGCTGTAACGGACAAAATCTTGATTCATTCTGAAAAAACACCATCAGGGCCTACCAAAAAGCTGTAACGGACAAACATCTTGATTCATTCTTGGCTGCCTCAACTAATGTTTTTAAAGAAGCCAATGGTGGGCAAGACAAGGTCTCTGAATAATTGAAAGATTTGAGGCTGAAACAGGAATTCATATTTCACGTTTTTTGTTACAGAACCTGTTTTCTGAATTTGACACAATATAGTATTTCCAATAGGTTGATGTAGCGTCTCGAATGAATACAATTTTTTAAAAAACTCACATTTTCATAAGATTAGATCCTCAAAATATCACTTCACGTTTTTAGCAAACTCCTTCTCTAAAAATATAAAAACTCGTTTCTCGAATGCTTCATTCTTTCTATAATTGAACTACGATACATTTTGGACTGGACGCCAATTTAAAAATGCGTGGGCAACCAATGATTATACATTACATTTTAACCATCACTTATCACTCACATATAATATCGAAACTTTGAAGTGTAAATACGGTGTTTTCAAATAAATTATGAAGAAGAATGACTGATCTGATGATTGAACACATCATACGCATAAAATATCATGTTTCGCAATTATTTATTTCGAATGATATCGTCTCCGTTCGTCACTGGGTACAGGCGAATCTCACTTAAAGTAAGTATCCGTTAACCTGGCATACTAAAACCAATATAGTTAATAATGTGACGATAGAAAAACCCGGATAGATAAGGTAGATTTAAAGGTGACTCGATCTTGCTTGAGAACCTTTCTACTTTTAAGTATGACTCCCAACATATCTGAACTTATTAGATATCTAGCATGGAAAAGATGATAACATCAACAAGCTCTAGTAGCAGATATTCGATCGAAACAGTTTACTTTGTAGAGTTTATGATTATTTTTGAGTGCTCCGCCAGAATCTCCTCTACCAGAAAGACTGTTTGGTTTCAATATCTGCTACTAGAGCTTGTTGGCAAGTAGGTTCAGCGACCTGCTTATCCATCAATTCAATTGTTACTCTCTTTGTATGCAGATAAAACGTATCTAACGATTCGGACTAATACAGGTTAACAGATCTCTTCGTTAGTAACCCAGGTATCTCGCACTAATAAACTGGTGCTGAATCCTAGCAAAACAAACAATAGAATTCAATTTGCGTGGAACTTGAACTAAGTTAGCCCTTGAGAAAACTTGCTAGTTGTGTCTACCTCCCCGTCCTCCTCAGCATCTACACGTAGTTGCACATACGGCACTAGGATGGTCCCGCATAAGATATGGACTCCTTCTATTGGAAAACTGCTTTAAAGCGGCAACGCTCGCAGGAAACAGAAAGTTACTCTCAGAGTTCACATTTCAGCTGTTGTTTTGTGAGAGTGGAGGGTAGACAATTTTCTGAATATATGCCATTCAATTCATTATCTTCATGGAGAGTCAACAACTCCAATCAACATCCCTTTTGTACAATAATTGGCATCAGAGTGATCAAATGGTGGATGTGACCCAGATGTATAATTTGACTATTTGTGGACAGGGTATCCAATCCCATGCCGGGGTAGATAAATGACCCACCATTGACGCCGCTTAATTGAACATTTCCTTTTTTAAACATAATCTTGTAATTGTATAACAAAACCCGTATTTTTTACTCAATATTTCCATTTATTTACTATCTGTTACCTCCAAGCTGTATTGGACTGTGTAATGGTAATTTCAAATATAATTGACAACCTAAGCCAAATATTTCTCTTTGAAGTTTAACGGATGGCTGAAAAAAATTTGCATGTCATTTTTTGGACAAAGTCGGTTTTTGATATAAAAACGGTCCGCGTCACTTACTTACCATTTTGAATATAATGTTGAAGTAGTTAGCTTTGAAACCACTAGATAGCTTAAAATGCACCAGAAAGGTTCGAATAATAGGGTAAAACCCCCAATTTCCGGCACCCTTAAGGAATTTTCCAACGGTTTTAACCTTACTGTCAAATGTCAGTTGCTTTTTGTTCAACATTGCGAACACTTTAGGGCTCTTTCAGAAGTCTACTTTTGTTTGACGCGAGCCAAAACTAGATGGAATCGATCTAATCAAAAATATTTTGAAGAATACGTGGAAAAGCTACGCGAACCAGTTCTAGACACAATTTCGCTAGTTTTCGGCACACAAAAAAACCAGTCTTCGGCATCCTATCTCCAGTTTTCCGGCACCCCAAGATAGCAGTAACCGGCAGCGCCTATTATAAAAATAATGGAATAATTTAGAAAAAAAAAACCAAAGATTCCACAATAAAAATCTTTATTTTTGCAAATACTATAAAAGTGTAGGTAACACATTTCGGTAACTCTTTAAGTACCTGGTGAGATCAGTCGCTCAACTGTTGAGATCGATACCCACGCTGCATAGTTGCTATGAGGTTTCATTTTATCATTGTTTTGTTGTTTCATTTTTGCATTGTTGTTCACCCGTTTTACTGGAAACATACATAAATCGGTACCTCACAGACATCATTATTCTCTTGTTGAACACCGAAGTGCGAATGCATATACCGATGAATAGGTAGGTTTTGTGAACCCAATGTTATGTTTTTACATCTTAGTTTTATTTAAATAGTGGAAAAACATTGTATGTTTCTTTTTAATTGCCAGCTGCCGTTCAATTACTTTTTGGAAGGATAAATTCACTCTGTAAAATTGAACTTCCGCTACATGCAACGTTTTTCCAGCCATTCATTTATTCATTCATAAAAGTACATACAATTAATTGATCTGATTGAATAAATAACAAATCATATTGTGAAACAGCATACAAACATGTAGGTACGTCACCCTTCACTCTGTTTCATAATATTGTAGTCGTTGCATGACTTTTTCAGAACTTTCCAGCCTACAGATCGTTAGAAGACGACGAAATCGGACGAATAAAACAGTCATGGGTCATCGTACAAGAAAACAACCACCGTTTCATCGACATTCTTCATTTAGAGTAATGTCATCTCTGTATGAAAAGCTTGACGTATTTTGACAAAAGTAAAATAAGTTAGTTAACTATTTTGAATAATGGGCCTATACAATCGACCAAGATGAAGAGAAAAATATCGGTTCTCCCTTAAAGTGTGCGGATAGTTCTCCCTTCCCGTTTTTAATAACTGATAAGTTACTTTTGAGCTTCAGGGGTATCCTGTGGTTATTGCAAGAATATCCCCTCGGTACTTAAAAAGGAAACTAGTCCATTCCATCACCTCCTTGTTATATCTCATCAGAGTCTCGTTATCGAAGCACATCCACTAATATTGATTCAACATTATTGAAATCCTGACCACTCGCACGGCACCAATAGGCAAAAGTAGCAGGGAGTGTGATGTAGTTTTTTTCATTTCAAACTGCCGATAATTGATCCAACCAACTGCTATTCGACACACCAAAGACTGAGTACCGGGTTTCGCCACCTAAATTTTTTCAAGTTCTAATTAAGTTCTTCAGTTTGAGTTATTAAATTGTTCGTAACGATATAGATTTTACAAATTTATTTCAACCGTTCAAGAATGCATTCAGATCCTTTATATATATTTTAACCATTTACGAATGGATTTAAACATATTACAAATTTTTACCTTTCTAAGTTGCATTGTATGATTTTCGACTCGAAACTTCACCTTGTGTTTTTGCAGACCTAGTAGATGTGTGAAAACGTTTAATTTAATTTGTAAAAGGTTTAAATAAATTTTTCAAGGTTTCATAGTTGAATTAAATTTGTAAGTGGATTACATTATTTTGTTATGGGTTGAAGTAGATTGTGAATGCCAAAAAAATGTGACACTTAATAATTTTATTGAAGCATAACGTTGCAACTCATCATGTCAAGGAGAGATTCACATGATGTTTGGAACAATTTCTTGAGAGTAAGTACAGCCGTGCAAGACCGCTAGTAATAACAGTTGTAAGAAGCCGGTTTCTTTCAGAAAAATCACAACAAACCTCAAATGACATAAAATCTTATCCAATCATCCTACTTTGTTTATGTATAGTTTCTTAACAGAATGGTGTGATGAAAGTTATCCTATATCATTATTTTGTAGAGGGACCTTCATTTTTTTTTTTAAATACCTTGGTAGGCATCTACCATCTTGCAAGAATAATAATTTTTGATGTGACGTGACTTGTTCTGAATATTTTTACCGCTGCGTATTGAGTTTTTTTAATCTGTCTACAATGTTGTCAATCTCTCCTACTTACATTTATAATGCAGTTTTGCAGTTTCAAAGTCCCGGATCCAACCAAGCCTAATCAGCTAAATGCGAATTGATTATATCCATGGTATTAACGTAATACAATATTATGTTAATTTAATCGCAGAAGAAGTAGGATGCACCCAGACTTCGAGACAAAATGAAGCTCATGTTTCCCCGTCGTTGAATCTCCGTTATATTACTTCTCGTTAAAAATAACAGTTGACCGTAACTGTTGTTATTGCTAAAGAAATAACGATTCGTTTCGTTTCACGAATATAGCGTAAACGCCTACCCTTAATCCCATCTTGGCTTTGTATATGTAACTCGGTGCTGCAGGGGAATTCTCACTTGGAACACTAGTCATACTCCGCCCTCTCAACCTTATATATCAACGAAATTGGGTTAGTCGAAAAAAGGATTCGTTTCCATCTGAAATAGAAAGTAACATCTGTGAGGTACCAACTACAGGCCTTCATAGATTAGTTCCCCATTACAACGTTCAACCATTTCCAATGCTTATACCACGCAAAGGACACCTCTGAAGCTTTGGATTAGTGATTTGCTAAGATTTGTAATAATCAGGCTTAGCAGTTTAAAGTTCTGGGAAGTTGGAACTATCGTTATCCATCGCTAGATTCGAAATTGATGTCAATTTAGGACAGTATTCAGCCTAATTCAAGTATCCCCCGAATTTTAACGAGCTTCGCTTTTTCAGAATGCTCACAGACATCAAAATGTACGAACTGTACTTCAATCCCAGCAAAAGGCAGGACATTTGCGTGACGGAGCTTCCCGAGTTTAGAAACCACCCGAAGCACGTCTACAATGAATTGAATGCCATCGTTGAGGACCTCGAAAATGAAAACGTCATTGTGGACAAAATGATCGAAATCGGAAAAAGGCATGGGAAATTGGGCATCAGCCGAAAACACCTCAGCGTCAGTATTATGCTTGATAATTTCGCAAGTCATCACGACTCGATAAGTCACCACGATATGAATCTAAACTTATGCAAATTTTGGGAAACTCGATCCAAAGCGCTATTATCACATTCGTTTACGGAAACATCATTTGGCATTTACATAAGTATCCTATAAAGATAATATGCAGGTATTTTTTTCTATTTTTATCGGCATTACTTCCATCAAATTGTTTTCCCGTATTGATGAGTCATAAAATCAGTCTTAAGGAACATTTCGTCCGTTCCTTACTTCTTCATACTTCTTAAAACAAAAATTTAAAAGAAAATGAAAAATGTTCATTCCACTGATGTCACCGTTTTATTCTATTATTCTGAAAAGTGAACGCCTATTCTTGACCTAGTAGAAATTTATTAATTTACTTTTAAAAGAACGTTAATTGCAAGAAATGAGTTGAAAATGGAAAGCTGCCAATTATTACAAACAGGTTTACTATTTCAGTTTTAGACAGCCTGTGGTATATTACATAAACTCCGCGCTTCCTTCCTCCGTAGCCTGTAATTGTATTTAGGTGCATATATGTTTCAAGATGGTGGATCGATTAGGAAAGAAATTAGCTACAAGGGTTATCCAGCTGACCAACAACACCACCCTTACAAGTCGCTCTGTTCGAAACAAAAGCTGCTGTAAAAATGCTGCGTAGCAATCTATGGATAGAACAATAGAGGTTAAATTTAACTATAGTTCCCGAAATTTATCAAAATAAATTAATCATCAGACTACGGTTCGTTTGAATCAACCGTCAAAATTTTCTAAGCGATTTCTACTACGTTCACAGCCGTGTTGACCTTCATTTTAGCAAATTTTCTTAGAAAATGAAGCTATACCAGTACTAACGACGATATTACTTCTGACTACGACGATACTCTGAAGTACTGTGAGCTTGAATATCCAACAATTTATTTACACGATTCATATAAAAAGTGTACGTTAATTTCATTGAAATCGCACAACCCATAATATCTGTTTAATAATAGCTGAAATGATTTGGAAAACGTTCGTTTTCCACAAATTTATTAGTTAATCGTGCAACACAAAAAGTATTTAATAATTTATTAATAATTAAACAGTTCAACACAATTTGCTCCTACGCTCATGCTGCATGAGGGGGAGCTTTGGATTGTTTTCATTGTTTGTCGAAGCTCTCAAAGCGTCGCTGAATGATCATTGTTGCTGCTCTTACTTGTACCTACATAGCCTGTCTAATCCAACCTAAAATGTTATTCAATTTTATACGATCGATTTAAAAGTAAAATAAGGTAATCTGAGGGGATTCGGCGGTTTATGCCTCGAGCGGCTTTCACCCTTAAATTTGCCACAAATTCCGGGTTGAGGGCGTTTTTTGCGTTACAAGGGCTTCGCAAAGAAGCCTAGCTATTGAAAACGTCGTTGACATAGTTGCGCATGTTATGAATCAGGAAGAATGTTTAAAATACACCGAGCTCTGCAATAATGTAATTATTTGTGGAATCCGGAGAATATTAATTATTTCTAACCGCTCAAACGAGCTTTTCGAAACCGTGAGTACCATGCAGACAGAGTTTTTAATACTATCTTCAATGGGTTCGTGTGCCATTTCTATCATATGTTTTTTATTGTGTGCTCCACCGTCGTTGATTCTTCTTCTCCTCGCTTTCTTGAACGAAAATGCCACTGTCTTTATGGCTAAGGCGGACGACCGCTGGAAGGGCAACACAAGTTTCCATGATGACTAAAAACCAGAGCTGAGGCTTCTCAGAGGCAGTCTCGCTATTTCACGCTCTGCATTACGCTTTGTGTGGATAGTACAAAATTTCACTCACATCGAGAAAAATTGCATTTTGAGAAATAATTTCGGGAAGAAATTGCAGTAGTGTAAATACGACTTAAAGGCTTAGGCTGACCTCAAGATAAAGTTACCGAGGTTCGTTGAAATTTCAGGACTCCTTCAGTCACATAGAGCAGAAGGAGAGTTAATCCTGACTCTAGAGTTATCTCTCAAAAAGAGCAAGGAGATGTAATATATCTCCTTGCTCTTTTTATGCATTACCTTGGGTTAATTGATGATCCTCGGAGGGTCATCCTCAATGGTGGAACGGGTCATTAGTACCCAGTTTTATCTATACGGTATGCCAGTAATTTCAAGAAACCAATGTTGTCAATAATGAGTAGACTAAATGTCCAACTTATGTAAAACTGTGATACTTACTCAGTAAGACACTAAACCTGTCGTTTTTACATTGCAGTTCATGACGTCGACGATATACGAAGCAGTTGAGTGTACAGTTGGACCTTGCATGTTCAGTCGGTTGGTCGATCAGAGTTGGGAAAAGTTCTTAACAAGCTACAACGAAGTTGTTGGTGTCTCGGCAATGAAAACCCTGTGCAGGGGACCCTGTTAGGTTCGTTATGTGATAAATGAGGGGATAAGTATGTGTCCAAAATATAATCTTTTACAATAACACGAACTATCGTTGATTATTAATCAATAAAGAAGTCATTTGGGTTATTTGTACTATAGCATCGGGCATTTCAATGTGGAATAACTTGTCAACAAACAGCTATCCCATTTTAACAGAGAACACCAAATGCTTTGTACATGTCATAAACGGTTCTCGTGACAGTTCTTGTTACACCTTATCACGTCAATTTTTGCATATCCCCCTGATATTCTTAGGGATTCGATGAAAGAAAAGAATATTTATGGGTTTCGATTTTATTAAAAATACCATTTCCTTCCCGTTACATGCTTTCTTTACCCTACCGATGGGTTTTTTTTCCAACTTGGTCAGCAGTACCTCACGGAATAAGGTGAACAGCGCGGTGCACAGGGAGTGATGTTAGTCACGTTTCTGACTTCAACCAGTCGTATGCCTTTCAACATGCCGGCGACCAGGTCCGTGAAATACCCCAAACCTCTGGCTATCGGGCACATGATGTCTCGAATGGAAGCGATGACGTTGTACAGGAAAATCGATATCGGCTGAGTGAATCCGTTGTACAAGAGAGTGAGGAGAGGCTTGAAGAAGTAGTCGGAGAAAATCTGTACCAAGCCAATCATCAGTGGTCGAACGACTCCGTGCAGAAAGAATCTGTTTGAAACACAAGAAACCTGTTTAATAATAGCAAGAAAACAACCGAATGGTGATTTCTCGACGGCTTCTTAAAGGTGAACGTCAAGGTGTTGAGGTCACAAGTTATTAATAGACAATGGTGTGGGCCTTCCCCTTCTTCCTGAATTCTTCATATCGTGTATATCGTAACTCAATAAAGAGGATTGGTCAGTGGAATCATTAAGATAGCAAATCACAGAGTTTGTAGAAGAAAAGTTGTATTTTTTTACCAAAATTAAGTGTTACGTGTTAAATTGATTTAATCATCATCGACAGAACAACAACAAAGTTTCGATTTCTTCTACAAACTCAATGTTCTTCTAGACATAGGTAGTCTTCACGAATGGTTTAGTCAAATAGCGCCTAATGACAAAATCCTTACTTGAAGGATTGAAGCATCCCAGCTACGACAAAGGATGAACCAAGATTGACAACTCCGAACGTTTCTGCCCAGAATATTGTACTGAACTTTTCAGCTTTTTGTACTGCAATGTCAGCGAATAATGGCGGAGGGTGGTCCGAAGTTCGAAAAAACCTGAAAGCGAAAACAAAATCTTCTGTAACGGTACCACAATTCAGCTGTAAAGTGCAATAAAATACCGTACTAGCTATCCTAGAGAGAAGACCTGTTCTTTGTGGACAATTTAATCTTTGATTGAAATCGTTTTCATTAAAGTAAGCCCCTAAGAGTCAAATATCAGCTGTCACAGCTGAATCAGGGTGAACGCAGTGGCTTTTTGTAAGATATCCAAGTTGAACAAGATCATTGTTAAAGTGTATTTTGACTCAGTAAACTAGGAAGTGAAGATGCCACTTCAGGAAGTGTGATCTTATCTGTCTCAAGAGGCATTACATATTGAAGAATCCGAACTCATGGCACTTCCATAGAAACCCCATTAATGCTCGACGCAGAATTGTGTAGGCCTGGTAAAACGTGCGCCAAAATGTCAGCTTTCCAACGGTGTAGTTGTTTTGGTTTTTAAAAATATTTTTAGTTAAGGAAATGGTGTTTAACTGCAAAAAAACGTGTGTTTTCTGTTAAAATTGAGGTTTTTCCGAAAGTCTCGACGAAAAAAGGTTAGAGGCGGGATATACGTAACTTATCTCGCTGAATCGAATGGTGACAACGCCATACCTCTCAAGTGACGATTTATGTTAGTTTTGCCGGATTCATAAACCCGTTAATTTGTGAACAGCGTCTACAGGATTTCTGAGCTGTCCGGCCAAAGTCAAGATAATCGAAGAGCCGAGAGACCGCTATTGTTTGTGTTCATTTATGATTGATTGCGATGAGTTGCATTCATCTTTTTGCTGACACTATGGACCCTTATCAAACCAGGCTTCCGTATCATTATCAACTCTTCCCTTTCGTCTCTTTCTTCGCTGTATTTCCTAAAGCGTGGTTTCCCTATTGCATATTCCCATTCATCATGGTGCGCTATAGCTATTCAACATAGCTGGTATTAATAACCAAAACGTTAGTGACAAAAAAGGATTAGTAGATTAAAAAAAGGTAGTTTACTAGATGAAAAAAGGATCAGTGACGTAAAAAATTGTATCTACCAATATTTTTTCCTCGTACTATCCGACGTGTTCGCAAGGGTGCGAGTTGTACACAGGAGGAGTGTGACTCACTTGCTGCTTCAGAAGCACTACCATTGGAAAAACCTACACAAAAATCATGTCAACATACTCACTTGTGGTATAGCTACTCAACTGAAAACAACTCATCGCAATCAATCGTAAATGAACACGAACAATTGCCTTCTCTCGGCTCTTCGATGATCCTGACTTTGGCTGGACAGCTTGGGAATGCCGCCTTTATCAGCTCAGTCACTTTGGCTACCGCATCTAATTCAAACAAACCTACAGTTTGTTTTATTCTACAGTATTATTCGTTGCCACATAACTTTTTAAAGCCCAGTTAAAAGTTGAATCAGGTTTACATGCAGTTGGAAAATGAAATACAGATAGGTTTCACGAATTACATTCTGTAATATGCAATTTAGTTCAGAGTATGCCCACTCATATTCCCCAAGTAATTCTTCAACTCTACGTACTTACGCCGTGTTTAGTTGATCGAAACAGTATATATCCACTTTTTCCGGGATGGATGCTTGCGATATGTAACCGCATCCGAAGTCCGCGTACGCTGTGATGTAATATACAGTTTATAAGTGCTTTAATCTCAGTATATGGCAGCTATAGACAGACCAATGTCGTACAAGTGTTTTATTATTCATTATACTCATGATATGGTGTAATACTTGGTTAAAAGGTGCTTGCTAGGATGATTTCTTTGCATATTACCTCATAAGTTGAGAGGTACATAAAACATGTGATGAACAAATATGGTACACAACACGGTTTATCGAGGGTGAAAAGGCAAGGAACATGACCTACCTGAATAGGGCAGGACAACATGACCTATTTGAGATGGTGTAAGCAACATGACTTGAGTGTTTTTCTGAAATTTTTCATTAGAGGCAAAAAACTGTTTTTCATATTTTACATTATTTATGACTGTTTATTTCAATTGATACTTACGACAGCTACTCTGAAATGTATTCACTTATTAACTTCTCATTAACTAGATAATGTTGTTTTGCATCAACTCACATAGGTTGTATTGTCCAGCCCTACATCAGGTAGGTCATGATGCAACTTCAACCTCGGTATTGATAGTAAAATATTGAGATCACGATTTTTGCTATTGCTTCCGTGTCTGCGAAGCAGCAGAAGCCTTGTGTTCACTTTCGGGAGAAAAACAACTTTTGTCCGTTCAAATTCAATTTCCACTCGCATTTTGCGTTTCATTGCCTACTGAACAAATTTGGTTCCATGACTCAGTCGATCTGTCTTCGGTCTGTCTGTCCGCATTTCCTTGTTACAGCCATAACTTCCACAATTTTGAATGAATTTAGCTCATATTTTGAGGGACTATGCGATAAGGCCTCTTGAGGTCCCATACAAATTCCATCTCAATATAATCAACGGTAAGCTCTGCGCATGCGCTAACGTTAAATTCTTGAAACAGGTACAACTTTTACAATTTTGATTCAATTTAGTTCATATGATAAAGGATGTAACGAGGAAGCTGCTGATGATCTCCTTGGCAGTGTATTTTTGTTTGCTATCTTTTCACTTCTTATTTTTACTACCTTCTAGTTACCTTATTCTATCCTGTTTCACATGTTTTATTTCATTGCGCACCATTTTTTTCTGTTTTACCAATTATTACACAAGGTTGGATCATTTCTGTATCAGAAAGCCCTCCCGCGCAGATCAGTGGACCAGAGAAAATGCGAGTAGCATCGCATCCACCGTGTTCAGTTGGTTGTCGCCTACCACTACTTCCAGTAGCCACTGAGTTAAGGACAATCCTACCGTTTTTTGTTTTTGTTTTCAAATAGGAAGAAAGAATTATTGTACAGCAACTCAAATAGTCTCACCCAATTCATAGAACTGATTTCTATCTGAATGAAACTTAAAAACCAACCTCTTACACCGAACGTTTTTGAAATTTCAATTTTTCAATATTTCAACTATTAAAATTTATTCCTTGATGCCAAAGTTACTGGCACATCACGGATCAATGTACGATTTTTTTAAACCAAATCATTCAAAAACTGGTTTACTAGTTGAGGACTTTGGACTTTTAAATATGTTCATTTAATTATAGAAATCTCATTATCCTGAACGTAAACCAACAAATTGATAAGATTGAGATTGAGACTGATTGATTGAGTTAATTTTGTTTCTTTGTATATTAAAAAGGTTTAAAATCATCTTGCGAACTCAGTGGTGAGTACTTGTACATTAATTATTGTTTGATCTAATTCAATAAACGATTTATTGATTTTTAAAGAAATTACAATTACTTACTATGATTACCACATTAGTTATCTAAAAGTTATGAGTTTAAACCAATCCTAGCGTTGAAATAATTTAGAAAACGATTTGCGTTTGAGAATTGAACGACATCGGATTAATGGAATTTCATAAATTCACGATTAAAGAAATTTTAAGAACAACGCTGAAGGCTGAGATTTCGATGGTGTCATCGTTGACCATTGATTTCGTTATAGTAATAACAACTTAGATAGTAATAATAAATTAGAAGTTCTTGGTTACCTTTGGTTTTGATTCCTTTACTTGAAGACAATGAAACAATGTCGCAATCCTTGTCCTCGCAGCATGTGTAGCATCTATATCTTCTCGGACACCCGTTAGAGTAACCTGTCAATATATAATAAATTAACTTTGGCTAGGTGGTAGGTCTTGAGGTATAGATTCAGAATAAATGGTTTATAAAAAACAGAATTTTGAGTTTATAAACTTCACATACTTACAGGGATTTATGGGTTCACAAGTTGTTTCACAAACGCCTGCTTGTGGGAAGTCTACGGGGTCGGAAGAACGGGCGACAGGCGCGTCGTACTGGTTAGTATGATAAGACCGGTGCGGCGCTAGAGGCTCGATAGGAGGAGGCTGAATTCCATTGACGGCCTTAAAAGTGAACTTCTAAAAAAAATGAACGTTTATTTAGAATCTATCTTGAATTGATTTATTGGCCAGGGAAGTGGAATGAACTATTCATTCAACAAAAGTCGGAAATTATCGCTAAACAGTGAAACGAGCAGAGGGAAGCCGTTCATGTACCCGAGCAGACATGGTCAAATCAAAATCGCTTCCAAAAATAGGAATAAAATCTTGATTTCGAGGATGATTACGATTAAAATTTGAATAATATAATAATCTTCGCTACGTGAAAGTTGCCACTAGAGGCGCACAATGGCATAACAGATGTCATAAAATTTGACGAAAGATAAGAACTACTTTTCAAGGACGAAGCGACGGTACAGACCAAAATTATTCGATATTGCGCTTTCGATGTCAAAAGATTCGAATTACTTACTGGAGGTGACGTTCCATTTTTGACGCGAGCTTTGTATAACTGAGGTATGACTTCGCCTGAATCGGAATCATCACGACGGTTGAAGAAGCTGCGGCCTTTTGAAAGAAGATAGTCCGAGAATGAACCTATTTGAGTAATTAGGAAATGTATATGAATCGACATTGGAAGATAAAAGTTTATGAATGGAGATCAAAATCAACCACTGATGTGATCATAGCTTGCATAACTTTAACAGAAAACAACTACAAATACGGCAATAAGAATTTAAGTTCCAGTAATGATCGAATGAGGGCATTTCCCAAAATTTGTTAGGTATCGTATTACATTTAAGCTAATTAAGTTGGAATTTGAGCAATTTATCACAAGAAATTGTTCATTTTAGTCGGCTTTTAACTGGTTAGACACAAGATAGACACAAGACATCAGACCAGTAGACACGCGACTTGAAACATTAGACGATTCCTTTCATACACAAGACACACGTGGTTTTTGTATTAAATACTACATTTTAGTCAAGTACTAAATACTACTACAAGTACTTAATACTACATTTGTACTAAATACTAAATTTTAGTCAAGTTATCCATCTTTTCAATAGTGAGTCAAAAATGAGTTCATCATCAGATGATGAGTTATAATTGCTGTGGCTGTAAGGAGGAGGAAGAGGTTTCGCAGGACTCGACTTATTTATTTATTTATTTTAATTTTATTTATTTAAGTTTATACGGTCATGGACAGCCCAATTATAAGAAAAAATACATATAATAGATAATGATACGATACAAGTAGAATAAGGCAATAGATAATGGAATTAAGAACAAAAGAAAAGAATAAGATAAGTCATCAGTAAGTAAATGTAAGTTTTAATTAATATTGACTAACGAAAGTAGCTCTTTAAGCTTAGTCGCAACTGCCTCAATGAATTGAAAAATTAGTCTATTTCTTTGTTGGACGCTACAAGATTTAAGGATCGAAGGGCGCGAAGAAGAGGATTATTGAATAAGTAATTATTAGGGGTTGTCCTTACATAAAAGGGGTTTGAGGAGCGAGTGTGATATTGAGGCGTATTCATGTCAATTCGTTGTAGTAGTTCAGGACAATCGATCACAGATCTTAGAAGGCCGATAACAAAAGTGCAATCTGCTACACGGCGACGCTGGCTAAGGGAAACCAATCTACAGAAGTCCAACGTTTCATTCAGATCAAAATCAGACCAGCTCACACCCTGCCCATAGGCGACAAAACGAAGGAATCGGCGCTGGATCCGTTCGATTCGATCAGAAGCGTTTTGATAGTATGGTGACCACACGATGGACCCATACTCTAGGATCGAACGGACCAACGCATTGAAGAGTACAACCAGGGCATCCACATCCTTGAACCCCTTCGTATGGCGTTTCAGGAAGCCGAGACTTCTTATTGCTCCGGAGCAAATTCCGTCTATATGCAGGGAGAATGTAAGACGAGAATCGAAGATGATTCCGAGGTCCACGAAAGAAGTAACCCTAGACATCATTATACCACTCAAATTGTAAGTGTGCAAGTATGGGGTTGAAGACCTCGAGAAGGTCATAATGGCACACTTGCCAAAGTTAAGTCGGAGGTATACTTCATCCCTACTGGAGACCACAGCCCGCATGTCTTGTCCGAAGAACTTTTATCCCATCCGCAGGAGTTACAAGCCTACTTCCAAATGGAAATACCAACTTTTGAGAGTTTTTTAATTTACTGGAACCAGCTCTTCAGAAGCAGGATTCCAATTTTATAAGAGCTGTAATTGCGAAATAACGCCTGCCATTGCAGATAATACTAATCCACAATGTCATTAGACCTGCCCCGAATTCCAGCCTTCCGGTTCTCTTCAGACATTTGTTTCATGTTTCAAGAATACATTAAGCACGTGTCTCTCCAGTCATCTCAATCATTTCTATGGGTTGGATTTAGAAGAAGTGTATCGCGTGGCTGCTGCGTCTACTGATCTGATGTCTGACGTCTCGTGTCTAACCAGTGTGGAAGCCGCCTCAATTTCTTAGCGAAGAAACTCGCTCTAAATAATAGTCTCTTGATTACAAAGTAACAAGCCGTAATTTGAGCACTTTGTTACAAGATATTGTTAACTTATGATTATAGGTACCTGTTAATAAACTTGATACAAATAATATTCTTCCATTCAAATCAAGATTTTGCATTTATCCAGCAGTGATGCAAGTTGTTATTTTCGGAAAAATCAACGAAAATGACATGTTTGATGACATCTTCCATTCAAAGTCTACATTATTCGACTATACACTATGCAATGCGTACAATTTGAAAGAACATTTTGAAGAGAATTATCGCAATGAACATGACAAATTGAAAAAACTCACGTCTTCTAGATATGTCCGGTTCTTTGAGTGGAGTGTATGTCATATGAGTGTTGTTATACCTGAAAAACGTTATATCTATTTTTAAAATGCACCTTATTATCACACAACAGTTTGTTCTTTCTAAATTTGATAGCCATTCTATGCAGATCAATGGCTTGTAACTATTCAACCAAACTAACTGAAAATTAGTGAGATAAAAAGAAAGAAAAAGGGGACATTTCATTTCCTCTCTCACATCATGCTGTTGAGCAATTATTGCCCTGATTGTCCAAGGATCCGCTAATTGTAATAGTGTTCTCATTAGCTATAATTGAATATTAAATCAATATTATCAAGGTTTCAAGAGTGGACTGTTGAAAACATTTCTCCCTTTATGGAAAACGCTGCAAATTCTTTCACTGGGGTTTATTATTCAATGATTCATGATTTGAATTTCTACTAAGCTTTGGAGTGTGTGTGTTTCACAGGTGATAGAGCGATTATTGAATTTCAGGAGATATGCATTGAGCACGTAAATCTGTTCTCAACCAAAATACATATTTGGATTGATCAGTTGATCATATTTTTGTGCCTCCTGAAATTCAATAATCGCTATATCACCTGTGAAACACGCACACTCCAAAGCTTAATAGAAATTCAAATCATGAATCATTGAATAATAAACCCCAGTGGAAGAATTGGCAGCGTTTTTTCAGTTATCTAGCTGAGTTCGTGCTGAAATTTCTCATTATTTCCTACAAGTCCATAATTGATTGGTTCTTGTACACGAATGTGGCGGAAAGGACTAGTTGCCCCTATCAAGGGTTGTGGCGATGGGTCAGCAACAACGAGGGGATACCTGGATGCAAATGTGCTCTTGGTTTATGCTCAGGCTTAGCAATTTCAAAAACCGGAAAGAGGAAGCTATTTACATCCATCACATTTTAATATTAATTCATTCATGGTGGATTAAAAATATTTTGTATGACTGAAATAGAAGCTGACTGTTTTCCAGAATGTTCTAAATGACTCCCTTGCAGCTTGCTGTAATGTGTCAAAAAGACCCTGCGTTATCCTGAAAGGTTTGTGTTGTCTCTGAAAGGTTAAACGTTACGAAATCGCTTGAAAACAGAGTTATGTTCTTCAATTATCCACAATAATATACGTAAGAACCATGCGCTATTAGAAACGTGTTACTACCTGTTGACATCCTCTTGCATTGCGTAGGGATGTTGTTGTTGACTTGGTTGTTGATATGGTTGACTTTGTTGTTGATATTGTTGAATTTGCGGTTGATATTGTTGTTGATGTTGAAAATCTCGACGATATTCTTGTTCTCGACGGTAATCACGATCCCGATAGTACTGATCCGATTGGCGGAAATTCGGTGGATCCACGTACCTTTTAAATAGAATGAACTGTTTGTAACATGCCTAGGGCAACTATAAAAAACGTAATTTAAAATGAAACTAGAGAAGAATGATCACGGGAATCCCTATAGGCGCCACCATCAGCTTGTTTCACTAGCTTCAATGAAATGAGTAATTTATTTTTTTGTTTATTGGTTTGGGGTTGTACATGCACCTATGCTATTATCAGCAACCACTGCTGATCCAGATTATTGGTAATTGGAATATGGGACCCTGGAGAAAATGCCATCTATCTGCTACAGCGTCTCTTTGAAGGGTGATTGTTGTGCTGGAATGGCCTTGTACACTACATACACCAACATTATGTCGCAATTATTTACAGCTACATTATTTAATGCCTTGTGCTCTCTTACAAATCAAAAAAGCAACCAAAACCGATCCAAGCAATGTGGAAGAAATTGCAAAATACGTTCTATCATTAGATTAAATATGGTTCAAAATTGGTTTTTAGTGCATATTCAAATGAAATCCCTATTGAACATTTCTGAATTCTGTTGGTTTTGCAACTACACTGCTCGACAAAATTAAGGGATCACCTGAGACTAATGAAAAAGTGATTTATTATTTCTCCACCGAATTGGATCTGTCGAAAAGTAGAGTAGTCAAGATAAAAAACCAGCTGAAGAACGAGGCGATCGGACATTCCTAAAGAAAATGACAAAAGAACGCTTTTTGTTTAAAAAAAAGTGAAAACGTCGTTTTAAAAAAAATGAGCTGTGGAGTGATCTCTCGACCAAAAATCAAAAAAGTATAGCTCATTGGAAAGCTCCATCTGTCCTCTTTAATATTCAAAAAAGAAATTTAAAATCGGTCGGATGGTTTGGAAATTAGAGTCAAAAATGTATCAAAAAACGTCGTTTCAAAATGCCACAAGGCGGGACAAAATTAAGGGATCATTGGAAAAAAACACCATTAACAATTTTACTGAAAAAAATTAATTTTCCATATTCGGTTGTTTTACGGATGCAAAAGCAACTTAAGAGGAGGGAATACAAGGTAAAATTTTTCCCTTTCAGTTTTTCCCAAAGATTTTCAATCAGGTGAACTGGTGTGAGTTTTCATTTCTTATTGATTTCATTAAAACTTTTGTCGAAGGACTTCGTGTGTTTTTTTCCAATGATCCCTTAATTTTGTCCCGCCTTGAGACAATTTGAAACCACGTTTTTCGATACATTTTTCACTCTAATTTCCAAACCATCCGACCGATTTTGCATATTAAAGAGGACAGATGGAGCTTTCCAATGAGCTATACTTTTTTGATTTTTGGTCAAGAGATCACTCCACAGCTCATTTTTTTTAAAACGACGTTTTCACTTTTTTTTTTAAACAAAAAGCGTTCTTTTGTCATTTTCTTTAGGAACATCTCGTTCTTCAGAACTTACTTTTCGACAGATCCAATTCGGTGGAGAAATAATGATTTCTATACTTTTTGACGCCCAATTCCAGCGAGCACGATTTTTCTCAGGTGATCCCTTAATTTTGTCGAGCAGTGTATGAGTGATTTATTTGAGGCTTTTGCACCTGTCCACCATTAACAACCCTTGTACGGATGCAAAAGCGGTAAAATTTTTGTAGATTTTCAAATTGGTAGAGTTTTTGGGAGGGAAGTTATTGGTATACATTTTTCAAGCCAAATTTGGTACTCATCATTGAGAACTAACGATCAACACTGTAACACTCGAGGAGAGCAAAGGAAACATCTACGACGGAAATTAGTTGAGTTTTGGGTCAAGGAGAGACCAGGATTTTGGGGGCTTTTGCACCTTGAACATTGCAACTACACTAGATCGTTAGCTGACACCATTTTGATCCTGTAGAAAACAAAAACTCAACTTCGACATAAAATTGTTTTAGCCGGTTCTGGTTTTAGCTACTCATATAGTTATGGCAATACCAATACTATAATGTTTGTGTTGTATGGGGTAATTGGTAAAACGTGTACCATACTTCATACTTTTAGCAATTAGGCTAAGCTGAGTTTAATCGTTTGCTTTTACTTTACCTTCCCCGATTATCAACTCTGTCGTACTCTGGCATCATTGGTTGATCGCTAGTTTGCATATTACCAGATTGACGAGGCGGATATTGTTGGTAAGGTACATTCCTTGGAACTCCCTGAAAATCTCTCAAACCATAATCTTCAGGCACAGGAGGCAAAAAATTTCGCTGTTGGACTGGTCTGGGTGGTTGGTGAGACGTACTCTGGGCATAAGAAGTCGACGTATTGTCAGTTGTAGATCGAACAGTATCGGTTGTTGATGGATCAGTGATTTCATCTCTTTCTGGTTGATAAAAGCCCTGAGTGACTTGTCCGTAGTTCCCTCTATTGATCATAGGTATTCTGTAATAACAATAAGCCATACAGATTTACTTTGCACGAATAAAGCCAGCCATTCACGACTGCTGTGATGCACCGAATGGAGCAATGTCACTCCGAAATCACTCATGAATGGGGAAACTCAGATGGAGTGGCTGTGGTCAGCAGAATCGAATATTCAACTCACCTCAAATCCTCCCACTCAGCTCCAAATGGAACAGTGCCAAGTGATCATGAATGGAGTGGAGCAATGCACTGTCTTTTCGGAAAGTGTTGGATTTGGACGTTTGGTCTCAGATGTTGCCTGCTTTTCTATTGACCAGCTATATGAACTTCGATCGCAAACTCCTTCACGATCCTACGGGTTAACACTACTACACAACGATCGGAGTGATTGATTCTGTCTGTTCAAGGAGGAGGTTTGGAGTGCCTGGCTTGGCACACTCATAATGTCCTCTAAATGGAACGGTTGGAGTGGACAGATTTGAAGCGCACTCCATTTGGATCATCGTGAATGGCCAGCTTGAGATGAATGCACCTATAGATGACTGTGAATTCAGTGTGGAAAGTAAGTTTCCAAAATCAATAACCATTTTTTGTAGCAGTCCTTAAGTATTTCATACTTAGCTATGCAATTCCATGCAGTTTATAATGAGAGCAATTAAAATCACATCGTCAATGTAGCTTCTTTGTAAGGTGAGGCAGACAAGAGACCTACCTACAGCTGTCATCTATTTGCTAAGTACGATAACACCTCAGGTACCTCCTACAAATAAATGAAATTGTTATAATTAAATTGTGACCGACTCATAATATTAAAAATTGTACTCTCTTGGAGTGAGTTGCATTAGTGGGGTTTGCTGAACTAAGCGCATCCCACCCTTGGAACCCTTGCTTGTTTCTTTCTTCCCCAGATCTCAGTCTTCCCTGAAATTCCGTTTGTAACAGTGCCCCTTCTAGCTCAACCCCGACCGTCGCCCTTTCATGCGCTCAATTCTGTCGATGAATTAAAGTGATTCTGGGACAGTTCATCAGTTTATAAAGAAATATATCAACTTTCAAATATACCAATATGAATTCAAAATATGTAGGCAATAGATATTTAATATGTACCGTACGTCTGCTGTAGAATATGATCATCATCAAACTTGAGCGACAGATTTCGCAGTCCAAAAACACAGGTCAAGCTATCAATTAGGTACCCAAGTGAACAGGCAATCACATCCACCTCACTGTACCAACCATTGTATTGATACAAATACATTCATTTAATTATTCGAAAAATTAGTGCTTGATAATTGGCGATACCTTTCCAGCAGATAATACAGGTACGGATGAAGTCAGCTCATCTCCACACATGTGCAAATACATCTACAGCAGGTCTTCTGGATCTCTCTTTTGTTTTCTTTTAAAGAAGTTCTTACAGAATTTTACACTTCGTCTTATCTCTTTGCTCATTAGGTCCTCTCCTGATTTTATTTTCGAATTATTCATGATGAAAATTCCTTCCATTTCAAGCCTTCTACGCTTGTTTTGGATTGACCAAGTTTTTCCGCATAAACTGCCATCAAAATGAGTATCTATGCGTTCACTCCATCACTAACATAAACATCACCGTTCCCAGAAAAATATTACCTCGAACTATAGTTTGTCCAAACCCAGAGTGGCTCTTGGGTTTTTGAAGGTTTTGGCAACGGAGGCCTCCAGGGGATATTTCGTCGCTTTCTAAGAGAGTTTAAGTCAAGACTCATATAGTTTTCTTCGAATGTTCACTCATGCACAGTTTTTTCATAGACAATTCCTTAGAAATATTTGAATAAAAATGAGTAAAAACACAATTTTTTGCTCTTCTTTGTGTAACTAAAACCAAAGCATGTGTATGTGCCGTTGTCACATACTGGCACTTTTACCTGTTTTGTCCTATAACTCATAGCTGCCTCGGGTCAGGATAGAATATAAACTATCGAATTCGGATTCCATCGACATCCAGGACCATTCCTAAACATCTTATTCCGTCAACATTTTAAGAAAATTCTGAATGTAAATTCTTATTTCACCAAGTAATTACCCTTGTTGCCTGAGCATCTCAGGTTGCCGTGGGACGTCCATTTGCCTGATAGGTGGGTCGTTGACGGGCCAGCCGTACCGGTCGCTCTTGACGTGAGCCACGCTGATCTTGGGAGGAATTCTCTGATGGACGACAGTTGTCACATTAGAAACGGTAGACGCAGATTCCGCTCTCTGTTGTGGCGTCTCGACTGATCAGAAACCAATATTTGTTGTAGTTGACATTGAAATAAATGGTATTATTGACTAGATAATTACACAGCCACACACACAAAAAAAAAGGTTAGCCAGCTACCTGATCATGTGTACGTAGAGTTTTTGGGGTCGCTAAATCCGAATCCGGGGTTGGTTTGACCCTGCTACCTGAAGGTCAAGGTCATTCCAAGGACATATCCACAAAAATAGCGGTATCCACGTTCTTTTAGTGCCTACTTTTATGTTCTGGGGCATTTTAATCCGGGGTCATCATCTTTCGAATTTTTTGTAAAAATCACACCAGCGTAATGGTTAATACCATTTTATTGATTGGGCTTTTTGTATAAAGCTAACTTTACCTGCTGCCTCGACAAGCTTATGAGCGGATCGTCTCACATTCGAGACAGTGTCCATTTACGTTTGAGACAGTGCCACCGTCACGGTTTTTGACGAGGCAAAATAGTAGTTTCTAGGCATTAAATTCACGTCAGAAGACAAGTGATTTCATTCCTGTAAAGTTTGAACTACGTTTTCCAAATTTCGAAAGATTTTTCAACAAAAAATATACCCCCACATTTTAAGAGAGGATGTAATAAATGGAAATGAGATCGTTACAGGTGGTGGTAATGATAAATTGAGCTTTCAAAGTCAAGTAAAAAATGGTTTATGAATAGAAACATACCTGATTGATCATGATTATTGTGCTCATTGCTTTTTAAAGTATTTTGATAGAAAACAGGCAACTCGAGATCTCATATATCTGAAGGCATCCTGAGAATCTAACTACTACATTGTAAGAATTAGGGGAAACATTTTTTTCCCTAAAAATTAGTATTTTATATTTGTAGATGCCGATGAACTCGAGACAGTAAAATAACATTGTTCGAGATTTTGAGGAAAAAAATGTACCTCAACTTTCAAATTTCATCAGGATGTACCAAGTGCTTCAAGACTACATGAGTTAATACCAAAATTATTTTCCGACGTATTCTCTTATTCATATATAAGGTAGGAGACCCTACCTACAGATAAGAATTTTCCGTTTGCCCTGTTTGTGAGCCAATTAGCGTGGGGGATCGAGTGAAAACAAACTGGATCAGTAGCTAATCTTCCGACGATTGAGCAAGCGTTAGAATTACCCTCAAGTTAAAGAGAGCGGAAACAATAAAATTTGAGACAAATTCAATTAGAAGAATTAATATAAAGCTACCCAGTTGCTCAATAATTCGAACAGAGGAAAATTATTCAGCCCAAAACCGATTGGTATTTTAAACATGAAATAGAAACGACAAAAACTCAACATCTTTCTAGGTAGAAAAGACTTTGTGATCAGAGGAAACTACTTCTTTAAAATATTATATCTCTGAGTTTCCATGCTGAAATTAATAGGGTTCTGCTTTCTCAATAAAGTTAGAACAGGAATTAATAATTTAAGGTAATCCAATCAAGAGGGAACCTTGAAAGAATCTTCAACCCAAATCAACCCAGCTCAAATTCACGAAAGCCCAGATAGTACGGGTAGTATTTCTCCATTTGAACGCGTCTGTACCCACTGAAATTGTAAATTTAATTGAAGAGAGATTTTCAAAGGTCGATTGTTCCATACTATTTGAAAAGATACGCCACTTCTCCAGCAACCCCCGGATCACCAAGCCTACGAATGTATCCTAAAGATCTTCAGAAAAGTGTTAGATATGACCGAATTGATCACTTCATCCAACCAAACGAAGTTAATAAACATAGAAGATGTGCCGGCGAAAACTGCGATTGTCATGTTAGGACCAGTTGCTCCAAAAGTAAAGTCGGGTTGTGTGATCCACGCTTTGGATCATTTCACACCAAGTAATAGTTTTAACAAGTCTTTTTTTTAAGTAATAAGTGTCATAACTATATGAGACTGATTTATTATGGATGAGAGTGATTTTGAAGTCTGGAAAATTTACTCATATTTGCATATTTTTCCTGTTCATTTTGTATTGCCCTGATATTTTATCAATACTTGGTGTTCAACTTTCCGTTAAATTGTTCAATAAAACATCGTTCGCACTAGAAACTAAGCAGTTATTGTCCACCATCATAATAGTGTATTTGATGCACATAGGTACTCCGCGTGCCCAGCGTAACCATATGGTAACGGGTCAAATTTGCCATTTGGAAGTCAAAATGATTTTTTTAATCATTTTTCCTACATTCCAAATCTTTTCTAGACGATCATATCGAGATTTTTTTGAATTTCAAGATGAAAAATAGTTTTGGGCTGATCCGGGTTGAGTTGGCACCACCCATTCATACCTTTAAACGTATTCCAAAATAAAATTATATGACTTTACAGCCGAAATACACTGTTATACCTCCTTTAGCTAACAACAGCTAAGAAAATGTAATCGTCAAACTCTCGGGTAGACCAAACAACCCAGTTTAAGATAACTAATTTAGTTATTTGTTAAATTGGGCTCATAAAAGCTCACTTATATTCTGGTTTTTTCTCGACCTCGGCCGGCACACTTGAAGAAGTTACATTTTAAAGGGGTGACACGGGTTTTCAATTCTTGTGATAGAACTTATTCTAGACCATTCTGAGTAGGCTTGCAGCTATTCCGTCGTACATAAATACCAAATAGACAGCTAGATAAAACAATATGAAACCCTATTACCTCACCATCAGCTACTGGCCACAACATACTTCTTTCTCTGGAATCTGGTGGGTACTCGACCACCGGAACTACACTCCTCGATCCAGAGGTTACAATCCTACCGGCATCTTCGTCCACAGGCGAATCCTCGTATTTGATATCAAGATCGCTGATTATCTTCTTGATTTCTTCTTCCAACATATTTTTTTGATCGGCAGCATCCGGTTTGGGGTCAACACCGGACCTACTTTCGTCGGAAGAGCTTCTCTCGTCTTTACCTTCCATTTGTCAAATATAAGACCTTTACTCCCGGAATAACAGTAGCGAAAGAAAATCCAAAGTTTGGTTGTGCCAAAACTGCCCACTTTCACTTTTTTTGCAAAATCAAATTGCCAAAAATTTTCCTTTAAGACGGAATTGATATAGATATCAAAAAACTCCCGTTTAAGATACCCCGAGGTTTTTAACTTGATAGGTAATAATTAGTAACTTCGTTGAATGATTACCAATATTACTTGTTTTTTATGGTGATAATTTAGCTCGAGTGGGTGTGTACATGTACAGAATGTAACTTTTATTACCATCAACCCAATGCATTACCAGTTGATGGAATGGATTAGTTACTCCTTCCAAGAATTGTGGCGGTTATCCTGCACACCCAGAGGGTTCCAGGACAATTAAAACTACAGCAGCTCTAAGAAATAGAAAGCGAACTGTTTCCAACGATCACAGCTTCTGTTTTAAATTCCATACCTAATCCGGGGTTAGCCCCCCCCCCCCCAAGCTTCATGACGCACCTCCCCCCCCCCATGAAATTTGCTAACCCCCCCAAGACAAAAATGCAGAAAATACTCGTAAGCAACCCTTATTTTATCTAAAACTAAAAGAAGATTTAGATGGGTATTGAAAAAATTCAAACCCGGTAGGGTCATTGTCGGAACACTGTCACTCCCGTTTATACATTTTCAGATATAAAAACGAACCAATTATTATTTACATCTAGTGATGCAATTTATTTCTGAATTTCGTCACGTTAAACACTGTTTCAACCAACTTTAACGTCTTAAAAATTTGTTGGAACACCCCCAAGAATTTCAATGATCCAGTCTGCTCCACATCCCCTCCCCCCTGGGGAGCGTCTGGCCCCTGATCTGACGGCCGCGCGATCGCCGCGCTCCTGATGATGGAGTGTTTTACCACTCCGAAACTTCGGGAAAAAGAATGAATAAATGAATATTAAAAAAAGAAAAAAAAGGCCAGCCTTCGTGAAACAACACCACCTCGCTTCCTGGAGGATAACCTATAAAGTAATCGTTATTCGTATCTGTAATCGCAAAAAAAAGTATTCGTTAATCACAATTACTTTAAAAGTATCCGTTAATCACGAATACTTTTGTAATCGTTGATCGTTTCGCCAACGAATAACTATTAGGTACTTCAAAAGCAATAATTCTAATCTACGAATATTTTTCACGATTACATTTGTAATCGATTAACGCCCATCTCTGCTAGGGATACATTATAATATGTATTTACTTTCAATTAAAATCATTTGAAGAAATCCTTAGAAGCATTCAAGTAGGTAACTCAAGCCCAATCTTAATCAGTAGGTACGTTAGAAAAGGTAGATAGGTAGTAGGAAAAACTAGATAGAAAACTATAACTTGGCGGAACACTACAATATGAATCACATTTTTATGGCAGAAGAAGGAAGGACATCGCGATCTACTTTTGATAACAATTTTGGATAACAGTCCTTGCATTCGGGAGCGGTAGGAGTGCGGCGATTGCGCGGCCGTCAGATCAGGGGCCAGACGCTCCCGCCTCCCCTGTGGGCATCCTTGCCTAATCCATATCCATTCTTGAAAATTATTTATGCAGCCACGAAATTCAGCAGACACTTGATTTTATTACGAAGGTAGGTATATATAGGTTTTATGACTACAACTTGAAAAGTTGATTTGTTGCACTTTATGCTGCTAAAATCTATTAAGAAGTCGCAGAAAGGAAGTTTCTTAGGTGTGTAAAATATAATCAAAATCCAAACTGCAGTTTTCGAGGTTAACATTTATTCCTGAAATGCAATTCAAGGTATAATAGGTTTGTATTTACAATGAGAGCGGAAAAGCGAGTCATCCTACGAGCTTTCGGCTACATTTTACCCAATCAACATAAACGTCGCCTGTCGCCACCAAACCTATGATCATCATCATGATCATTCATCGTAAGGACTAACTCATTGTACACTACTGCATGAAAAAAAAAAAACATTCTTCTTCACCGTGAAAATGTACATTAGACAAAAAACATTATTTATATACAATGTAAAAACCAACTATAATCCTTTATTTTGTTTTGTCCTAGATTGTTAATACTAAATGGAAGTAAGGTGGGGTTCCATTTTGGCTCGAACGAATTTTTCATTTTCAAATTCCACCATTTTATCGTGTAACTGACGCTAGATTTTAGGCAACTAAGCAAATTGCCAACTAGATTACGATAAAAAAATCATCTCTTTGGTGAAGACGTTTTGTTCTTACGGACTAGTTCAGCTGGTGAGACCAAAGACATAACGTGGCACATTAGGTTTTGTTCAAAAAAAAAGAAAAAAGAGCCGCTTAACATTTGAAACTATCGCATTTCATCGTGCGTAGTACATACCAATACAACAAATGCCGAAAGGTCAACACTGTTTTGTTCATAGCAACTTGTGTCAACAGTTCTGATTCCAAGAATTTAATAACTATTGAAGTTGTTACATTCATAAAATAAAAATTGGTTCAGCTTACAACGGACATGGTGCAATTAGTTTTCGCAAGTATGTTACACGATAAAGAAAAACAAAAATCAACAGATTGTTCGAAGTATGAAGTGTTTTAGAGGTGAAATTAACGAAATTTTGAATAAGTAGATAATATTTCACCACCTTTCTCGCAAATAATTGAAAGTGATATAAAATGTGGGGATGTTTTTGAATATTGAGTGATTTGGGGAAAAAGAGGAAGCTGCTTCGGACCGATTCATGTTGTTTCATTGGCAATATCTTTGTATGTCAGTGCTAATCTAACTGTCCATTCATTATCAGGAGTCATTAAGATTATCTCACCATAATCTTTGACAACCATTCATAATCTCGGATCTTAGGTTGGATTGAAAAAGTCCATTTTCAGGACCTAGTTCAAAGCATTATTGCTGTTAAGAGAGGTGTGGTATTCATTGGCTAGCATCCTCTTAGTACATCTTAGGTGTTAGACCGAATATATTATAGATGCTGTTTATTACTATGATATCTGTATGTTTTCGGTGATATTTTTTTGCGCTGTGGTTTATAAATTCCTCCTAATCGGTTGAGCTTGCTGTACTGAATATTATAAGTCCTGAAGAAGGCGATAAGGTCTCGAAACTCGACTAAAAAGGAGGAAACGTTTGATTGGTCTCATTCGGATAATCGAATGACGAATCGATTTGTTTTGAGTTGAGCGCCCATCTAATCCGACTAGGTTAACTTTTATACAAGCTAAGATGTTTAGGAGAACTTGATGTTGATATGCATTCCGGCTTAAGATTGTACTTCTTGCTTTCAAACGTCCTAAAAACCTCAAAGCTTACAAGCAACACTAATACGAGCTCGAGAAAACACTTGCAACCATCATATTACCATTGCTTTGATCAATACACGAGTCTTGAAAACATTATTGCAGTTCCTTGTAATAATTGTTTGCAAATAAAATAGCTTAAAGAAAGGCGGGGAGTATCTACCAACCCGTAAATAAAGGCTTTTTCATCATGCTCAATTTGAATAACAGTGCTAATGTAGAAGCATTAGCTAGTCGTGACAGATAGTCCAAATATTGGCATCTATCCGATAAAGTAGTTTTGAAAGCTAGAAACATACAAAACACATGGGAACTGACCGAAGAAATCACTTAAATGTTGAAATTCATGGTCCCAAAATCCGAACCCTTCGTTTGACATAAATTATTTTGTAAATTTAGATACAAATATGTTGGGCATATTTTAGACAAATTATTGTAGACCACAAATACAATTACCTATCTTGTTTCTGACCATGCTTTGAAACTGAGCTATGGTTGGATTATGTTGATACCATGCATAAATTAATTGAAAAATGGGAAATATGATATGTAGATGCGATTTGGAATTCAAATTTTAAAGAACATATTGTGAGCATCGCTCGGGGTCCCGCCGATAACGGGACAAATTGCCGTGAGGCCAAGGATTGAAAATGTTTTATTATAATTTAAATGTTTTAATGTTCCATCTAGTTTAATGGTCTGTCTAATGAAGGGGGGCACGTCCCACATTTTCCAACCAACGAGGGTGACCCTTATTTATTGTAAGCCGAGTTCTTGGAATCTGGGGCGAGGCCCCGTGAATTTTGTTTGTTTGGTCAATGGTCCTGGTAGGTAATAGGATCGGGAAATACACGGTGTCAAGGAGGGGAACCGAGGAGACGTCAGCTCTGAGTTTGAAGAGGAGCTCTCTCTTCTCGCTTGCCTCCAGCCGCTGTCCATCGAGAGGAACTAGCAGGACCAACGTCACCCGAGGAGACCAGGGCCCGAGGGTGGCCGACCGCCACGCCGCCGCCTCTTCGCCGAGGAACCTCCGCCATCAAGGTACTGTGGTGTCCCTCTCCTATTTCACACCAGAGTTTATTTAGAGTTTCGCATTTCTGCCCTCCAGATCCTAGGAATGAGGCTATAGGGGGCCCTGCACGGACGTCAACTCCATAGGCCGATCTGTAGAATATTTCCCCTATTATAACCATTCAAACAGCCACCGAACTATCGTTGTTTTGAGTTTTACCGAAGCCCCTCGTTCCTAATCCTTGCACACCCCCTAGACGCTCCCATTGATCTATTTGCACCTAGTTCAGGGTATACGGGTAAGATAGGGAGCGCTCAGCGGCTCCGCCCCCGGGCCTGTGCTTCTCCCGTTTTAGATGCTGCATCCAGGGATTTCACGAGCTCGCCACCCAAAACGCCGTTACAAGATACAAGAGGAGCAGGGATGCAGGGCGCCGGAGTAAGAGCACGGCCTCAGGGGCGCGGCGAATGCAGGACCTCGGGTAAGTTTACGTGGGAAGTCGCTGTCGCAGGGGAAGTCAGGTTGGCGGCCCGAGGGGGTGCTGACAATATCAAACATGAGTATTATTACCATCATTGTCTTATTAAGTACATGCTTGTAGAAGTAAAAAGAAAATGATGGAATTTCATTGAAGTTTTGCAATTATGCAAATTGTAAACATACAGTTCTGAATGATTTTGAGACATATTCTGATGAAAATGAAAATTGAACGCTTTTTTTGCAGTTTTTCAAAATTAATTTGTTAGTTTGTTTTATGAAATTTGAAAAATGCCTTCGAACAAACTTATCCTTTCCTTTGAAACGCTTGATTTTTTAAATCTCAATTTTAAGGAGGTATCGTCTGGAACAAACCTTATACGGATACACATGCCTAAGTGTATACCTATGCAGGTACTTGAGAATGCATCAACACGGGTTTCCATGAAGACAATTTTTTTAAAAAATGTTCATTATAACTTGGTGCATCTATTGAAATGGTTCTTTTCACACAAAATTTGATAAATACCCACTTTAAAGAGTAAAAATCGGTCATTATTAGACGAAGTAGACGGGTTTAAATGTTAGTAAAGAGGAGATTCGGCTTGGAGTTGAATATCACGTATTTCTGTTAGTTTCGCAACAATCTATGTTCAACGGCCATAGCAAGACTAGACTATTGATAAAACTGGATTGATTCTACTGGATCGTTAGTACTTGACATATCAATCTTTTAAATATTTTCAAACCATATCAATATCCATCCATTCCAACAGATTGAGCTGATTCGACCATAGAAATCAAATGTATTTGATATTTAACATATATGATACAATATTATTGCACGTCATATGTGACGGATTTGACAAACATATACGAAACAGCGATATGAACGCAGTATTATGTACATCCAGAAAAACGATGATTTTAGGTAATGTCTATCTAAAGCTGTGTTCAAGGAAACCTTAACTTCTATTCCCTGGTGATTGAACAACTTTTCTTTCATCCTTCGTGTTGTTAAGACAATAAATTGTCTTCCTCTTTCAAACTGCCCATTAAAACGTGTTATATATCAACTAATCTAAGCACAAAAAGTATTTCCATCCTCATTGAGCATGACAAGCCTTGATTTACAGATTGTATACCACCTTCCTTTCAGGATTATGTCGAACCAATTGCCAAACATCAGATTGAAAAACCTAAAACCAATTTGTATTATTAATTATAAAAAAGAAGAGTCTTCAGTGATATACTCGTAATAACATTAAATTAAACAAATAAAGAAAATGCAATCTTGTTCGATAATGTGAAGTGACTACTTACAAAATATATTAAATCATTCTCAACGCTGGAACACAAATATGTTACATTGATGATATCTTTATCAAAAACCAGAAAAGTCAATAAGTGTAGATACCTACACATTGTTAAGAATGACACAAACCGCAATCTATTCAATAGGTCACAAGGAGCTTGTTTTGAATGGTTAGATCAATAAATTGAAGTTATACGTAGATTTACAAAGATATCTATCTACGCGAATGCAAAAGATATGACTGTATGCAAGTTGTCATCTTGACTTAAACACCATCTTAATAATGTAATGAAACCTTTTTGTTAGCTATGGACTCAACGATGCTATGAATTTATTGTTTTCATTCTGTTTAATTGTTGCTTAGTTGCCGGATGAGAATGACAGGTGAATACCAAATTTTGAAACGAAAAACCAATAGGTAAGCCTCAAACAGAAAACATTTAAAACCAAGTGCCACAATTTATTACACGAATGACTCTTAAATTGACAAGTTGCTCTGTTGCGAAATCTATCACATTATAATTAATGATTTATTTGGTTTCGAAGACTATTTAAAAAAAACGCTTTACAAGGCTAGTATGTACACAAACATGTTTATTTCACTTCGTTATCACGTTAGCGTCCTTTTTTCCTGTTGTGAAAAGAAACGAAGGTTTAAAAAAAACATAAAAAATAACTATCACAAAATAATATACACATTTAACACTGTACAGAGGTAACTCGGTATTTAGTTCCACGAGGTGACGATTTGCTATCAGCTGGATGGGGCTTTGAGGGCGCTTTGTTGCTGTTGCATGTTGTTGTTCAAGTCTCCGGAGCCTATACTTCTCACCGGTGCTTGAGGGAGGGAGGGCGACTGTAAACAAATAACAGGCAGCCGTGAATAAATGGGCAAACGAGGCGAATATTGTAAACAAAAGAAACGTCAACACAAAATGGAATGGGTACGTGTTTTTAAAGGGTTGGGAAAAATCCGGCAGGTGACGGCTGGAAAAAGGATGTGTAAATACTGGATAGTTGAAGAAAGACCGTGAAAGAAGTAAAACCAAAAAATACCTAGTTGTATTCCAGGAGCAAAGTCATATGTGCGAATAGCAAAATTTTGCAGTGAATTGGCCAAAAACATTATTGTGATAGTATTTGGCTATGAGATAATGTTCTTTTTCCTTAATAAGTTTCTGCGTGCAATGATCCACTAAAACGATCTACTGACATCTTTGAGGCCCATCTCATAAATACTGATCACGAGAATGAGTAATGACCACATCAACACGCCCCAGTAGCATGTATTTGACCGGAGTAGTTTAGAATATCAATAAGCTTAACTTTATGAGCATGTTTACTGTTTCGTATCCCTATTTCTTGACCCTTACATGACTGAGATAACTTTGAGTCCAATTTTTAAGATTTTTTTCCATGGAAAGACCTCTCACAGAAACGTTGCTGGCTGTTCAGAAAGCTATTGCCTATTTCTGGTGGAAAGTTGTCTGAAACCCATGTAACTTTTCAACTTTAGCTTGTAGCTTGAAACGGTTAATAGGAGCCTTGATCTTAAGGTTGAGAAGACCATGCTTAAAGCGTTGCGGTACTTTTCCTAATTTGTTTGCAACAGGTGTGCCCAGACCATCTGTATTACCAATACAATTAAAATTCTTTATAATATGTCTAATATATATTTTCTCTGGGTGACACTTGAGTGAAAACCGTCCACGACACTTAGCCAAGATCAGCTTCTTGTTCAAAGAGGCCAGGCTCTTCAGGTTCCCCTTAGCTTCTGTACCAAACTGATTACTTATCCTGTTGAAGAACGCGATGATGCAATAATGTATGATAATCCAGGAAGAAATAGTGCCGTGAATTAATAATATCAAAAATTGTATTAGGTGTCAAGATTTCAGAATTAGGGTTATAACTTAATTTGAACTCCTCTACACCGGGCTTTCAGTTCATTTAAACCCTTATTATGGGCAGTAGTGATCTTCTCAACCTTGATCTAGGAGACTATTAACCACTTCAACACTCCACAAGCTAAAGTTGACAAGCTAGTTTCATCGGTTTCTGACAACTTGCGACCAGAATAGGCAATCCATAGCTTTCTGAACAGCCAGAAACATTTCTGCGAGAGTTTTATTCGCGCAAAAAACTTGATATTGACCTCAAAGTTATCTCCCCTACGTAAGGATCGACAAAGAAAGACATCAAGACGTAAACATGCTTATCTGGTTAACCAAATAAGTTTAGTTGGTACAGCTGATCACTGTTTCCGCATACCGATACGCCCTTGTACCAGATATTGAACCTAAAAGTTTATGTGGAAAAAAGATAACTGTTTCTGCAAAAACATAATGCTACAGTTTTATTTGTTCAATATGAAGATCGTGATTGAATCTAGTGATTATGAGTGAATATGACATCAACATAAACAACATTAGGTAGTTTATTTGTAATGGAGATCAGTAAAATCTACTGTGGAAATATCCCCATTTAAATGCAGAGCCGTTTTAACGACTTCTTCATTTACGAAGTAAGTAAAAAGGTTTGCAGGCGTTTCCTTGGCAATATCGGCGAGAGCTAAGGCATGGTTTCCTAAATCCCGGATAGTCACAGAGAATGTGGTCTGATTTTTCTATAATTCTGTGCAGAATCCAAGTAGTTTTTGGTTCAATCAACTCCACCTAACCGTACAAAGCTTGCCCTGCGTTTAAGGGGTAAATTCCTTATAATATATATGTGCTACTTACTTATTTTGTAAATGATCTCCTTGTATATTTTTCGGATTAAATTCATTCATTACTATTTTACTATGTGCAGCAAAGTTATCTGAGGGAGGAGGGGTGATATTGAAATATATCATCACATTCCTATTAGGAAGTGAGTTAAGCTTGTTTCAAAGAGTGTTCATGAGTGTAGTTCAAACTATCCTCCAGATTCGTTAGAACTCGAACAATTGGTTACCTGTTTACGAATTGTCTGCAGATCAGTAATTCAGACAGATTTTCACCGTTGACTCTACACCACATTCCACAATAGGCTATCCCATCAAACGTATCGTTGTGACCTTTTTGAAAAGAGGAACATAATGGTGTGATGGATATATCCATCTATGCTATGGTTATATACCTACATAATAACCATATATGGTTAGTTCGCCCTTCCCGATTTTAGAATCCGTCGCCTAGGGAGATGAATCAGACGTTCTCAAGCGCCTGGGCCATCCGCTGAGCGTGGCGGAGCAGTATTACCGCATCCACCTCAACGGAAGGGGCAACTGTACCATTTTATCACGTCAAAATGGGTAGCCCGCTAAATACGGGAAACACATTGATCGGGTCATACCGGAGCTTGAAGTAAGTAGTATAGGTATTTAAGGATTTTCAATAACGCTGAATATATCTTAAACCCAACGATGACTGAGAATGCTCCTATCCTATTAGATCGTAGGTACCTACCAATTCAGATTTAATACAAAACATACATAATACAAAACCATTCGCAAAATATCCCCATTCGATTTGCTTTCAACCGTACGTTTTCATTTATTTCATAATGTATGATTTATGTTGTTTTTAAAACTTACGGGTATTTGGCCGTTCGCCTGCCTCTTCAGTTGAGCCAGTTGATTGGGGTTGTACGCCATATTGGCGAACACAAGTCTTTCCTCGTAGTCATATTCACATAGGATTTTGTTGTCACATAGGTAGAAACGATCACCGACGCAAAACCTGAAAATAAAACGAACAATTCAGAAAGAAACAAAATACGCTACAAAATTCGATTTCATTAAATGAAATCCGGAAAAATGGAGTCCGAGGGCTGAGGCAATGGAAAATGGATTTAGAACATAGCAATCCGTTTTGAAATGAATTCTATATTTTAACGAATTTACATACCTCTGTACCTATATACCTAAATTGTAAACAAAGTAACAACAATAAAGGATGGAATGGGTAAATATTTTTAATGACAAAATTTGACGGGCCGTTGAACACTTTTTTCGCTTTACTAAGGCTTATTATTGAAAATAATAGATCAAAAGGTCAATGACAGCCAGGGACGTAACCAGACCATATTTCACCCGGGGCAAGAAATAAATTTGGCGCCCCCGCGAAGTATACATTTTCTATCGCCTTCGTCCTTTCTTGTAGGCCTATTGCATTCCTTATTTATATTATTTTTCTTTTTAGTAAAAATTTTCAAATTTACTCTAAACGGTATGATATTTAAAAGAACTATATAAACTGTCACTTTTTTGCTTATTTGGCGCCCCTATAACTTTGGTGCCCAAGGGCTGGCTTCCAAATTAGTATGAGCGTGAAGCCCCCCCCCCCCCCCTAGTTACGTCCCTGATGACAGCTCTAGTGAACCCCCAACGGTATACTAATGCGCACTGTTCTAGTATTCTTGTAATGGTGATCGAATGTCAGTTATACTTAAATACCGGATACAAATAAAGAAGAACACATGCAAGACTGACATTGGCAGATGTCAATACGAAACTGATGACTGTCTCAAGATTCAATAATAATAATTATTTCCTCATTTCAATACCCGTTTTCTTTGACTTGAAAATAACCTGCCAATGTGCATCCACTGAACACGCATGAACTTGGGCTTTTTCAACAAACCTTGTAAACTTCAACCTACGTGGCAATATCGGTGGGGAATAAAACATTTCTACGTGGGTATTACTTTGTATTGGAATGATTTGTTGCCCGTCACATCCGCATTTTGATTCAAGAGAGGAAGCCTGTCAAGGAAGTTGATTGCTTCTTTGAATAAGGTATTCTCTATTCTCTTTCTGAAGGGCGAGGGCCGGGGCGGGGCCGAGAATATTAAGATTTGTCCAATCCCAAACCCCCTTTCCCGAGACGCGGCCGTGTGTCCGAGTGTGTGCGTTTCTACATAATGAGAAGACGGAAAACCCTGGACATACCGAGTTTTGCGCCTTTTTTTTTTCAAGGGAGTCGACGAAGGAGGGGCACTGCCCCTGATCCCGGAGTGTCCTCAGTGATTTCCCTCGAGGACGGTAAAAACCCGGAGTAAAAAAAGAAGCCTTTTTCCCTGCCCCCCCTGCCCCGGTCATGTTTAATATCACTTTTGTCAGTCTTCAGATATTCTTATTCGGAGAGAAACAATCTCCTTCAACGCTGAAATATACATGCACCTTCTCGTTCTCCCCTCAGAGTCCCCAATCCTGAGTTTTCTGGCGATTTCCCGACCCTTTCCTCTCTTTTCCAAGCTTGTCCTGGACCGATCTCTGACACGAGTGGCCTGCCGTTGGGGGGTCCTCCAAATTGAAAACAGGGCAGTTTCGCCACCCGATATCCCCTGGTATTACGCCATCCCCTCCATTCTCCTCCCGCCCTTTCGGCTTTGTCCTGAAGCGTCAAGGGGTTTTCTTTCTTTTTTTTTTTCGAAAAACACTCTCAGACATATCAAACATTCACTCTCGAGCACATTCGCATACCCTTTCTCTCCTTCCTTTCTTATCCAATCGCTTCTCAAATATTTATTAACCCCAACTAAATTGCCACCTCAGGAAAAGTGGCTGGGAGGGCTTATTTCAATCTCCTTCAAATTTTAAAGAGGTCGAGGCGTCCCTCTAGTTATTCCAGGCAGACCGGATTTTGTCACGAATAATGTGTGGAAGGTACGGAATTAGGTAGGTAGGCACGTACGATGCTGCATGTATGATGTGCAATGTCATGTGTAAAATTTATAAATGTTATATCAAAATATGAGGATTTTGAAACATTTGTGAAAATACCAACTAAGCAGGTATAATAAATACTATCTACATGGTAAACTGAACGGACTTTGACTACAAGTAAGCAAAATTTATGTGTATAGTTTCCTCCGTCAACCATTTACCAATATCACTGGGAGTTGATATTAATCAAGACATCGTTTGACGTAAGCAAACGTTTGTAAAATGGGGTGTGCCAAAATCTCCTTTTGATCTTAACATAACTGCACAGGGGTATTTAGTTGTGTAGGTAGGATTAAGATTACAACAATCTGTAAGTCGTTGCAGAGGTAGCTCCATTGTAGAATGAGTAAAAAGATGTTTAATTAGCGGATATCTCAAAACTAGAAACAAAATCATTTGAGGATTCAATGTTTGCTCATCTATCTTCATAATTTACACCCATATTGATCCTGAAATATCCATTTTTAGCAAATGGGGATTGTGGAAATCATGGGTGGAGCGATACCTTCATGCCCACTCCAGCACAGTTACTACAATCGTTATTACTACGAGAATAATTTGAAATTAAATTTCAACTTAATGAGTGATTATCGAGGATATGAATAAGTTGGAGATTTCTGATGCTCAGTTGCTTTACCATACCCATTCAATAGCAAAACACGCGAATTGAAATTCGTTTCCGAAGTATTAGCAGCAGTTTTAGCTCTTTACGTACTATGTGCAATGATGGTGGACTGCAACCCAATCAGCCTTCATAATCGATGACTGATTGAGACAATTAAAATCATACTGATTAAATTTTACTTGTGCCACCAAATATACATATTTGTCCATTTTTAATTCAAATTATGTGAATGCATGTCATATTAGAACGGTTGGTCGCTTTCTATGCTTTCTAGTTGTGTTACACATGGGCAATAGCTATTTATCTTTTGTTGCCAAAGAAGAGCCAATGAATCCATCATATCATGCGAACAGTTATAAAAAAGAGGTCATTAAATGGATTTTTTTCTCCTTCAACAGGCTGAGCGTATTCCTCCAATACCCACAGGACACCCCTGAAGCTAGAAAACTTCTATTCAGGTTTATGCTCAGGTTTAGCAGTTTCAAGGGAAAACTGGAAGAGGGGAACTATCCTCATCCAATACACAGTTAGTCAGTAACATCAGACTGTTTTTAATTCTCAGATAGTGTTCAGATGAGTCATTGGCAAATGAAATGGTGTTCTTTCGATCTTTACCACCCAATAACGCATTTTTGAATTGCAGAAAGGTAATTATTTCCAGCAAAGCTCAATGTTTGTTTCATGGGACACAAAGCTCTTTCACAAACTGCTACCAAGTATTGCTGCTCATTCGATATTATTGTTGCACGGCTATTTGGTTTTTCCACAACTCCGATCAGTTTCTGATCCCCTCAAGTTTTGTATTGGCGTTGCTTTCCGTCAGAAGCTTCCAATACTCTACATACCGTTCAGAACAGTTTGATTTCCCAAACGGTTCGAGTTGAGGGAAACAAAAATTTCGTTTTTCACATCTCCCGGATCCTGGAGGGTGAAAAGAGCGGGGCGGATGGAAGGCCGCCCAACTCAACTGATTGAGTTTATGGAACACTTTTAATTACAGCTTTTGTTTGACTGGGTTTTCAGGGAGCTCCGGTTGTTATTGTGCCCCGTAATCATTCTTCGGCTCCTGTGATTGGAAATCCCTTGATTGGGTCTAAAGTTTCGGCAGAAAATGCCTTTTCAGGCCTCAGGTCTCAGTGGCAATTTTTAACGAATTCTCCCTCCCTTCACACCGCTGATTCTCAAACGCCGTTGGCATACTTTCATGATTAAACCTCATTCGGAAGGGGTTTCCTCATCAATCAACATTCCGAAGGGGGATACGTTTGTAATTCTCAGCAACTCTAAATGACCTAGAAATATTCAGGCTACAATTTGACCAATTGATCTCCAAACCTGACGATTGTCACAAATAGGCAAACTTAATTAAACAAGAATGCTGAGATGAATTCTGAAAGCTACCCATTTGTTGTTTCCATATACCCGAGTCATCATTTACCCTGATAATGCAGATACAATCATATTGTTACAACGAAATTGTGGAGATGTTCCATGTGGTTTCTTATCAATAGTTCCGCAATAATTTGAATCAAACTATTTTGATACCTACGAGATTCCAAGTGCTTCTAATTGCATGGCCTCTCAGAATCTCACTGTTATTTGGAGAAATAAGCAATTCATGCAATTGATGCAAACAGATGTCCTGAACTACTATTCCGAAGAGATACCACACCTATAACTGCCCAAGCATAGACCTGTTGGATGTATTAGGTACATGAGCCTAAAGCTTTCAGAACTAAAATTACAAAACTCAAAACATGCACGTCTACAGAACAAATACGAGTTGAAAGTTTGAAACGTTTTGCAAATGTGCAATTCTTATAAAAACCATAACTTCCACAAATTTCAATCAATTCAATTCTATCACTAAAAAAGGTATAGAAACTCTCAACGTAAGATCAGCAAGTGCGATTTTCTCATTGCCTTAAGGCTGATTTATCTCCAAAGCCAAAAGCATCTGTCTCGGAATCTATAACACGTAAGGGCTACACATTCGTGTTAGGTACGATGCTGTGTGTCACATCCAACTTCACAGACGTTTTTCTATTAAACAGGTACTTCTCAGCTTGAGAGCTGTTGATATTGAGCTTACAGACCTTTCCAATTAAAAGTAACAACCTGCAGTTACTTTATTTATGATTTATGGGGTAGAATACTATATGGAATAGAGGGTGTGGAGTGTGTTTTGGTTATTTACTGCCGGATCATTCTATGACCATCAATAAGCGTGAGTGTATAGTAGGGATGTGTCAGTACAGGTGGACCGGGAACGGGGAACGTAATCTCGCTCTGTACCGGTAAAGGAACCGGTGACTGTACGCCGCGTTACCGGTACAGCTGGACCGATAAGGAGGAACTGCGAAGTACAACGTTCCCGAGACAGCTCCCGATCCGTCCCTATCCGCTCCAACCCACGACCGATCCGAATATTTTTCTCAATTCAACCCGTGTCGCAGGTTGTAGGGGTACATACTATCTTTCAACCCTCAACATTGACCAGAACAACAGTCCTACACATTCTTTGGTTGTAGCAGGAACATTTTAACAGTTTTTTATGAACAGGTTTTCACATGGCATTGTGTTCTACGAATTTTATAAAACTGTTTATTCACTCCATATTTGTATGCAACGGGAAATTTAATGCATTTTTCTGAATCCGTCAGTTACCTACGTACGAAGTGATTTTAGTCAAATTTGTTGCTAATTTTAGAGGTATTTTATTTGACGGCATGTACTTTTATTTGAAAGTTCCATTATATAGTTCACTTTTTATAGATACAATATTATATACCTTACTCGGGTCTTGGGTTCAGATCGGTATTGACAAGGGAACAGAAGCGCAGAGACCGAGATGGACCGGTAACGTTAAAATGGAACAGTGACAGACGCGGACCGGGAACGTTAAGTACCGATACCACAAAAGACCGATATCGACACACCCCTAGTGTATAGATTAGTTAACAAAGTCATGGTTAGCTTTATCAATAATTTACATTACGTCATTTTGTACGATAAAATGAAACGATCGACTCCGCTTCGTGCAACTAAATTTGAGAAGGGCCGAAATTACGATGGGATTTACACTCTCAGGTCGACCCATCTCCAAGAAGACTTGTGGACTCTCCACGGCTCAAAAGAGGATTTGGAAGTGAATCCTGCAAGTGATGGGGGAGAAGCCGGGACGGCACGCACGGAGCGAAAGTGATAAATTTATGAATAAAAGTACCCTCTCTACCGAGCATTTACATTTTTGCGGCTATCCGCTCCTCTCTCTCCCGGAAAAAAAACCCGACCCATCGCAATCTAAAAGTGCCAGATGAAATATTCCAGAGCCTCAGGAATTCGCGCTTAGTAATCAGCCTTATTGCCCCCACTCCTTTTTACGGGAACCTTATTTATTTTTACACCACATCTCCCTCTCCTCTACTTCTCGCCCCTTTTTTTCGGTGGTTTTTATTTATTCGTCCCCCCCTCCCCCGAATTTACGGACAGCATTAGAAATTCCATTTTGTAAGCGACTTGTCAGCCGTAAAGTTGGTTGTACGTTTGAAGCGAGGGTCACTTTTCCCTTAGAAGCCTGGGCCTCCCCGCTTCACCCGTACCACCGCACCATAGAGGGTTTGGACAATTTATTTTTTACCGAGCGCCAACCCCTCCCATGCGGCAAGCTTTCCCTTCAAGGAATCCTTTTTTTCCGCCGAAAACGCGAGGGTGAGCAATGGCCTACTCCTATTGCTCTCGAAGTATCCAAGATTTGCGATTGGGGACAAAGTTAGGAAAGAGGAAAAAACCGTACAGGGACATAATAAGGATGAAATGCCAGTTATTTCCTACCTCCATTCCCTCACCCTTACAACGTATCTTGTAGAGCGGAGAGGGTTTTAGTCCTGGATGGATGGGACAGCTACGTAATTGTTTTGTTTACAAAGATAGGAGATCCCATAGAATTTATATAGAACGGGTAGTTTTTCCCTCTGCCTTTTTTCTTTTTTTTTCAGAAGAAAAGAATATCTCAGTCCTCAAAACCACTCCGGTATTGATTTCGATTGTGGCTTGGGAAGTAAGTTTTCATGGAGCTATTTCACGAGATCCCATTCCAAGTTCCATCTCAGCAGGATGTATATCTCTTCGCACTTGCAAGCTCATCGTTCACTATGCTATAAAACTTTAACGCCTCACGATGATGTTTTTGACGACTCAATCCAAAATCAATTGGAATATATTGGAATTGCATTTCTCATAAAAATATGACAATATCCATCTTTTAAACAAGTTGCACAAAACAATTCATGAAGACCCTACTTAACATTTTATCTGTAAAGAAGATCCATTTTTTTTTAATGTGAAAGTTTTGTAATTACTTGATCTGTATTTATGAAATTGTGATTTACTGAAATGGATGAATCGTGTCAGAACTTGGAATAAAAACCGTTATTGAATGCCCGTCAAAAATTGAGAACATTTGCATCTACCTTCAATGTTTATTGATTCAAAACCGATGCAAAAGGTTCCATCTTCCATGCATTAGCCACACTTTATAGCACTCGAATAATTGGTTAAGCGAATCGAAGAACAGAACAAAAGAGTTATTTAGCTAAAATCAAATAACAGTAATGAATGAAAATGTATCATCGTTTAATGACATCTTAAACTGTTGCTGAATAATACACTTGAAAAGTACATTTTTCAGCAAAATTTATTGCATACATTTTTTTAACGCACCAACTTGTTCATAACAGATAATCTTTTTTGGAATAATTTTCTGTTAAAATTGATTGTTCTGTGTTGGTTCCAACGAACGCATCTTTTTGTTGTAATGCTTAATTTTTCGGGGGAGGAAAGGATTTTTGAAACGATTCCGAGGTATCAAGATATCGGTATACACGTATTACAATTCAGGAATCGTTTCAAAATTTTCAACTTTGGTGAAACTGTAACAATGTCTTTGTGATCGTCGAAAATTTGAAAGGTAATATTCATTGAAAGGTATTACAATGAACCTGATTGATGTGTATTGGAAGTACCCGTAAGAATTGCCTAATGTAAAGTGTAAATTTAGAAAAAAATATGTAGAAAGACCTAATGAATTATCAGACAAAATTGCATAACTCACCGTCGTCAATACTGAAAGCTTTGTTTATGCCAAGTAATGACGTAAGTCGAGAAGTCGGTCAGAATACGGGTATAGCGTTAGAATTTTGTTTAGATGCAATCAAGATTCATGCAATCTCTGATTCGTTCAATAAAAGATTCACTGAATTGAACAGTACGAATTCAACGGAACAGCAATCTCTTTGTAAAAGAAGTTGTGTCACTATCTGTTTAACGTCTTCTATAAAATGATCTACACTTCATCGATTGATATTGCAGAACTACTCCTATTATTCTAGCGTCCCTAAATTATTCGAAGCAACTCCAGGGAACTTCTCGGCTCCCTTGATTGCAAATACCCGAAGCACTAAAAGATAGTTTGAAACTACGTGCAAAAGCTTCGAGTGCACCATAAATTGACAGGGGAAGAAGTGCCTATCCAGGCGTTGGGTTAGAAGGTTTATTAAAGCACGAAGTTGAAAACTCATTGATCGGTGACACCGAGGAGGATAGGGGAACGAGGGGGCGGATACCCCCGCGCCACATGACGCTACTAATTACTGGGGTTTGACATACGGGGAGGAAGGCTTTTAATTAAAGAGACTTCGGATTACGTGGCCTTTTCTGTTGATGAGTAATGGCTCGTCACTGCTGGGATGGGGGATGAAGCTATGGGAGCTTGAGGGAGATTTGATCCCAGGCTTCCTTCACTCCGGTGATGGCTTTCAGGCTGAAAGATGTTCACCAAACGAAAACACCACTCCCGAAAGGCTCTTGTTTTCCATCTAACAAGGAAGAAACTAATCAGAGCTTTCATCAACTAAAGGTTCTTCTACAGTTCTTTCGGGTGCCAAGTTCGCCTTATTTCGACGGCGGGTGCGGCCAACGAGTCCTTTTCCAAGAGATTACAAGGATAACAAGAAATCTGTATGATTCGTTTCAAGGCAGAATTTCGTTTATTTAGGTTCCTAAGCGATCTTGACATAATTTAATGGAAAGATATTTTAGCTGTTGAATGGCGTCACGAATTTTATATTTCTACTGCTAGAAATAATACACGACATTCCATTGCATAATACTAGCCCGTCTATAATCAGATCAAAGATAATTGTAATATTAGGTAGGGTTTTAAGAGGGTGGAATAAAGACGAGACTTCAGAGAGCAAGATTGATTGATTATTCAGATTTTTTATCAATTTGATTTATATTCAGATTAATTGAGTCAATATAAAATGATGAATCACTTTCGCTACCAGACTGTTCCTTTATAGCATATGTTTTATATTTTCGTTGATTTTTATGGTGTTTTTTATTTCGAACAGGGCAACAACTAGAATAATGATTCTTTTGGTGACATGCCATACATTCTTTTCCGTATGCTGGGCAGTTAAACGCTGTATGTTCGGAATTACATTATTTACACAAACATTTTTCATGTTTATAATTATAATTATTGAATTTCTTTGTCTCTCCCGATGACCTTGGCCTACCTTTCGGCATTCTTCCTTTATGACGGAGAGCATCAATTTGTCCTTCATTCGTCTTGTCATTCGTGAAGTCGACAATTTCCTGTTTTCTTTTCTCGTAGCGTTTGCAGAGTTCAGTTGCGCGTTCCAACGACAGATTTTCCTCATCCTCGGATTTTTACGACGGGTTATTTCAAAGTCTCTAACTTCAACCCTGACAGGTACTCGTACCATCCAAAAATTGTACCGACTAATTGCCTATTTGTTATCTCAGTAGTTGAATTCTTGTTCAAAATAGGCATTGAATAATTTGACCAAATACCATAGGATTATGAAATTATTGTGTATCCTATTGCTATCTTCGCAGGATCGCTGACGTAAAAAATATTGTTATTCATTCGTTGCCCAAAAAATTATTGAAATTCGTTAATGATTGAAAGAAATGTTATTGTAATTCTCAAACCATTTTCAAAGAAAAAACACATAAACATATAGACTGTGATGGATATGGTTAGTTTGCCCTTTCCGATTCTTGAATTCACCGCCTCGGGAGATATACCAGACGCCTTCCAGCATGTGGGACATCCTCAAGTGTTGCGGGCGTTATCCGCATTCAGCTCACGGAAGGGGCAACTGTACCATTCCATCACCTCCTCATTTACAAGACGTAAGCTCAATATGGATTCATCAGGCCATGTGTTTGTGAACATTAGAACCATTGGTCACTCAGTACAGTAACAAGTAGGTTCAAGAGAACGGACCTGGATGGACTAAATGAAGCTTATCGTTCCGATTCCAGCAACCGATGGTGAGTTTTCTAATCGCATATTATTAAATATGTAGGCATCGAATTTCAACTGTTTTTCTTTTCCTCCTGTTGATTGTATCTCGGTTGAATTACATACTCGGCTTTGTAACGAGTTGTAAATACCTGGAAGGCGTGTCTCCACACATTGCCATAACCAATAACACGTTATAATGAACACGAGTTCGTCATTTTAGATCAATTCCCAGTACGAGGCAGTTGATCATCAATTAATCCTCTCGATACATGATAGCAGTGACGTAAGAGTCGATTAACGAACCTCATTATTATTGTTCCCTGCTTAAAGGAAATCCTGTAAATTATCACACAGAGGTTTATTATTCCTGTAATTGATAGCCTTTCTTCGTAAATCACTGATATATTTTATAGTCTATCGTATATTACGTAAATCATATGCTCTCTACCTGCCCCGTTTACAATTACGAACGTTTCAAGTTTTTTGGCTCCCCTCATTTTGATGGAAATTTCTTTCGCGCTCTTCTCCATTTCAAAGAGAAATCTGGAATCACTAGGATCGTAGGGTAGACAGTTCAGGCAAAGAGCGTTCACCATAAATGAAGGCTTCATCATAGCCTAAATATTCTGTAGGCGTATGCCTATTTCCATTGTACTAATTTTACTTGAAGTTATGCTTTAATTTTTATGCCAGTTGTTCAATCCATAATCAATTTTATTATTAGTTGACCCAAGCTGTATATTCTGTTTCATTTTATATACTTGTATTTCTGCACATTTCTGAATGCGAACTCTTGTGAAAAACGTATTGTTTACCACAATAAAGTCGTCTTCTTCTTCTTCTTCTATATTACGTAAATAAACTCGGCACTTCACGCCTCTAAATTTTATGATTGAACCCAAGATTAAAATACTTGAGCTATCGCCACCCAGGCAGTCGAGCTCAGGTTAAGGGAAACCTCAGCCCAAACGGCTACGTAACTGATAGTTCAAAGGGAGAGCGAAGAGTCAGTTGAAGGTACTCTCAAGGGAATAGAAGGCACGTCCAATAAGAACATGCCCATTTTAATGTTAATTTCTTTAGCTATAATCGGTGAACGTTCAGAACAGTTCTATACTCATTGAGGGAATTTGCTGCCACTTGGACTCGGCATTTTGTAGCAGTCCTGTAGCTTATAACTGCAGCTCTAAACTTCAGTGCACCACGAAAAAAGAAATGGGTTCAGTCAACTTCAAAACAACGGACAAGACTACTGAGAAACCAATATCTCAAACTACCACGGCGGCTCATTAATCAACAACAAAACTGCTTAATGTTTAATGAGTTTCGGGTCATATTGACAACTGAAGTAAATAGGCTAACGAATACAACTCTAATCAAGACAACTTTGAATCACAAATTCGCACTTCAAGAAGTGAGACTCCCACCATAAAGATGTTATCGGAACGTTAATCAATTGTACCAGTTGTGTACAATATACTCGTATCGAAGACAATATCCAAATAGTAACTCTAAATTATTTTGAGCAAGCAAATCATCATAAGTTGCAGCTTGAAACCCATGAAGGGGCTTGGTGAATGAATGAAAAGGAAGGTAAACGAATTGTTAGCATAACTGCCGCGATGAGGACTGAAATGAAGTCAATAGATCTGGTGATTCCATCACAAGTATCCTTCCTACATAGGTATTCCAGGATCGCCGAAGCAATTTCGAGGGATGCTCTAATGAGTGAAGGAGAAACTGATGAAAAGCGCTGGGATATTGAAGGGAAACGGGCGAGCGGAAGAGGTTAGGGCTGGAAAGAAAAATTTAATCAGTAAGGAGAGCGAAATCTTTTTGCCGTGAGTTTGTTGGGCGGAACGTGGCGAAAAGGGGGGCCCTTATTGCCGCGGGTAATGCCCCATCCCAGACTTGATTGTTCCGCCTAGAAGGGCAATTAATTGAGGAATTGGAGACGTCCAATAAAAAGGAATTGTGCGGTTCTTCCACTCTTTCCCTCGCCTCTCTCGGTTCTTTTTCTCCGGGACTTACAAAACCTCATATTGTCCAGGGAGGGTTCATTCACTTAAGGTAGTGAGGGAGCCATGAGGACGGTTAGGGTGATAGGGGCTTGACGGGCCCGGCGGTCGGAGGTGGGGGACCCACAGACTTAACTCGTCTTTGGCTTACTGTCATCGCTTCCCAGGGCCAATTATTTGTTTCTAAACATCACTTGTCTCGTTTCCTCTTTACCCTCACACTCATCCGAGACCCCCTCCAATACCCGAAAAGTTAATGAAGAAAATATCCTGCCGTCAATTTACCGTGATGGCGTCCTGAAATCAGGGCTACAATCCGTTTTTCTAAGTTGAACTACCTGACAAAGCCTCTTCAAAACTGCTGGCCACTGTAAACTCAGCCAGATGACACCTATGAATAGGCACGCAATTTGGCTGTAGTGTAAAACCATACCAAGTCAGTACAGCTCCCTGTTTATATCTAACATACAGCGAAGTTCATTCAGGAAAGTTCTTCCCTAAAACACGAGCATTACCATTAATACAAGACGGTACTGTCACGATGGGGGCAATAGTCAGGGATCGTTATGCAGGCGTCAGCACATCGGTCCTGTCCCGGGAGCCCAACGCGCCTTCCCCTCGACCTCAGTCGTGAGTTAGTCGCTACTGGTCGTCGAACGTATCCGTCGCTTAGCCCTAAGTCGTAATATAACCGCCGTTCTACTTTGTATTTAATTAATTTGTATTGTGAGTAGTACTAATTGGACGCTGTGTGTACGAGAATAATAAATTATGTTCATTACGAGTCGTTGTTAGTTTTTCAATCGTAACAGTACTTAACAACACATTATAACTCTATTCGTTAATTTAAATATAAATATCCTTACCGGTGATTGCACTGTTGGCAGGCGAAGCATTCGAGGTGATATACGTTGGTCCGAGCTCTCATCACCATCTCAAAGGCGGGTATAACTTTGGAACAGGCAGAACAGTATCCTGTGCTGCCAAACAGTCTGGAAACATACAATGAAGACAGATCAATATATCGAGTAAATGAATATAGACAAAAGTACATAATTAAATAACCATTAATGCACAATCTCCTTGTGAATTGCAATATCTTTGAAGTAGTGAATCATCCACCAGTAAGTCATCATCAGCATACGTTTAACCATAAAAAGGACCAATAGTTCTTTCATGTCATGTGAGAAAAGATTTTGAATTAACTCTGCGAGTTTGGAACTCTTGTGAATTGGAAGATGGAGTCTTGAGCCTGAAATATAGAAGAGGTCTTTCTATAAGCATTTCTTCCAATGACAACTGGGCTTATATAGCAGGGCTTCAATTCCATTGATTCAAGATAGGACACACTTTCCATGTCGTGCCATAAAATGCCTCTTGCATGGTATTTAACTGAGTTTCGTACAACCAGTTCCATGACACGAGGGCTCCATGGAGGCTCAGCCGTCCATTCCATTGTATAAAATCAGCCATCTCCAAGGCTAATCTGTTTTACTAGTTAGTGCATCATCCTTTAGTGAGATCTTTTCTCCTTGCAAGTTGTTAACAGTTGGACAGCTAAAGAGTGTGATGGATATGGATAGTTCCCCCTTCCCAATTTTTGAAACAGCTAAACCTCATCATAAATCTTCAGCTTCTTAGCTTCAGTGTTTTATCCTCTAGGTGTTGCCGGCATATCACTTCGGTAATAGAAAGTGGCAACTAGTCCATTCCATCACCTCGTCGTTACAAGTAACAGATAAAATCTTATACCAACATGCTTGAATTGCAAACAACAACGATCATCGATGCATGAGTGAGAATAAGTGCAATTTTCCCTAGAGATGAACCTGGCGCCTAGTATTTCATGTGGGTGTTGCGGGCATGAATCGCCTCAGTCTTTGGAAGGGGCAATCATTCCATGGAATGTTGATCACTGGTTCTATTAGCATATTGCCAACTGGTAGATTCATTACTTCTGAGACATGATCAGTTGTGGGAGACGATCATAGTAACCTCCCTGATTTCACTGGTTAAGTTGATTCTCTCTGTGATTTAGGTACCATGTTGGTTTGACTTTGACAGTAATTCCTGGTTTGTCAAACTGAACAAAGAAAAATACATTCCCGACTCAAATCCAAATTTTTCTGATGTACAGAATCTCTTGCAAGTTTTAATAACTTTGAGTGGGTGGCTTAGTCTCAGTCATTCTCATCGCAGCGTAGCAACAGCCTCTAACGATACCACATTCGATAACTGGAGTGGAACAGGAAGAACTCCTACGGGAAAGACTCCACTGTCAAAGAGCATCATTGGCATTTTGAAGCCCCCCATGAGCCCACCGATGCATCAGGTCTATTGCCGTGAGTGGTCTCGCAATAAAGAAAAAACGGGCCACGGATGGAGGGGGAACCTTGAAAAAAGTCTCGCTAAATAAACATGACACATTGCCTGGAAATAAGGAAGAAGTAAAAGAGAGAGTATAAAAAAAGAGGCAGAAGAGTAAGTAAAGAAAGGAACAAAATGAAAGGGATATCTCCGGAGGCAGGGGACACAATCGGGCGGATTGGCTCTGGATTGAATGGAACACTCAGAGTGATGCTGTCCCCTCGCTTCACCCCGCCTTTTGTTATACCGAAAGTTCCTTCAGTCCTCTTGTTGGAAAACCCCCAATGAAAGACAACGCCGGTGAAAACAATCACCTTATTACCCCATCGCCTCCCGTTTCAACGTCGCTTCTTATACTCCTTCCCTTTCGCCCTTAAGTGCTCGCTACTGTTCGTCAATTATTTTCATCCTTTTAAGTGGTCTCCTCAATTAGGCCGCGGTTTATTTTTTAAGGTCTATATTTAGAGTGGCCACACAATCCCGGGAGTCTCGGGTTCCTTGTTTTCGGAAGCCGGGCTGTTATTGTTTCTTCTCCGCCCCTTTTTCGAGGGGATTTTGGAGAATCAAGAAAGATTTGACACAATGGAATATTGAACCTGCTTGTAGTAACCCTAAATAGTCTGTCTTTTGTATTCGTGGAAACCTTAATCTTGAATATGGCCAACAAAAACCAAAATAAGAACGCAAATTTGAATTGCTATAGAGCAAATTTAAGGATGAATGTAATGCACGCAGCTTCCGTTTTTGAAGAGTTTGTGGGTGTCCTTCAGTCAAATTTGATTTGTTCATTTCAGTTTATGGACAATGTATCTACTAACTAAATTCTAACCGGTAAAAAAGGTTTTTGCACTGATTTAGTTTAGTTCGTAATCTCTTCGCAGTAAAGTAACAGATTGTTCAATTACAACAATTCAAACCATCAACTCTGCCCCTTCTACAACAATAAGTTAACAACATTTTTAATAGAAATGGTCAATAGACAGTCAACTGATAGTTGATTTTCACTAAGGAAGAAAACACAATGATAGGAGTTACACAATCTTCTTTGCAATCACTTGTAGCGTAGGCTGATCAATCCTAAATTTGAACTACGATGTAGACATTCTTCAATTCGCAAATGTATAATGAAAAAAGTAAGAGTCATTAAAGGATGTAGGAAGTACTTATAGGTCGTATTCTGTCAAGTCTACTATGGTTGTTGGTGTCCTCATGAGTAGTCAAAGTAACAATTAATTATTGGATGGTTCACAATCAATTCCTCCAAGCAAGGAATTGAACCTCATAAAAATTGGAGAACAACGGTGATAGCCATGCTACCGGTTTGTGCGGCAACATTTTCCCCATTAAGGATGCAACATTGCTTCATCAAAATCCCAATTGAACTTGTCTCTAACCGACTGGCTTTTCTTACATAATCTAACTACGTATCAATCTTTTACAAATTATATCGTGAGGTTCCGAGTAAAAGTGACCAAGTAACTTTTCAAAATTTTACAGGGGAGCGATCTGAAGTTTCACCTATCTTCTTCTTACGAACACTGGTTGTGTGATGTCTCATCCGACTATCTTTCGGTTTTTCTTTATCCTGTAGGTAGTTAGCTAGTGCCCGCCTATGATATCGTGCTTCAAATTTCACTTCAGATTAAATAAGAGCTATTTATTCGGAAAACTCTTATTTGATCATTTTTACCTGCCTGGAGTTTCAAGCTTTACTCATTTGGTGAATTCAATTCTTCGAAAATCAGTCGCATAGTTACATGAAATTGAGAGATTGAATAGTTTTTTCGTTAATTTATCGTGTTGCCAAGCATCTAAACAACAATGACATACCTATTTCTGTTAGAGAAGGTTATCCATTACCTATCACTGTAATTGGCCATTTTCACCAGCCCACTATGCAATTTTACAAATCTTACACAGTAAAAGTGATCAAATGGCAGTTGATAACATTTACATCCACCAGCGAAAGTACATTTATAATCCATCTCGTGTTTGGTGGTTGAGTTCAAATGCCATTTGGTCACATAAAACTCTTTGGGTCAGGCAGGTAAAATTCATTTTCAAGTATTTCTTGCAAATCAGTTTGAAGATAACGTTCTTAGCAACAACACACAGTTACAACGTTGCCATCAGTCCCAATGACAAAAAACCCAGCTGCATTTTGAAAAAAATGTTAACTTGATCACTTTTACAACCCCATTATATATGATGGTACTAAACCATATTAAAACAAAAATTTGCATAAAAATTTTGTCCTGAGATCATTTTATATTTTAATCAGGTAGGTAAATATTTAAATACCTATTTCCATTGGTACCTAATACTTGCAAAATTTAGAGTTGAATGAAGTACTGTTTGATGTAGGTACATGAAGCATGTTTTTTTTTTCAATTTTTTAATTGCTGCTAACTCTAAGTTCTCAGAGTTATCATTGTTTTAGTAAACCCAGCAAGTCTATCCTCTACTTCATGTCGTCATAACGAACGTGTCTCTGTAGCATCGTTAGGGTAGGCGTGAAATAATCTTTAATAAGCTACCAATTTCGTCGTATCAACTAGTTCTTCTCAAAATGTAATGGGGGCTAATCTACCACAAAAGCCTTGAATGCAACATTTCAAGTAGGTGATTGACAAGGACAGTTCCCCCCTTCCGTGTTTTGAAACTGCTAAACCTCAGCAAATTTCTGCAGCTTCAGCTATAAGTGACGCTGGCATGTCGCATCAGCTATTGAAAGTGGAAACTAGTCCATTCCATCACCCCTTCGTTACAAGTAATAGATACAATCTTAGACCAACATGCTTGAATTACACATAACAACAACGGTAATCGATGCTTGAGTGAGAATGAGCGCAATTTCCATTTAGATTGAGTGAGTAATGTTTGAAAGACCGCAGAAATGCACATCTTTATTGGCTTCAACGAAGTGGATATGTTTCAGGTTTATAATGAAGGTTATCGATATCAATCATTGTAAGAAGTTGTCAAATGCACAGCAAAAAGAGAGAGTGAACTTACCTAAGATAATCTCTCCTACATAAAATTAGGTTGGCTTTGGTGTACAGCGTCGAACCCACTTCACCCAGCCGGCAGTCGCAGCAACCGCATTTCAAACAATCTTCGTGCCAGTAAAGATCGAGGGCTTTCAACATATACCTGCGATGGAGAAAGCACATCATTGTTATTGAAGGATGATTTTTATATTCACACTAGTTTAATTGCCCTGCTACGCAGGTTAAAAAGAAATAGGTGAATAACATATTGAGGGAGTATAATAACAATATGCGAAGTCAAAAAATCGTATATCCCAAATCCCCGAGGAGAGGACCACGTGGCTTGCCCTGGGAGACGCTTCCCCCCTTCCTTCACTGACGGGGAGGGAGAATTCCACCCGCCCAGCGTTACCACCCCCTGAAACGCCGATATACTCTGATAAGCTCGTCTTTATATAGTGTGATGATTAGCAAAATTTAGTTATAAAGTTAGGTGTAACAATCTCAATGAGAAATTTTCGAAGTTAACCATAAGATTTCTCTAACTACCTTAATTGAGCATATTCATATTACTAAATTTGACAAATAGGTATATCTCTATCCTATTTGGTCGCAGTTACCTAACCAATAGTATATATTGAGAAATGGAGATGAAAACACAACTAGCTAGGAGGGAACTAGCCAGTGAGAAGGTTGTATGAAATTTAGGCTGCCAATAATAGAGGTCCTCAACGATTGACATAGGAAAGCTACTCCTTCGGCAAATTACCCACTTAGACAAATATCTCCCAAGCGTATTTGTCTGCACTTAACCAGTAGCGCATAACGAGTTCTGAAAATAAAGAGCTGTGAACGAAAGAGAAATCGGGTACACATGGTGATTCATCAATGTTAATGGGAAGTGACTGGAAATATTCAAGAATTTCAAATCGAGTTAGTTAAGAGAGTCGCTTCGAGGGAGGAAAAGAAAGAAAAAAAAAATCATTCGAAAACGTTACTCATTAGACCCTGGCACTAATACACCTTTTTTTTAACAGTGGGGACTCAAAAAGGTTGGCCCGAGGGTGTTGACTCAGCTTAGAGGTTTGAAAAGCATTAGCGCCCATTATCGGGCTATCTCTAAAACACCGAGTCTATTTTCGAGGTCAGTTTTTGAAGACTAATTAAAGTCGAGATGGGATGGGGGAAAATGAAGGTGGGCGATGGGACATGGTGGAAGAGATGTTGGAAAGGTGCGAGGATCCGACGGATTTGAAATAAACCAGTCGACTGGCGGTGGAAATGTGACGCGTTAAAACGTGATTTAAACTGAGAAGGTCGAAAGCTGAGAAAAGGAGGTTCCTTCGAAGTGGGGTGTGAAATTAACTCGGAATTGATTAACTTGCGGGACCGTTGTGACAAATCCAACTGTATCCATTTGGAATTCAGAAAGACGGATAAGTTACAACATACGGCGTTAAGTTACAGGCAACATTGAAATCATAGGATGTGTGCCAGTTGTGACTATGCCACTAGCTACCCGGGCCAATTGCGGTAACACCTACTAACTTTGTTGCAAGCGGTTTCAACTACTGTGATTTTAGGTTACAGCACAGAGTCGTTTGGTGAACAGCTTTTGCGTGCTGTCAACTGATGAAAAGAACGATGTTGTTCTCGCGGTGAATGGTTCCGAATTTTATCTTCAACTATCACAACATTACAGTTTATGGATGAAATATATCAATATCGAGAATCATACTTCGGCCGGGACATGAATGAAATTGCGGTTCGTAAGGATACCTGCCCGTGAATCATACACTAAACCTGCACTTTTAGGCGTTCCTCTCGTGTTTCGCTACGTATTCTTACAGGGATGTATGCCTTTCAAGTATGTGAATTAAAAATGAGGAGCCTATACCAAAAACTTCACATAATGACCTGGCAGAGGCTTGATAAGTGATTTTCTTGTTCAGATAATGACCGGTAATATTGAAGGGTGGTTTTGGAGAAGGGTGGATGGAAATGGTAGCCTGATGATGATACTAAAATTTCCTTTTTCAAATGAAGAAAATATTTTCAAAGAATTCTAGAAGGTTCAAACTTTTTTCCTTTCTTTTCATTGAAGAAAAACTCTTTCTAAAATAGTTTTTTTGTCGATAACAATCGAAGGAAAAGTAATTCAAAACTGGAAGTCAAAAGTAGTAGTAAAACGACCAAACATAATTATCCTTTCTTTCAACAATAATGATAAAACCTGTAATTTGAAACAGTAATGCAGAATGCATGCAAAACAGCTTGGAGGTATTTTCTTCAAGAATTTGCTTATAGAACAATTTTGCTGGACGGGACATCTGTTTTTTAGGCATGAAAGATGTGCTCACTCTCTGGAAAAACTCTGAAAGGATGAAGTACGGCTGACTCAAGGATTTTGGTTAATTATTGTCAATAAAAGCGATTGCAGTCATACACTAAAAAACTTATAACCCCCTCAAATTTTGTTTTTTTTTTGTTTCAAGGTGCGTAGATTTTGAAACTGCAACAACAACAAACCCTTGCGGGACTTAAAACTGACGGACAAAATCCGTGTTTTTATCACATGGACCCAACTTGGGTCTTAATGTCTAGCAAGCACGATTGGTAGGTCAAAAATTGGACAAAAACGTGGTTTGTCTAGGTTTTTACTTATACAGGCAAGTGGGGCTTCGTTTCCTTGTAATGATAGATTTCACCCATCTTCATAATCCTTTATCTAACAAAAATCAGCTATTTTCTGGCCATCAATGATGAATACACCCTTCCGGTTCGCGTTTCCTTGCTCACATCAGCAGATGCATGCAATAAGGAATCTTCTAAACAACTAACTCTCGTTATTTAGCCTACCAGTTTATATACACTCCGAACAGTATTCACCTTTCCTGTCGGAAGAGCTCAGACAATGTTACACACTAGAGAAGTTGCCACAAACCCAACCGAGTTTGTTGGACTGTCTTTAACTCAAGGGGAAATGCCCAAAAATGAAAGATACTGACACGACAGGATATTCTCCCTATGTACAGCAACAAACTCTAATCCACAAGCGCATGTTTCTCCACAGAAGAAGATCACCAACGATACACCATACACGTATGGTTGCTTCATCTCGAACCAGTGCTGTTGAGAATAATTCAACGACGCAGCAAGTATAACCCATTTGTTAAGAAGTTGAATCTAATGGAAGTTGACGCTATGCCGAAATCCGACTGCCAGATGGACGAGAAACCACTGTACCAACCAGACTCTTGGCTCTTACAGTTAGATGTGCTACACGGCAAATAATCACAATTTCTGAACCTAAAAGTGACCAACAACCGTCACAATCGCGCATTATTCAAGAAAAGCTGAGCCCACTTGCTAGAATTTGAGGAGTTTTTAATATAAAATAAACAAAATTGAAGAAAAACTTATTTTGATGGAAGATTATAACGGGATACTATTTAAAATGATATTCCAAACAGATTTTCAATCAATAAAAAACTGTTTATAACTTTTTCACAAAACTCGAAGTTAGACCACATTGATGTTAGTTGAAATACGTCTTTTGAAGGTAAATAAAAGAAAAGCTTCAACGATCAGTCCGATTCAATAATAGCCGCTTAAAGGAATCAAGCTGCAGAACCAGACGAGAGCTGGCAGACGAGGCAATACAGGGTGGAATCTATACAACCCGGGAAGGGTGAGCGGGAATACGGGGGTTTATTCCCAGAACATCATCCTCCGAAGGAAAGAGACCTTCTCAATTTCCTTTCAAATATCAACCTGTCATACGCCCTCATTATATACCTCAACATGCCCTCCCCTGTCTTATACCTTCTGGGATTGCCTTCGAAAAAGGATATTGGCCAATTTAATGCCTGTTTCCCCCTCTCCAGCTTCTCAATCTCCGATCCGTTATTGATTCATTTTGTAGATAACGCGCGAATAGGGCGGGAGAGGACGGGCTGATCTCTTTTAGGGTATAGATTCCTGCTGTCTATATCTGTCTCCCAGGATCATCTTTTGGGAAAATTCCATCTTTTCCCCTCGGGATCCGCATTTCTCATTAGGCCCTGAATCAACTTTCCTTCCACAGTAAATAGCTTTCGGTAATGTGATGGACGACCAATCCTCCGAATCCAATTTCAGATTTTTTAGAATGGGAACAAGATGATTTGAGGTAAACTAAGGGCTTTCCAACGTAAATTATATGGAATGACCCAAGGTCTGACAGAGCATAGTGAACTATAAGTTTTGACATAAATTTCTCTTTGGCAAACGTGATAAACAATAAATATGGCTTTGGCGCAAATAAATTTTAATTTTTTTGGCGACTCAATTTCAACTTTTGGCATACCAATTCGAGCTTTTGGCATATCAATTTATACTTTTCACAACCCCAACTATTCCAACATTCCACCCCATAAAATGATCAATAAATGTTTTTTCTCTCTCTCAAAAAAAAAAAAAAAATAAAAATAAAAAAAATAAGTAGGCCTCTTTTTACGGCATCTAGAGTGGACAAGGCAACATATGGAGGCTCCGAGGTCATTTACCACAGACTACGTCTAATATAGATAGATTAGTGATTGACGTAGTAGGGTTATTCTAATATACAAATAATAAAACTCTGTGTAATAACTTGCAGCGTTTTCCATACAACAGGTCATTTCATAGTAATTCTTGAATGAATATAGGTACCACATTTATAAAATTAACTAATATCCGCATTCAATGTCCTCCTCTTGTTTGAAAAATGTAACTCTGCAACAAATTCATTGTACTAAAAATAAAAAACGAAAATAATTGTTAGTTTCCTCAAAATAATGAGATCGATTTCGACGGTTAGGTCATCATCAGCAACAAACATGAACTGAAGGTACATCACAGAGAGCGCATCTTATACAGGTCCAGGTGAAACGAGATTGAATCCTATTGGCTCAGGGAAGTGAAAGGGACGGGAAAGACCAACCAATGCTAATGAGGCTTACAAAGTGAAAGGGCAAACAGTAACATTATGGAGAGGGGGAGCCAAACGAACTGCAAGAACGAATTAACGGTGAAATCTTTTGAGGAGTAACCTCATTTGAATAGTTTCCTCACTTATCACTCTTAACAATTTCGATTTTTCCAGCACATCCAACATACCTTCCTTTGGGCTAAAATGAGGGAATTCTACATATTGCCTGTTTTTCAGATAAAAATTAAAGCTATATTTGGACTCACTCAGATGTTTTTGAAAGGCGGAATCACCTTTTTTGTTTTTGAAATACTTTTCATACTCTTTCATTTGTTCCTTAATTTCCTACCAGTTTGACGGCAGTACTCATGCTCACATGAACATTTTAGTTCCTGAACGTTAATTTTATCCTTAACCGAACCCAAAGAAACTCTAAGATTATTTCTATCCTTGAACCCAAAATTGAAACTTCTGGACGATAGAATTTTACCAAGTTCTTCCGAAATGTTCCCATAATTAATTAATAAATGTACTAATCCACCTTTTCTCTTCCAACTCAATTTCTCTCACTAAATTACGCACTCCTTCCCTACTCTTTTTTCTAAGAACCTCATTCCAAATGGAATCAACAAGTTCTCTCCTGTTGATCATTCTAAGGAAGGCGGCATGTTTATGAACTAAAGGATGATTTGAAGTGCTTCGAATAATTATATCACTATATGTATTTTTTCTATAAATGGTCAAGAAAATTTAACCTATTTCCACCCAATTCATGGATGAACCCAAAGTTGATTCTATTTCTGAGCAAAGCATTTAGTTTTTTAGCCAATTTATAAGCTGGACACCAATATAAGAAACAACTAGTCACGTTGGTGTTAATACTTAATGAATTTTTAGGAGACAAGATAAAATAGGTTCATGTGGGTTCACTCCTACAATGTGGGTTTGTTACTGACGATGACCTAACAGTCGAAATCGATTTAACTGCGTAACTCATCATTTTCGTGGAAATATAGACGTTTTATCTTACTCCTTTTTTATTGAAATAGGTTTCCACCACTTCGTCGCAAGTGACTTAGTCCGTATTCATCTTACTATTTTATAAATGAAATTTAAAATTGAAATGATTTATTTCTTTTGTAGACTTGGGGAGGCTCATTCTAATGTAGTACTTGATATATTTTTCAAAGGTTCATTTTTTCTCTCACAGTTAATTTTTCGTGACATTACCGAACCTTTCTTCCCAAGTCAGCAATTTCACACGCCATCGAATATTGTCGAGTCGACAAATTTTATTGTTATTATTTAATACTTGATGAATATTGCAATGCGTTTAGCGTGATGCCTTTAACAATAGGTACCTCCTACATTTATGTACGATATGTGTATACTCAAAAAAATGTTCATGACTTGTATTCTTCCTATATCAAGTATTTACTCTGCACATGCACTTAATTGATAAAAATAATGAATTAAATAAACAAAAGTAATTCACCCACCTTTCTGAAATAGGTTTACAGCACCCAGCGCACTCTTGGGTACCGGTTTTGCTATCCATTTTGTGACCTGAAACAACGAAAAAAACCATTGTAAATTCATTTGCATTTACCCTCAAGTCTTTCTTTGCCTTTACAAAGAAAAAGTGTTTGCTGAACAGTGACAATAAGAAACGTTTTTGGCCCGATCTGAACAACATTAATTTCGTGGTTGTCTTGGGTCCGCAGATCACTGTAACACACTCAATTTTTACAGTTCTCATCAGATTTTTATGAAATTTTCAGGAAATATGAGGGTTAGAATGTGAGATTGCCCTTGTTGGATTTCATCGCTCTAAATTCCATACTTCACTTAACGCAAACCAAGACAAGCTCAATTATCTCGGATTTTTGAGGTCCGTTTTGCTAAAATGCGGAGTATGTCTAGGAAAACTCGATTTAATAATCTCATACCACTTTCAAATAGAAAGGACGCGACAGACCCGCAATACATGTCTATTCCCGTAATTGAAGGCGTTGATGCCTGCGGGAACGTGTTCTTTGGCGTCCCCTCCCTATTGTGGCAAACTTATACCTATTCGAAAGGGACTTTGTACCACATCCAACTTCACAGATTTTGATAATTTTTCTCTAGATTGACACTGGTTGTTTGCTAAGTAGTACCTATCTTTCATATTTTGTATTTTTCAAAATGAGAACACGAATGTTAATAATTTAATATTTTCTTGCTAAAGTAAAAAATTGATTACCTTGTGATCGCTAAATTATCAACAATAACTGTATTTACAAATGATTAATCGAATTGACGCATTATCCAATTGTACATTGCTGATCCCAATAATATAGATTATGGGTTAAATGTACAGTTTTTTTATTTTACCTAGAATAAGCTGAACGGCGTTCCTTTCCTTGGATATTCCGTTTAAAGAATGACTTCTCGTTTCCAAGTTCTTTTTATTCCTCGCTCGGCGCCAACTTTATTGGTTTAACTTCCGCCGAAAGGGTCTACGACAAATTGATTAAACCAACTCAATAAGTTGTGTAAATGAGTCCGGAGAAGGGAAGTCTGAAAAAAAAAAGCAAGAGAAACCTGAAGTGGCGAATTTACATTCAGAATCTGACTGGTTCGTTCAATTAAATAATGAAAACCCCCTTGAGAGTTATTCCGTCTCAAAAGAGTAATACAATTTACTCACTAACTGACTTTTTCCCGACTTCAGTTTTTTCCCCGTTATTGAATTTCTACTCAAAGAGTCATCTTTCGGAGAATTGTCGACCTCTTTCATTTAATCCTAGGGAATGAATATTTGAGTGAATGTTCAGAAAAAAACGTATTTACAATCACGGGTCCAGCTACTTTCCGTTATCGATAATTCCGTTCAAGTTGGTTTTGTAGCGACTAATACACAGCAGAAGGCTAAGACTTGCCGTCACAGTCTGTAATTTATAAGACTAATACTTTCAAAATCAGCATCAAAACTAAGTGATTAATCCGTAATAAAACGATTTGCAAATGAATTGCTGTTCAGTCAATGTAGGACCTATCAACAATACAGAGACATCGATGAACATACCCACTCAGCATCAACTGAGAAGAACATCCAAGGCATCAGAGGCTGAGTACTGAATGCTGTATCTTCCAGGGCCATTCAGGTTAAGCTAGCCTGCGTTATCTATGACTCACCCACAATACACTCCAAAAGATGCACTTTGGAGGAAGAAGTCATACCAAGGAAACACGAAAAGGATGCTCCAGCCATGTGTAACTAGGCAGTCACTTGAAGGTGTCTAGTTAACGGAAGCACAGGAACTTTTGGACTGTTATGATGCAGAACTCATGTCGGCGGATCGTTTAAAGGAGTCTGTTTTATTTGGTAGTCGGAGGAACCTACTCGAAGGAGTTCATAGAGAAGCAAGGTACCCAGGTCAAATCTACTAGTTGTCCTTCTTCAAGCATAGTTTGAAGAAGGAGCCGCCTCTAGGGCGAAGAGTAGTCCAGCAACAAGCGAGCTCAGCATTCAACATGATGGATTCAAACAAGATCGGTTTTTTACTGACATTTTACTCCGTCAACAGGTATAACGGATTACGGGTAAGTATTACTTCTTCTGATATTGACAACAACTTCGTTCTAACCAATTCTAACCATTTATGACCATTGTGATGAAGGATTCCTGGTCTTCAGGTTTTCTTCAATTACGCACTTGGAAGTTCCGAGCTGACGACGAAGAAGGAGGATGTTGATCAAAATGGCAAAAACCTTGCCAATCCGTTTGAACGAGAATCGAACAACACCGGCTGACATACATACTTGTCACTTTCTATGTTTATAAAAGATATTTTCATGTATAACTAAGAAATCGAACACTTTTATATGCCTTTTACTATACATACAAAGATACCACCAACCACGATAGATGTTTACTCGGCTTATTAGTCGTAGCTGTACACGATGAGACGAGGATAATGTCAACAGTTCATTTAATGTCATCAGACCTAATGAGAGAAAACGTTCCGTTTAACAATCACCGTTTCTTAATCATTTCGTTACTTAACTTGATTCCATCACCGTAGTACGGTAGTAAAAGAATTAACAATTGTGGACGTAATTGATCGTAAATGTATTCGAACAGCGCAGATGGCTGACGATGGTTTAAGAAAGGCATAGGGCAGAAAATGTTCTGGTGAGTCATTTTACCCTATTCAACTCAAATTTGGATATATGTCCTTTGAAAGAAATCTCTCTAGTTTGTTTCTAATATAGGTACTAATGACTTATCGATGAATTCGATGCAGAACCATCTACAGCTATTGGGGCACTTTCATCTTTGATTAAAAACACTACGCTATAGGCCATATCAGTGCAGAATTTCCTACTTGTTGAATAATTGGGAAAACAATAACATGCGAAATAGATTCTTCATTACAAAACCGCTCATCTATTTACTATTTCATGATGTATTCAATGCAGCTGTATTAGCAGATTCAACCAACCGTATTAAGTACTTGTTCGTTATTAATATATTAATTTCATTCTTGAAGATACTATGACGATGGTTAGTCGATCGCTAGTGGACCCATAAGCCACTTGGGGTTATTCTCCGTTCCAAATCTACCCGTTTAAAACAGTTGAAAGTGTGGAGGATGCGAAGAAGGTCGTGAGCTCAATTGGCCCTGTGTACAAAGCTCAGTTCCCCGTGAAATTGATTCCGAGCGGCCAAACTGGGGGGTTGCAGCCCTCTAGCCTGACCCCCCTTCCTGATCACATCTTATTTTATACTGCTTCTTTCAGGATGGTTTATAAAAAACTTTTTCTTTATATTTTTATTCTATTCATTCAGTCTCGGAAAAACTCAACTAGGTACTCAAGTTATTTGCTAATGAGCGTTACATATAAATCTGAATTTATCTCATTTCTTCACAGACAGTTTTGGTTTTCTATTGTCAATAACGAACCTGTATAATCGAACAAGAAAACAAATTCAAACCCACTCCCTCTCTCCTTCATATTGTAATGTTTCACGTTAAAAAATGTCTAGAACCGAAAAAATGACAAAAATCTTTTTTTGAGCGTTTGCTGGTCGGGTTGAGCGCCATAAAAATAAAAAACAATGTCAATTCCAACAATGGGTTTTCCTTTTTCTTTGAATAATGCGATATAGCTAATGTCATTGAGGTTCGGGGAGTCACTTGAAGACTAAAAATATCGATTAATAACTATGAATGAATTTTTAAGGATCCGGAACCTAACTTAGTCGATTTTGCGACGAAAATTATAAGGAATTGAAACTACGCTTGCATAAAAACAGCGACAACACACTTTTTTGGCTCGTTATTGCCAGGTTTTGGCCCAAACCATGTAAGCGTTTGAGGCAGTCCGTCAAGCCAAGACCAAGTAGACCCCAAGTTGATGTTGACATCAATTATTAGGCCTTTGGGTCATACGGCCGACGGACATCGCAGATTTTGAATCTGCGCGCGTTAAAACATGAAATGACAAAATTAGAGGGGGTTATAAAACATTTTCGCCACGTAGGCTTATTGTTCCGAATATATTCAAAATGGGGATCATCATTAGAAAAAACAAAGTTGATATTGTTTGCCCTTTTTTTAGTGGAACCCGGTGTAAATACTCCCGAAAATTCGATCGTGAACTAAATCTATACATCCAAGGACAAAAAGTTCGAATTCGAATCAGCGAAATTTATCGGCTGTCAATTAGCAATCAGTTTAACTAGATCACGTGGTAGGGTTGTAAACCAGCTGCGAAAGTTGTCATTGATTGGACAAACATTTACTTTAATTAAATGTCTTACTTGGTAATTGAAATGAAACGCTGTATACCAATTAGAGAGTTTTCGAACCTAATTATTTCAAGGGAACGGTATGACATTTGTTACTTAGGTATCTTGATGCATTAAAGTGCCTTGATGGATGGAGCAACCAACATGTAAAACGAATTTGATTTAGAATTGAATTTATCAAAACTTGACGAAAAATAAACCTTTTAACTGCACAGGATCATATTACAGCAAACTGGATTTTATTTCAATCCTAGAAAGGTACATTAAGCACTATCATATACTAATATGTACAAGACCACCTCGTTAGTGGCTGTTGCGTATGCTTTAGTAAGAACTCTTTGTAACAAAGCATGACTTTTATAATTTGCATTTAATTTAATAATATCACTACCAAAAAGTTAGATGAGGGTTATGTTGTTCACAGAATTTTTCTGGATATTAAAAAAGGCATTTAATTCAGTTAGCCATTAGAAATTACTTTTTTTCACAAATTATATGGTTTAATATGGAATGAGGTTACCATAAATCTTGAGTGGATTGACCTTAGGTGACCAGATTCCTAATGGGGTACTCAAATAGATATTTAGTTGACCCTATTTTGTTTATATTTTACATAAATTTTACAGGCCTTAAATAGGGCACTTTAAATTGAAGGGAGCTGGCTCAATATGATTTTGCCTGAAAATTTCAGATTTTTTGCTGCAGCCGTTTTTTTCGTAATACGTACGGCGGACGGATAAAATTGGATTACAGATTCGGATTCTACACCTTGAAACGTAAACCATGTTTTCATGTTGGTTAGCATTTTTTTTTCCAGATGATTACAATGGTTTATTAATTCGACGTATAAACCAAAACAATGTAAACCAACAATGGTTTTTCTTAAATTGTTTTGAGAATGCGAATATTTAATGTATTGAGGTTCAGCACTTGGTATCGTTAATAACTATTGAATTTTTAAGGATCCGGAACCTAACTTAGTTGATTTTGCGACGAAAATTAATAAGGAATTGAAACAACACTTTTCAAGCACGACAACCCAAATTTTTTGGTTCGCTATTGCCATTTTTAAACCATTTAATCGTAAGCGTTTGAGGCAGTCCATCAAGCCAAGACCAAGTAGACCCCAAGTTGATGTTGACATCAATTATTAGACAAAAGTTGATTTTGTTTGCACTTTTTTTAGTGGAACCCGGTGTAAATACTCCCAAAAATTCGATCGTGAACTAAATCTATACATCCAAGGACAAAAAGTTCGAATTAACAACGTTTTCAGCTGTCAATTAGCAATCAGTAACTCGAGTGAGGGTTGTAAACCAGATGCGAATAGTTGTCATGATTGGACAAACATGTTACTTTAATTAAATGTCTTACTTGTATTGAAATTCAACTGTATACCAATTAAGAGTTTTCTTTAATTATTTCAAAGAACGAAATTTTGTTACTAAGGTATCTTGTACCATTAAACTTTTTGAAAATGGATCTAAACACGTAAAATGCATGACTATTTTGAATTAGATTTATTGAAACTAGACAAAAATCAACCTTTTTACTGCATGGGTTCCTATTACAGCTGCTTACAGTTATTAAACGCTGCTAGTTTCTGCTCCACCGGGGGTTTAATGTACTTAATATTCGAGAATTGTTTTTGCTGCATTCAACATTTTTTTGTTCAAATCTACCATGTCCCTAACAGATTGTTTTACGTAAGTTGAACACTAAGAGAGTGAGAAAAACCTATAACTATGAGGTGTTACTTTTTTTATGCATGTAAAATTCACCTGATGTCTACAAGACTTTTTTATATTTATAAAAAAACATATTTTGTTTAAGCTAAGAGAATTTACTTTTTGAAGAATCAAAGTTGTAGTCACATGTTATGTTTAATGATTTTGACTGGTAAGTTCGGGTTTTATCAAGCCTAGTTGTACTTTCTTAAATTGTTATGTTTCTGCTTTTGGTTGAGAGTGACTCCACTAGCACCCACAATTTCGTTTAACCTTAATATCTTGGTGGACAGGATTAGACTCCTATATGTTATTCTATCCATATATAAACTGTATTATTTTCTTGTCAATAAATGATTATTCTATCCTATTTTGATGACATTGTCACTGACGTGTAGATAGACTACTCAGGTAACACCATTTGATGGCGGAAGGACATTTCCCTCTGTATTTCTCTCTCCGTTAATAGGGTTCAAATTGTTTCTCTCAATTATAATTTTTTTTAGTCATGGAAATAAACCAAAACCAATAATCCAGACACCGCCTTTATAGTAATCTTGGTGTGCAACCAAATAAAACCGCATTCTTGAGTCGTCTGGAGCTAAACTAATACGTCATTTTCCCAAGAAATTTTTATGGATCCTGTTCCGCCTTCTGGTTCTATTCAAATCCCGCCCGCAACGGTCGCTTTTCCCGCTGTGGACCTCTGCCAATTCAATATCCATCGGTGACGAAGCCTTTATCATGCAATCCAATTTAGTCTTCTTTAACGACTTAGGGGACCCTCAAGTCCGAACCCAAATCGTAATCTTGCCGGAGAGAAGTTATCACTCGTTGAAGCTACTCCTAATTTGATTGCCTTCGTTTCTGATTGGTAACGTCTAAACATAGTATCCGCCTCCCCAAAGTTAATTAAGGTCTGCGGTGGGCAGACGTGGAATGTTTATTATAATCGTTCACTTCGTTATAAAACCCCAAAAGATATTTTCGACGTCTGATTTATTTCAACAGTTCACGGTGATGGTACCTATTGTTGTACTCCAATTAACAATTTCGTTCCGAATCCACGATTCCCTAATTGGAATGCCTTAAAAGTAATTCGTTGATTCGGTATTCTTCCTGAAATTGATACTTGGAATGTGGAATACGATTGGACTTGATTGTGTGTGTTGGAATACGTCTCCCAAATTGGGCATATGATAGATTCCTGATTTCTTTGAAAAACGTTTCCACCGTTACAGGTAATGGGGTAACTGCCCAAACTAGACCAGTCTGTGCCAGGTTTGCTTCATATGCTCTAGTTGAGGACAGTCATAAAGGTAGTAGTGAAAAAGCTGCAGAGGGATCATTTATCGTATGAGCATGTAGGTTTCGAAGTTTAGATAATCACCAAGTGTAAGAAGCCTGGTAAGGAAGGTCAGGTGGGATACGGCTGGGTGAATGTAGAATAGAGGAGTCAATAGTTTGAATTTTGCGAGCCTCTGTAGTGAATTCTGCAGCTTGTCGTTCACTGAACCCTATTGAAGCTCCTGGCAGCAACGAAGCCAGTTGAAGCATCCTGTATAGCCATCTGCAAGCCTTTCTTGACTAAATAGTAAACGCTCTCATTTCCTCAGATTCTCATATGTGATAAAACCGCAAAACAATAATTTCTGGAGAAGTATCTGAAGCGTCTTTTTCAATAGAGGATACACATCATGCAAGTTGTGATATGAACTTATGAAAGTGGTTACTTCCGAATGCGACGAAATTTTGACAACATTCTTATCTAAGTCAATATAAATAAAATAAACGCATTATATATGTAAATTAGACGGAATAGGCCCTCATCAGTATTGCAAACCCAATGCAATCACAGGAAACCATTAAGATCATACTTAGAAGAGAGGTAACAAGAGAAAAACGTTATGTGAATAACGTTATGTGAAATCACATCTGATAATGTTTGAAAAAAAAATAATTTTTTGAAACCATAAAAACGTTAAAGGAAACTGTTGATGAAACTGTTATGAATGTTTTCGTATGGATTAGGGGTATTTCGAATTAACTTAAAATAAATTAAGGTAATTCTCATATACAGGTAATAAGTAATTGTTCGCCCTTTTAAAATTAACCACGGGAAAGTTGTCTTTACATTTAAATGTGAGATATTGTCTTAATACATATTGACTGTAAATCAGTTACACGTGCGAGTTTGAGATAATTTCATAGAACCGTTAAGAAACAGACCCGAAACCAAAATTGTTCAAAAACTTTTCAAACTTAACAAGATTTTTAAAAATTTTGTTTCGTAGGATATTAAATTAAATTAGGGATGTAAATCTTTCTTCTCTATTATTGAAGTTGCATCCGTTTTTCTAGACGTCAGTGATAATCGATTTCAAAGGAATGTCACCATTAGAAAACATTATGAATAATTCAAGAGATGGGTTTCTTATTTCGTAATTATGTTTGAAAGAAGAGCTAAAAGCTTGGCCCGGAGTCAATCACAGATTCCATGGAATTCCTGGCCGCTTTCCTCGTTTGCACGTTGTCGCCAATGGGGCCCCTGATCGGAGACAACCTGGAAGTCATTTACAAGCTTTCTCGATATTGTAGAATGAGGATTCACAGCAAAGTTCCGAGAGAAATCTCTAGAAAGTATTTTAGAAGACAAAAAAATACGAGAAACTCGAGTTTAATTAAGTAGTAAAGTAGCAACTACGAACATTTTATAGAAAACGAAGTGGTTGCCCATGCGCTAGATGGGCCCACATGCATTTTTGTTCTTTCAAGTACTGCAACATCTACCAAATCACTTGCCCACAGTCTCTTAAGGCTGTGTTTCAAATCTCAGCGCTCTAAGATGAAGAGAATGGAAGTTAGCCAAAGAGTGCTCGAAGCACAAAAAGACGCACAGGGACGGAGGAAATATCCCGGTCAAAATCGGGACAGAAATCCTCATTTCCCACATTTCAAGTCTTACGGTGGTAAGAAGAGAACAATTTGGCTCTATCGTTCATCCAGCTGATCTGACGTCCTCTGTCGTCTAACGAATTTCAGTCGATGTGTCAAGGAGAGAAGTTATATGTAATGTATATAATGCTCAAAAAGCTCGCATCCTGCTTTCAATGGGCCCATCAGTTTTTTTTCAACAGGCTAAATGTGAAGCCTTTAAGCCAAATTCTGTAGGCTTATACAAAATAATAGGTACGTAAATCCGAAATAATCTATTCGTAATAGGGAACCAAATGATCTCTGAATATTTCGAGATTATCACTGTGTCAAAGATACCTTTCCATATTAATGAAAGTGTTAATTCAATCATCGTCACTAAGGACCACCGATTCCACGACGAAGGAAGAAATGGTGCAACATCTACCTTCCCTGGAAGCTGTTGATTGCAATGGAGCAATCCGTATCAAAATCGGTTCATCGGTTTGCCCGTCTATAGAAGACACACAGACAAACTTGGAGTTTGATGTATTTGCTTTAATACAGCAAATAAATATATTATATTAGTTGCAATTGCTGAAGAGTACTATCACAAGAGCTGGGCACACAAAAGTACCCTCTCCTATAAATGGAAAATCGCTTTGAAAAAAAAAAAAAAAAAAAATCCAAATAGAATCCTAAAGATCAATTTACCGAAAAATCGTCACTAAAGTATCGATTTTTTATTAAATCGATTAAAAATCGGTTTATAAAAGTTTATATTTTTCTAATAAGATAATATTTAACGTAATAATAAACGTAATGATAACAATGATAGTAGCATGTTCAAGTTCAAGTTAAACAGGTTATAAGGATGGGAAATCGGTACTAGTGTCAATTGATTTTATTTATTTATTTAATTTTCTCTTTAAATTGAAAATTGGAACCTAAATAAATTTTTCTAGATATAAACTCAATTTTTCATAACATTGATTTTTATTTTTTATTAATTTTTGTTTTCCGTTGTTTTGAAAAAATTGAAAGTGATAAAACACAAATACTTACCAGCATAGATGTTTCCAATGTCCCTCTTTACGATGGAGCACCAAAAATATTTTTCTTTTGAGAAAATCCGCCGATTTTTCCAAAATCGTTATTAAAGAATCGATTCACATACAAATCGACTGGAGTATCGATTCAAAAAATCGTTCAGTTAGTCGTTCCCCATCCCTACCCTCGCTAGCGATAATTTCTGATCATTTTAATCTCAGGCACTCTACAACCTAATACCCATATAGTTAGTAATGTAAACTACTCAGCACATGTGGTTTATGGAGGATAAGAGTCTAAATATTTGAATATCGACCCCCAGAAATTCCTGCCAATTGAAACGTCAATGAACTTATTCCCACGATCTACCTACATCTTATCTTCGAAACAGAACGAGCTTGCATATCGGTGGAAGAGGGGAGAGAGAAAATTGATAACGTGATACCTACTTCCCCCACAGTTTGGAAACGCTTTTAAACAGGAATCCACCTCTCCGGCGTCGCTCAAGAGGAACTTGCCCCTTTTCCACTATCTAGAATAAATACGATTAAAATCTTTTAGGGGTACAACAATTTCTCAGTTTGAAAAGCGAGTCAATAGCCGATCGACGTGTCAACAGTCGGGTCTTGAACGTCAATAAGGCTGGTCTCACGGTACCGTTATCGTTTGAGGTTGGGTGATGACGCATATAAAATCAGTTGTGTGGCGCCTTCATTCATTCGTGCTGGTAAAAGATTAAGCAATTCAACCATTGATGATAACATTATTGGATTAGAAAGTGTCACAAGAAAAGAAGATAGACGTCTACATAGAGAACAGAGAAAACGTATACTTGGTATTTTATGATAATCGTTCCAAGAAACTACGAGGGAAACTGCTGAAATCTTTCAGCAATGGCAAGAAGTTGCAAACCAATTTCATCTCCAACTTAATCAAGTTACTCTGTGTCATACTTCGTCAGAATTGCTTCCCTAATATTTGAAATTACAACTAAATATCAAAGTTTTAATACAAAATTACATCAAGCGCGTAATATTTCCGAGAAGGATAAGGAAGAAAAAATATACAGTACAAGATAATGCAATCTAAAAATGGATTTTGGGGGTACAATTTGTCTTCTTGAATAATAAGATGTATTGATCAACAAGGCAAGGGTTACATTGGTACCGTTCCCAACTTCTAGCATGCCCGATCGCCTATTAGCATAGATGCCCGCGTCTAACAACTGATCAAAAACGAGCGGAAACATCGTCAAAAACACGGGTTCCCGAGATGTATACTGCCGGACGCAAGCGGAGTGTACTTTGGCGGTGATTTGTGTTTTACCGTTTTTTCAACTCTAGCGAAAGACGAGCACAGTCTTCGAAACGAAAACTTTTTTTTAACTGGGCCAACTGTATCGTATCAACTGTATCGTTTGCATCTAATTTTTTCATATGAATAGGCAATTTTTGCATGATTTACTCCTATAGAACCAGTTTTTGTGGAGTCCAGCCTTGCACTAAACATTTTATGGTTACTTATTGTTGTTTTTTAATGATGAATGTGAAAGTTTTATGAATTTCTGTCCGAAATAGGGAATTGGTGTGAGGTAACTCTTCAAATTACAAGGATTCTGAAAACGGAAAATCAGTACCTAATACCCACTTGCTAAATGAAATACCTGTTACTGGTAATACGTATTTTACGAAGTTCAACGTACACAAAAATGTCATTTAGCATTTTTTCTGGAGATATGTTTCTAAAATTGTAGTAGTTCTCTGAAAAGCTCAGAAAAAACTCTATCTCTGTAGTTCTACGAGTATCTTAGAACAAGAAGAACACAACAACAAGAACTTTAACGCCTTCCACAAACCCAATGCAGCTATTAACAATGAAACCGTGCCCTAAGGAAGGAAAAAAAGGTAGGTATGTTTTATCATTTCTTCGCAGATTTCAAGTAAGTCCGTTTATGAGTCGTTGGTTCCTGACCATTGACGGCTCCTGTACATAAACTACTGTGAGTTTTGCTTATTCATTCGTGGCAACTCGGGTGACGAAAGGACGTTGGAAACAACTTTTTTTTTGCACGTACGTGACTTTTGAAAGAGATTTGGGTATTTTCCGACTAAACCGCAAAAGAACAGCAATAAGGCGGTTTTGTGAGTCAGGTACGAAGTGGATATTTTATGGTGGAAAGGTTCGTTATATAGGAAGCGGGGGAGTTATCTTTCCACCGGTTTTTCGATCATCTTTACGCTAATTTGGTGATCCTATCTACGAAATTGTGGGGATGAAGATATTTTAATTCTACATAAGCTGTGTGTCGAAGAGGTTCGATGACAAATGCATCACGCTTGATAAATCAAAAGACAGTAAGTCGCTTATAGACAAGTTGTGCCTGAAAACTAGTCTTTCCAATCGATTCCATACTCGCATATAACTTTCAAGAACGCCTGATTAGAATCTTTTCAATATAGAAAGAAGCTTGATGGCCATCGCTTTTCGTTACAAAGAAGTCACAAATGAAAGTAACACTAATACCAGATTTCCTGTGACCAATTAATGTTACAACTTTCTCTGAAGGAGGTCCATACAAGAAGTCAAAATATATTTGTCCATCAAAATCAAATCGACTTCTCATTTTGTCTGGGACAAAACAAGTCATTTAACGTGGCATAATCATTGGATCCAGGGGAGGAACACTAGAAAAAAGTACAATACCAAAGTTGACCACACTTTATCACTTACAAAAGTCCATCAATACTCAAGGTTGGTCCGTATTCCTATCAAGTTTCAACATTACGACATGTTGTTATTATTCGGAAATTCTCGACGAATAAAAACAAGTAGACATGACTCATGATGAAACTATCAAGTTGCGGTGACTATAAACGCTCATCGGCTTCCCCAGTGGAAATCGATCTCCTTGAAATGTGACAAGGACGCAACCAAGATCGCGGTCTGTCGACACCAGAGGCGCTGCGGTGGCCGACGCAACGATAACGAAAATCGGCATTATTATAATTTGCGGGTCGCCCGGAACGAACTGAGAGGGGGGTCCTTGGGCCGCTGGGAAGTCATCGCGGTCTTGCGGTCTTCTCGTCTCGCCGACCGTCGTTTGCGAATCCTTGTCCACCTCTAACGACGGGTCGGGATACCGAAGACGTTAACGGTTCATTATGCAAAGCTATTTGAGTGTGACGAATTTAATTCTTACCAATTAAAGGGTTAAGTGAACTGTTACTCGAAGAAGGTTCAACCGGCACCGGTTCGATTTGATGGTTCACCGTGAAATCCATAATGAAGGACCATTGTATGGAAATATATGGAACCTGTGATTACCTTAGCCTGCTGGTTCATTTGACATCTGATGCACCTTGTCTTGTTATAAGGCGATATAGAATTCGCAGATGGTAAGAATGGATGAAGAAGGGATTTGGTTCTGTCATAACAGTTAAGGAGCCGGCTGGGAACGAATGAAATGTGAAACCTCACTTATGCGGTTGAAAATTGAGAAACCCACAACAAAATACTCATTTTATAAGTAAAAAACAGATGTTCAGAGCTATAAAGACCATTAGAAGGATGGATAAATAACTTTGTGGGATTCAGGGTACAGGGGTTTACAGGGTCCTGGGAGCACATTTACAGAAAAACTATTTCTCTTTCTGCGTACACTATGGACAAACATGTAGGACTCCAGCAATGTAAGCACTGTCAGCATGGCCAAAGGTTCATGAAGAACATAAAAATAATGAAGACTATTGGGGAATTCAGGGTGAACAGTTGAATGAACTTGATGAATTATTCATATTCATAACAAGTAACTGGAACATAATTTTCATAGTATGTGGCCTTTTTAACAGGATTTTAGCTACTTAAGCACTAACTGCAAGCACAAAGGGTTTAAAAAACTTTAAAATGAAGAAGATTGTGTGGTGAGATTCAGGGTGAATATGTACGGCTGATACCGTTCCAGGAAAATTGGAAAACTACTGTCTTCACAATCGACGGACATTTTCTGAAGATGTCAGCAATGTAAGCATTCTACGGTTATATTGTAAGGCTCTGAAGAACCCAAAAATAAAGAAGAATGTGTAGGTGAATCCAGGGTGAAAAAGTATCCTAGGATTCCAATTAAAAAACTTTGGGTCCTATAATCGTGGGATGTCAGCAATGTATTGCAAGGATAAACAAACTCTGAAAAACGTGAATATAATAAAGATTGTTGGAGGATTCATAATGAACAAGCATCCAAAGACAAAACTAAAAAAAAAACTACTTATAGCGGTCCTATTGAGGTAGGTATATGACTATACGACAATGTCAGGAAAACTGTAAGATTTAAACAATGACTCTTGTGAGCTAAAATTCATGTACTATCAATATGTAAAAGCTTGGTAATTTAGAAATTAATGAGACATTTAGTGGGATTAACAGTATCCAATGCCTGATTAAATCATTAACAATTCTTAGGTCGCCTTTCAGAGGATACTCTGCATAACCTCCCAGAAAAGCTCCATCTTATGATGGGTTTAGATAGAGACAACTTGTTAGGGTATAAATGAGAGATGAACCTAGTAAACGACTATGTTTACACGTGGACTGACATGTATGTGAGTTATGAATTGTGTTTTAAGGAATACAGGTTTATGCAAGAGCACTGGCAATCAATTAATGACTAGCAATCAGATTTGTAAATCAATGTCTAGAGACTTGAAAATGAATAGTAATTATGTCAATCAGATGCATATAAACGCATTTACGTGTTCACAAGATTTGTTTTCGATAAACCCGTTACAGCGTAGTCTAACTAATAGGGGGGCGGGCGAACCCGGCTTTTACTCCAACAAATTACAGAGGAAGCGTACGGAGCGGTTTTTACCTACCTCAACAAAATAAAAGCGACGTTCAGCTGATAGCCCCTGAAAACCAACTGTTGCTCCAATAGAGGAAAATATTCTCTTTGGGACGGTAGTTTGGCTACGAGGAGATAACAAAATAACGCGGTGGAACGGGGGTGATGACTAGTGATGAGGCGGAGAGGGGGTTTACACCGCCCTCCGCAACTCGACCCTCTGAACAACGGTCTTTATCGTTCTACAAGACTCAAAGACGGCATTTACGCCAAAATAAATTTGTGCGAAGAACACGATAACTGTTGTTAGATTCAATTGCATAGGTATTGAAACATAACTGGCTGTCCATTAAAATAATCTGTCCGTACATCATCGTAATTTTTGAAGCCGTGATCTGCACAAAATTAGACATAATCATCTTGCTATTCAGTACACACCACAGCTTGATTTGCCCCAACTCCTTATCCGTTCTTCTGCTCGTAAGTAAACTTTTGACATTTCATGTCTTTGCTATGGCACACAACCAAATTGTCGTTATGTCACGTTACGTTACGTAACGAAATATGCTCAATGATTATTATGATTCGTAGAAGTGAGGTAGGTAGGTACCTATATGATTAATAATCATTGATTATAGCTGAAATTTGGCTATATGATTATTATGATTTGGCTGGTAGCCTCCTTAGGACGTGAACAATAAGGTGCAGAGGGTCTTGATCAGCAGAGTGGCTCCTGAAGCTAACTTCTTTCCTATCAACTGTGGAAAGCTGAAATTTGGCTGGTAGCCTCCTTAGGACATGAACAATAAGATGTACAGGATCTTGATCAGCAGAGTGGCTCCTGAAGGTAACTTCTTCCCTATCAACCGTAGGAAGCTGAAATTTGTCTCGTTAGGACATGAACAACAACGCTACTGGAGTAGGTGATGTAGTCTGGCTCGAATACACAGAAGAAAATGTCCCAATGTGTTGCAGACTCGTATGCAAGCATTTATGATTCTTAGAAGTGAGGTAGTTAGGTACCTATATGATTATAGCTGAAATTTGGCTATATGATTATAATGATTTGGCTGGTAGCCTCCTTAGGACGTGAACAATAAGGTGCAGAGGGTCTTGATCAGCAGAGTGGCTCCTGAAGCTAACTTCTTTCCTATCAACTGTTGAAGCTGAAATTTGGCTGGTAGCCTCCTTAGGACGTGAACAATAAGTTGTACAGGGTCTTGATCAGCTGAGTGGCTACTGAAGCTAACTTCTTTCCTATCAACCGTAGGAAGCTGAAATTGCTAGAAGATGGAAGGGAAGAAGGAGGGAGGGGAAAGACATGAAATGTCCTAATGCGTTGCAGACTTGTATGCAAGAATTTTTCAAAAACTAACTGGAAAAATGTGCGATATCGGACAAAAGCAGCACCGATGGGGCAGTAATATCGGTAAAAACCACCAAAATTGGTAATTTTACGATAAATTTTTGTTTTTATATAAACGGCAGACCGTTTCTAGCAATCGCTAAACCCAGTTGACATCATTTTTTCTCCTTTCCCACCCCTCTCTCTTTCGACCTTTTTCAACAATCATCGGCTTATCATATTCTTCCTTGTCACACAAAGATAACTGAGGGAGAACCAGATGGTTCTCACTCGTTTCATCTCACAAATGAAACAGTCCAAACACACAGCCACATTTCTGCAGTATCTTCTTTCAACACATTTTCAAGGAGCCCCTTTCATCCTAACATTCCTGACGTTCTTCACAAGCCCACTGATTTGACCGTTGGATCAAATGACGAAATATTTGCTTATCAAGGTAAAACTCACCTTCCCCCAACGATATTGATGTTTCTTAGTACCATATTTCATCATTGCCTCCTACTGCACAAACTTTCTCATTCAAAGAACAGAAAGAATACAAAAACAAAATGGTATTTTCACAGCAGTAAAACTTGGAGAACTTGAAGATAAATGTTATGATAACTCTTGCTAGGATACGTACTCAATTCACATTGCTCCATACCTGATGTAGTCAGACACCTACCAATGAACTGTTCGAGTTTAACCAAGAGAGAGAGATAGAGAGAGAGAGAGAGAGAGAGAGAGAGAGAGAGAGAGAGAGAGAGAGAGAGAGAGAGAGAGAGAGAGAGAGAGAGAGAGAGAGAGAGAGAGAGAGAGAGAGAAGAGAGAGAGAGAGAGAGAGAGAGAGAGAGAGAGAGAGAGAGAGAGAGAGAGAGAGAGACTATATTGAAAAATAAAAAAAAAAACAAACACATCAAAAGTACAATTGGCTTTGGTGAGCATACCATCAGCCTGAGTTCACGGCTTGAAATTAGTTTTATAAGACATATTTTTTAAGCATAATGTGATATAATAATGAAAGTAACACTGAGTTAATAGGTGGGTTATAAAGTAAATAGTTCTTGTTCTTGGTAATTTGACTGGTTTGTTGTTTGACGATTTCCCAGAATGGTTAATTATAGTAAAATTCGGCTATTAGAAAACTCCTACACGACCAAGCTGTTTTTATGAAGTTATATAGCCCGTTCCAGTCAGATCCATTCAATACACTTATTAGTTCGTCTCTGTTCAGGGTACTTCTGCCGAGATAGCGTCTTCTAGAGTTTGAGAATATGGGACATACCTACCGCTAACAGGTGCTCCGTAGATTCAAGTGCATTCATGTTGCATATAGAGCAGAGGTTAGCTCTATTGTTGATCCATGGTTTGTAGTTGACGTCAAGCATTTCGCATCTGCATCGGAATATCCATTTGATCTTGTCGATATTTGAAAGATCGGAAATGTAGGTCACATCTAGTGAGAGGCTCTGATACAGCAAGTGAAACTCGGCTTGTTGTGCTTTATTTTCCCATTCTGACCTGATGCGCTCGACCTCTTTCTCACTATTTGGTCAACATTCCTTTTCCAGAAATTAGGATCTAATGGCTCAAACCTGTCTAACCTAGGTCTGTTCTGAATGAAATTGAATTGACGGCAATTGTCTGTGGTTCCAACTACGTCGATATAGTTAGGTACTCTTCATCATAGAGATTATACTCTGTAGATTGTACCTCATAATCGTATAAGTACACTTTGGATTAACAAATGAAATTGTTGATCTAAGTATTCCACCATCCAGTCACATTTCATGGTTTCAACTCAGAGCTGCTGCACCTGAACGGAATAACAGTTCCAGACAGAAAAGCGTGACAAGTGCTCCATTGCAACAGAAACGATAGAGATGACGTTTTTCACTTTCTTTGTGTTTGCCCTTTTCAACAGAGTTCAAGATGGTGGCTTTTCACGGCCAGGTCTGACCCGGAACGAGGTTATTAGACTGCATGCATAACGAAGAATGGTGTCACAAGGTGCTTATGACTGCAAGTTAGCTTGGAGATGCAGAAAAATAATGTTTAGTGAATTTAATTTATAGGTTCACTCGCCTTCACTGATTGTTATTACATTTTACGAGTTTGCTTAAAACGTAGGAAATAAGTACAATTTTCATTTATTTGATACAAATTTATGATTTGTAGCTTATACTTTATAATCTTTTCTCTTTCTTCTTCAATTCAATGGCCAGCCTAAACAAGGGAGTAATCGACGAAATTGGCATATCCGGATAATCACCCGCCATTTAGTACTGCCCCCACTTTCAGAACACCGTAGCTTTGCTAAAACACTGCATTTCCCCAAGTTGGTGGGGGTTTGTACAAACGTCGGAAATCGAACTTTAATCACCTTGGATCATGCTTCGGTAAAAGTTAAGCGAAAATGGGGTTTATTGAATCCAAAAAAGTGGGGGGCAGTTCTAAAGAATTTCCCCAGTCAAAAACTTTAGTACTGCCCCCCACTTTTTATTGACGAATTTTATAGCCCGCCGATCATTCAACTGTCTTGATAGGTTGATTTGGGTACTACGGTATACCCTGAATCACATTGAAGCACACACATCATTCAAGCTGGAGTTCAAAAGAAGAGAAGCGACTCGGGCTCTTTCCATACAGGATGAAACAAGAGAAATGTTATCGGTCTTCCTATGCCCCAAGGTAAACACCTTCAGTCGCGCGGCAGTTCAACATGAGGTTGGAAGAACTTTATGATATTTTGAAAAGTGATCAATGTGCGATAGAGTTTTTCCAAGAAAAGGGGCTCGTTATCCGAACCCCTAATTGTTCTGTGTGCAATGAAATAATGAGTATCCGAATTCGCCAAGGTGAAATGCGGAAAACCATGGAATTCAGGTGTCACAAAAGAGGAAAGAACCCCCACGATAAATCTATAGCAGTGTTTAGAAAATCGTTTTTCTCCAAACATCACTGGCATTACAAAAAAATTTGACGGTGGTCCACTATTTCAGTCATAATATTACCAGCTATGACTTCCTCATTGTTTCGTTACTGAGTGTTGTTTTCGATCATTTTTCTTCATAAATGCCTTGGGGGGCAGTACTAAAGTTTTTACTGGAGAAATTCTTAAGTACTGCCCCCCAATTCTTCCGAAACGATTTCATTTGGGTATGATTGCACTGAACACAGTTTTGAATCACAAGGAATAAAAGAGGAGATCCTGAAGTTTCTAAAAACCACCCAGAATATAGGACACTAAGTTATTATAGTGAAATTATGTCTTTCTGAAAGTGGGGGGCAGTACTAAAGATCACCCTAGCACGTTTACCGGCTGCACCCCTACTCAAGTTCTGCTTACCTCCATTTCATCAAAAATGTCGCTTACCCCCCTGTTCTGTACGGCCATTCAACTATGGAGTCATGGAAATGTTAAAACCCCTCAACACTGTCATATGCATATCTACAACAAATATTTTCATGTTTTATCGTTTTCACGGAACTTTCTGCTGCACACATGATTAATAACCCTTGGTATTCAATGAATATCACGTTTCTTCATTTACAAAAAGTCTTATTTCGTGATCGCTCGAGCGAGGTGAACGTTTTCTAAACGTCCAAGACCTCCCATAGATTTTCACGCTCGGCCGCTTCCCCGTTGGGAAAAATTGCGGTCGATTAGACGCATCCACTCTAACAAAACAAGGTTTTTCCCGTGAACTCAAAAAAAAGCTAACCCCCCCCCCCCCCCCGAAAAAAGTGGTCCGAGGCTAACTGATCCCCATGATTGATTGGGGATATCTTTGAGCCGAGACAAAATCAAAGGATACTGACGCCGATAGAATAGTGATCATGTAGTCATGGTATATTTTGATGGCTAAAATGACGTACATGAAACAAAATGTACCTTTCATTTGCGATCATACATTTTTGGGCTCTATGATCAATTCAACTTGATTGTAAAAGAGTTTCGTTTAAGTTTAAGCTCAGGACATAATATGAGAATTTCGTCGTTTACAATACACACAAGTCGTTTACAATACACTTCTCTGCCACCTGAGGGTTTCCAGTTCTGATTTGAAGTGAATTTTTGAGTTACTTGTACTGTTAATCTACATTGTTGCCAAAGGATAAGTTGATAATATAACAATAAAGATTTAAAAATTTATATATCAGTGGTTTGGTTGTGACTAGCAATATTGAAGAGATGGAGACATGACCATTCTAGTCTGGTTTTTGTTTAATAATAATTTGTATATATCTCGGTCCCAATATGTGGTGTGTTTAAAAATGACATCGAGCGACAAGTTCTAACATGTCCCATGGAAATCGCTCGTAGAAGCGACAATGGCGTATGACTTCTTTGTCGACACTGAATATTTAGAAGTTGAAAAAAAGTAGTTACTCTAATCCTGTTAACCCTATCCCGGCTATAGAAGAGACAGAAGAATGAGAAAAGTGGTCGCTCCGAAGGGCCCGGGATAGGGAGGTTGAAAGTGAGAAGAATAAGTAGAGTGGGGGTTAAAGTGCCACTTTATTGTCGGCGAAAAAGAAAAAAAAAAGGAAAGCTCAAGAGAAAGATGGAAATGGGGAGGGAAGGGGGAGGGGTTGAAGACCTTAAGGAAAAATCTTGGGTCCCGTCCTCTTTAGAAAGGAGCCGCGGGCTTGTAGAAGCCGAAGTATTTTAAATTGCGTGGAAAGCTTCTCTCCTTGAGTCCTTAAGGTTTTCCTTTTCTCCTCTCCTCCTAACCTCTCTCCGTTCTTAACTTGACTCCTTTTCTGCTAATGCACTTCCCCGCTTTTTGCCAAGTTAGCGGTGGATGGGATGCGAGCGGTGGAACGGGGAGGGGGTTCGGGGACGATAAATTGATCCGAGAGACATGTTGAGGGAAAAAAGGGAGTTGAAAATGCATTCGAACTTGACCACACTCAATTGTTGTCGAGTGCTCCGGGTTTTGTCTGGCACGTCCTCTTTATTGGTTCATGCTACCCCTGGGAGTTATATATGGGTCATTTTCCTAGAAAGGGCGAATCCGGACCTCTCGTTTTCAGAAAACCTAAACTTGAAATTGAGTTGTGCCAAAAATCAGGGGTCATCTTTACACCGTGTGGATTGTATTTCAAACGTAAGCCGCGCTATAAGGCACCTAATTAATTATTTAAATATTAATAATGAATGTACCTGCCCATTTTTCTTTTGCCTGCCCATATGGAGGGCAGGCCAAAGACACAAGGCAGTGCTTGGAAACTTTTTTTTTCACGTTTTCTCGGGTTCTAGTGATGTTTTTCAGAAAAACCACTATACCTACGGAACAAGCTCGATAAACTCTACATTTTGAGACTAGAAAAAAGGAATAATTTAAATTTCTTACCGTTTCTCAGCTGGCAGACTAGAGAACGATGCTGCTCGGTAACCCACGTTTCTAAAACTGAACTCCCCACCACACACTTCCTGCCTTTTTATTTCATGACCCAAAGTAAAACCGCACATAGTGTGGTGGCGGTAAAACAGAGGGAAATGAGAGTACGCCGCCAAAATACGAAAACACAAAGGATGCGGACTAAGAACAAAAACCTCCGGACACTCGAATTTAACCCGCCAAGTACTATAGTCACTTCTAGGTGACACTACTTTGATAATTAATTAAAAATAAACTAGCCGCCAAATTCGATTTTTCTGCGGTCTTAGGGGATCTACAGGGCATGGACAACGACTTACGAGTCATAGAAGAAGTTAATATTCATGACAGTTCAACTGATAAGCTCATAATATGACACATATTATGTTTTGTTATCTCGTGAATTTCGTGTTTCCCTGCAACTTGTCAAGAGTTTTGAGAAAAATGCCGAAGATCAGGTAAAATTCTGGGACTTTTTTATGATAATCTGTTTTTTAGGATGTAGCATGTGTTTGTAAATAACATTTCGTCCAGAAAAATTCCAACTGAAGCCCCCTATACACAACAAAATCAGCCATGTCACCTGTAGGTGACTCTAGGATTTCACGGAACATCAACCCCCAACTCTCACCCAAGACGTCAAAAGTGTTTTATTCGTAATAGTTATGTTTTATTTGAACTGTGAACAAGGAGAAAGTATGTGTTGGGTGTTGGCTGTTCTCTGTTGACCCCGTTGGAGGAGGATTTTAGATGTCACAGATCTACCATGGTAGGGATGGCAGCAAGCAGCACATAAAGGGGAAGCCAATCCGCTTTGGCTACAAACTCTGGTCCATAGCCACTAAGAATGGGTTCCTTGTGTCGATTGAATCTTACCAAGGTGCAAAAGCTGCCCCTCTTCCTCATCAAAATGAAGTTGGACTTGGAGCTGCAGTCGTCCTCACCACTCATTCAAGAATGCCAACAGAGCTCTGACCATACAATTTGTACATTGAAAAAAATTTTCACCTGGTTGCTGCTGCTGATTATTCTTCATGGTTGGTATTCATTCCACAAAACTAATGTTTGATTCAACGTACAAGTGATAAACTTCACAGTGTACGATTTTGGAGGACTAATACTGTATGTAGTGTTGAGCTCAGGCCTAGAGTCACCTGGGGGTGACACCCTCATATCTTTTGAATAAATAATTTTTCTCGCGGTTTTTCGTCTTGTATGCTTCTCATTACCTCTCAGTAACAACATATAAAAAGAAGGAGTGGAAATTTCCATGGGCGCTCTTGGCGGGTTAAACTACTGCTCGTTTTGTGAGCTTATTATGAAATCCGCAAATCCATTTTTATTTTCATCTTTAGATATGTACCTATTGAAGAATCCCCAGAATCCCGGGACAATAACTGTAATCAGTGGTTCACAATGTTCGCGCAAAGTTGAAAAATTAATTTCAGGACTACAGGACAATGCACTGTTCAAATTTAAATTTAAGTATTAAATGGTATGTAAATGCATTATGTGTTGATTGCATATCGTAGAGAAAGATTGATAGTGTATCGAGACATTTTTTTTGATCCTCAAGTCATTAATGGGAAGTCAGAATCCTCGCCGGACAAAGATTGGCCCTTTCTGGGAAAATAACCCATATATGTAGACTTCAGCACGAAAGCACATCGCTCTCAGCGACAAAGTTACCGATTGTACTATTGAGATATCAGTTATCGAATATTTGGTTGAAACCTATAATGACCATTGGTAAAAGAGCTACTAAAGAAGAGATCGTAAAGGTACAAATTAAACACCACTGAGCACGTGAGAAAAATCACTCGTATTCCAAACAAGACTTCCTGCATTTTCGATGACTGAATGATTGCTGAGTTTGGTGTAGATCTTCAAATCTACTCAACTTTCTCATTGATCATGCGTTTTTCAAGGAACCATCACTTTTTGCTCTATCAATGCCATAAATGTTCTAGAAAACTTTGTAAGACTCGGGTCAGCACCCAATCATAATGCCGAAGAGCAGTTACATGTTTGAAACCATGAAAAGAGATAGAGAAAGCCTCAGAAAAAATATACAGTAAAAAGACCAGAAAAAAAGGGAAAAGTTACAAGGAATCCGTTCATCCAGAACGTGCGCTGACACGTTCCGAAACGTTGACCAGACGAAGGAAGTTGGTCTTTTGTCACCTTTTCACATGAAGTGATCGGGGACTGTGGAGGAAGTAAGCATGGCATCCCTCCAGGAGTTGTCATAGACGGGTAGTCCAGGATTGTGGGTCCACCGATTATTTTTTCCCCCTTGTCAGGGGCCCTACGTCAGGGGAGAATCCGGCAGAGCGGTACTAATGTTGGGGACAGAAGTGATGGGATGGCGAGAAGAAATAGTTGTAAATCATATTTCGGTGGAAGCTTTTGTGAACAGCTTATTGACAGAGATGTTAAGGCATAAGAGGTCTTCAGTTAGTTAGATTTAAGTGCAAGAGAGACATCGCCTGAGTCCTTGTGGTTCACCGAGATTCGCGCCTACGAGTATCAGTCCACCATCCTCATCGCCGCGTTTTACCACTCATCATAAATTCAGAGTAGGAAATTTCCTTGAAAAACAGCGATGGATCAAGATTCACCAGGATTAAATCTGTATTAGTTGATTTGTGGGTTGGTTTAGATACTCCTTTTAACCAAAGCTATCTGTCCCTGAAGTCGGGCTCCATGAGTCACCTGCGAAATTCTCTCCTCCCATTTTTTGGGGAGTACCTCTCACAGTCTTTTTATGAATGAATGAATGAAAACTTGTTTTTTTTTTGCACAAAATATACATACATGAATCTTATCAGCAACATGAAAGGCAATTGGTATTATATACCGTCAGCTGGATTTCACCCATTATTTTCCTTAAATTTTAAAATATTAATTCATACAATATTCGTATTCAGTTCATTTCTTCTTATGAGCATATGTAGTACTTTTCCATGTTGGGAACCAGCTCAGAATAACACTAGAGTACTGAAGGATCGCCTCAGGCCCTGCTGCATCACCATAATTTCAGTGCTTATTGTTATCAGCATCCTGAGAGTTGGTATACCAAGGCTGGACCAGTAAAAGACGACATTGGCATTCACAACTGAACTATCACAGCACGTTGACCACTCCACTTTCCATAGGTACTGCATGAATCATATTGCCAGTGATTTCATCAACATTTTCTTTCAAGACTGGCACCGCACTATTTTATAATGTTGATAATTATTATTGATTTTAAAGCAAATATACTTTTTCCTAGCACTCGATACTCAAAAGTTCATACTGTTTTAATCGAATTTCAGAAAATTTCAATTTAAAAATTTAATTTTTATTCAAGTACATTTTCCAGTAAGATTTTGTGCATATATTTTCAATACCCTAGTTAATGCTTGATTAAAATTTTCTGAGTAGTAGGTATTCTATTAAAAATCGATAAATCCACAAATTTTCAGCCGTTTGTTGTAATTTTTAGCCATTTGTTCAAACACATTCTTTGAAAGTTGACCAATGTAAGCTGCTCAAAAAGTGGTGTCCAACAAACTCACTATTTCTTTGGGAATAATTGATTTTTGGGGGAGAGGGAGGGAGGGGGGGGAAGAACGAAAGATCGTTTAGAAATACTGAATATTTCTAAAAGACAAAACAGCATTATCGAAAATTTAGTTGTCTAATGTCAAAAATACATTTCTGGATGGTCCACGCCAACTCCACCCCATCTAGAAGCCATAGAAATAGCTCAAATTTCCAAGAAAATTTGCTAAAAAGCACCCGAAAACGTTATTATTTCAAAAACTTGTTACAATTCAAAACCACCCCACCCAACTTACTTAATAGCTACGTTTAAAACACGTTAAAACACGTTTGTCTGATTGCTTTGGCACAAACATGAGCCCACGTTCATGAAACGCTCATTCTCGCCGAACAAATGTGCTCACGCTCATTTCTGGTAAAATGACTGCTTCGGTCCCCGATGAAAGAAAAACGAAAAAAACACGTTGAATCTACGAAACATTTCGCAATTTTCCCCGACGCGCCGTTACAGTTAAAGTAATGATCGTGTAAAAGTGTTTATAGTTCCCCAACACTTTTTTCTTCCCACCTCTTCTTCGCAGGGGTTTCCTCCCCATTTTAAACGAATCTCCAAATGGAAAGTTCGCACTTAGCGTAATGGAAACCTCTCTAGATTAAAAAGTTGATAACTTGGCACCGCAGACTTACGTTAAATTAAATTACTTATTGGAGAGGAAAATGGAATGGCGGCACTCTTCAGGCCGCCCTTTCAAGCACGTTATTTCCGCCATTGTGATAATCATGACATCACGAGCGAGATTCTATTTTTCATCTTTTTTTTCCATGTTGACCAATTTAATTTAGCAGACGTTTCCGTTCAGCCTCTCGGTCTGCACAGTTGAAAGAACTTTGTCGTGCATTTCAGATTGAATCGGCGTTTATACCTTTGTAATAAGTCTGGAAGGTACCTATTACTTTTTGAAGACTCCGAATTGCGTAGAAAAAGTTATGTAGCCGGTATGTAGCCCTAAATATTGTTTTGGAGCAAAACTTTCAATATCTTTTCTGTAACTATGTTTATCCCTAGTGAAGATCGTTAAGCTCTTAATAAGACTTCAATATGTCCTGTTTCTGATGTGGGTTTCTCTATCCAAGAACAGAGTCCTTCAGAAATCAAGTTTGTCTTAGTGTTAATATCTTATCACCAGGGATCCTGGTGACAGTTTTTATCAACGGCTGAAAAGCGTTACATGGGGAGGTAATGGAATAGTATAGTTGCTCCTTCCATGACCCGAATGCAGATAATGCCCGCCACGCTCAGAGGATGTCCCAGATGCTGGAAGGCGTCTGGTATATCTCCCAAGGCGATGGATTCAAGAATCGGGAAGACCCACCTAACTAAATCCTTTGTGTGCTTATTAAAATTCTTTGCAATAACCCTGCTGATCGCTGCTGATAACGAAGGTCGAACCTCGAACGAAATTCACACTAGTGCGTCGGCGCATCATAATTTGTCAAATATCTGCACTTCTGCTGTTCTCAGCAGAACCGATGAACGGATACAACCATCCCTTGACTGCCGTTCAACTTAATTCCCTACACAATTTGGGGCTTTTTCCCTGTGTGGTTTCAGACAGAGCCGCACAGTGTCGATAACGATAAATCGACGATTTTACTGTAGTTTAAACCGTAGTTAACTCAGTCGAGTTAACTCAGTTTTACATCGAACCTGAATTGGTTGTTCGTCTAATAAATCACTCTCATCTTATTAAACCAGCTGCTCATCCTGCTCCTACGATGGAATTGGAGCTCTATCTATTGAGGACTTTTAGACCCCTCAATATGCGGTTTGCAAAATAATGTGCAAATAACGCTCGGTAGAGGAGCGATAGGAAATAATGGGTAATATAACTTAATTCTTCTTCAAGCCAAGACGAACTAAATAATGAAATGACAGCATGCTGAAATTGTATGCAATATCAGGCAAGTCGTAATATTTTGCTTTTAGCTTTGATAGAATCAGATCCAAGATAAGGCTAAATTTATAATACTCTGCATGATAATATATTCCTCCCTCTATCAATTACTCAATATCTCATCACATAACATAGTAGTAAAAACATCTTTAAACCCAGAAGTCAACCTAAAAAACAATCATCTTGAATAATTTTTTGAACCCATTCGAATCCTTTTTTTCTCTCTTTATTGACCTTGTGTTGTTCACACCATCACTCGTACTTACACAAAATAAAATTCTCATAAAACTTTTCTCTCAAAATTGAAACAATTGTTCTCATTTCTTACAATAATTGAAATGTATTATTGTCCTCATTGTTTCACAAATGAATGCCGGCACTCTCCAATAAATTCAAAATACATAGGTAGTAAGACAGGGTAGTTGGTATCCCGAAGAATTAAGTTGAGGTTACTAAATTCTGCTGCATTTTCCTGCCTCTCCTCATGATAGAATGGGCATTCCATTATTCTATGATTGACGTCATCTCCTGTGTCCGCACAATGGTCGCAATTTGGGCTGTCGGCAGCTCTCACAAGATACAGGCTCCTATTTATTCAAATCTCAAATGTATTTCATTTACTCATCTTGATTGGAATACATTAGTGTTTTTCTCGAGGAATTGATAATTACTTAGTTTGTTGGTCACAGTTTTGATAGGATCGGACGTTATCGTGACCACTCGTGCGAGATAGTTTGGCGTTTGAATCAATTATGCATCTACATTTCAAGTAAATAGGTAAAGGGAGCAGTTTTATTTTCAACATGCGTCAGGAAAAATGTTTACGTCGTAGGTATTGGCTCTGGGATGAGGAATGACTGATGAAAATCTCTATTTAATGTCCTTCCAACTCCGCTCTGAAACACTGAATTGAAAGCTGGAAGGGGGGTTGAACCACGAGAGACCCCCAGGACCCCGCGAAATGTATGGGTTTCATTAAAAACCGTGGCAGCTAATAAAGATTTCATTGCCCCCTGTAAATTGAGTTGGAAAAAGGCTTGAAGGAACGGGGAGGGAAGTTTTCAAGGGAAACCTAATATGATATTGGCGCCATAAGTTAGGAAATCCGATGTGAAAAGCCAGAAAAGGCAAGCGGCGTCGGTAGGGGCCGGGGAGGGTAGAAAATCGAAAAGGTTGGCAGCCTTGGCTCCCAACAATATCTGCCCATCAGTTCTTTCATTATTATCTTTTGTTCGCTCTGTAAACAACGAGTGGTCGGCCATTTTGATTTAATTAAAATCATTAATCATCAAGAAAACGGGGCGGAGGGTTCATCTGATTTCGGGATCGATTCCCCTCGCCCTTCGCCCAACGCGCTTTTCGTCTCATTCAAATCAGGGCCATTCACCGAGTAATAACGTTATTTAACTACCCCTTCTTCCCTTCCTCGACGCCTCATCCTGTATAACCAATCCAATATCTGGGGTTGTGAAGTAAATAATCCGCCCTTTCCTCGTCGTTCTACCAACAGCCCTTTGGGTACCCCTTCCGCGGGACTCATCTATACCTAACAAACGGAATTAATCCACTCGGAAATTGCCGGCTTCTGTCCTCCCTAAGATAATCATACTTCGAACTACCCTCCGGTTTTAATACTCCTAACCAATACCGGGAGATGAAATTGAAAAGTTTCATGAAAAAAAGCAGATTGGTTAAATGAGAAAGGGTTACTTCGAATGTTACTGGTCTGGACCACATTTGAAATGATTTTGTATATCATGGAACACATTTCTGGAGCTAGCTTTTGGGGGATCTCCTGCCTCAAGAGTAATTGGTAATTTTTCGTGACTGATGAAATCCCCTTGATAAGAAGTAAGTTATATGCCCCATTTTCTCGGCTTCTATTAAACTTTCACCCAATTTTTTGTTTTGTTTTGTTACGTATATTATTCTGAAGGGACGGAGCGATGATAATTTCTGCATGATAGGTAGAAAACATTGGGGGGAGTATGAAAAACAACTTCAAGTTTAGAATCTTCAAGAACCACTGAAACTTATCTGATGTAAGAAAAGATACGCACAATCCATGGCACAGTTTGTGTATTAGGTTTATAAGAACAATCTGAAAAAAATGAGGAAATAAGTTGTACAATAACGGAGATAACGGGGCATTTGTGCTGAAAAAAATCATTTCTCAGGAGACGCCATTTTCTGAAGTTATTACTGTTCCCTGCTGATCCTGCACGATTCAACTCACTTCATATTTTTTCAGATATATTTTATGAATGTCTGTATCTACATTGTAGTACCTAAGACTCTACGACCAATGAAATGAGATTGAATTAATGCGACTTCACCATAGCCTACTCTACTTTTCGCTGATATTTTATTAGATTTGTTGTTTTGATTAAAAGGAAGGACCCTAAAATTATGTTATAGTTGCGCAATAACGTCGATCATTATGGTATTATACTGAACGGTCCGTTAGAGCTTCATAAAATCTCATCTTCAAGGGACGCGTGAAGGGACCTCGGATGGGGGAGAGAGCGGACGGATGGTGGATGATGGTGGAGGGGTATCAATATGTCTGGAAAAAGCGTGGAAGGATGTTGCCACTGAGTAAACAGTCGCCATGGCAACCTAGTCTACTTCTAATGGATTTCTTATCCAACGCTCAATGTTCGGTAAAAGTGGGAAAAAAGGAGATCTGGGAGCCGGCGTCAGGAGGAAGGTTGGGGGGACCACACCATTTCCCAACCCCATTTCGAAGCCCGTGACGTGTTCGTCCATCACAAACCGACTTTTCGAGCCTAATATCCCCCAGTAACTGTGAAGAGGGCAGTGATTCTTTTTTCCTGTCGGTTTCTTTCCAGGAAGAAACTCTTGTCAAGAGAGCCCCGCTAGGGAATGATGTCTAAAGGGATTTCCGCCTTAAGAATCGTAACAAGCTTTATATATAAAACTTATTTCCAAGTTTGGACCCTAGCTTACAAACCGTTTTAGAAACCTGGATCGTCATAATAGAATTCTGTATAGGATGTAGGTAATACTTTGTGAGGTGATGGAATGGTATAGTTGCCCCTTACATTGAGCTGGATGCGGAAATAATGCTCCGCCACGCTCAGAGGATGACTCAGACACTTGAAAACTACTGATTTATCTCCCAAGACGACGGATTCTAAAATCGGAAAGGGCCAACTAACCATATCCATCACAACTTGGATAATTTTATATAAAAGATCGAAACATCTGTTGGTCTAACTAAAAAACAACACAATCATACACAGGCTAAGGACAGGACTAAGTCACTCAAGACGAAGTTGTGGAAACCAATTTCAGTAGAAAGGAGTAAGATAGAACGTTGTCTATACTTCCACGAAAATAATGAGTTACACACCAATGTGCTCACGACATGAGACAAAACACCAGGGAGCTGGAGCGAGCAGTCGACATCGTTTGGCGGAGGTGCCGTCTCTACATTCAGCAGGATGGTGGTCAATGTACAATTTATTACAATGCTTCACAAATATGTATGTAAGTACGTTTTTTTGTGTGTGTGTGTGTGTGTGTGTGAATCCGAGTTCGATTTTTTTTTTAAACTTTATTACCAGACGAATTAACGCATGATGAAAAACCGGAGTATCCAGTGAAAAACCATGTTTTTCTTACTTGAAAAGCAATTTTCTCCCAGAAAACTACTCGGAACCTCAAATCTGGTTATATCGCTGTAAAGCCTAGATTATGGCGCATCTTTTAGCACTACAGGTTAAAATTCACATGCCTTATTACAGGGACTCACAAGCGTTTGAAGAAAGTCGAGATCTAAACGATTTGACAATGTGTCCTTTTCAATCTGATTTTTCACCCGTTTCGCCGGCTCAAAAAGTTGGTTCTCCATTAGGGCGATAGGAAATTTAACTCTCTTTCCAATAGTGGAATCAGATTTTAAATCGCACGCAAAATGTGGGGGATATGGCCGTTTTAATGCGGTAAGGTGGAAAAAACGAGAAAAATCTTAAAATTGAAAAACCCGCATTTCCAAGGGTGCAAACAAAAATTGCTACAATGCATTTTCGATCAGAAATTTTCCGGAAAACCTTCTGGCCTGTGACTGTCACGAAATGTAACACCCTGTATAGAACGAAGATTTGTAGAAATATAGACAACGTTCTTTATTACTCGGTTTTTATTACAATCATACGCCCCTCTTCATTAGGTATCATTACTTACATACGAGTATCTATAAAATGGGTATCTGTTAAAACGACTAAACAAATACCTTGCCTGAAGGTTATTCCGTACATAGTTAATTTTCCGAGTATCAGCATAGTGAGCGTGTTATAAGTTATTAATAATTTTGAGCAAATAAAATAAGGAAATAAAATAAATCATATACGCTCATTCTTGTCCACCTGTAGGTGTCAAAAGTTAAAATGACCTCTATTTCTAGAAAAGGGCAATGCATAAACATCCTTATAGAAGTACATTATTTTGTTCACACTCATGTTAATGTTCTTTGTTCCCGCAAAATGTTTTGCGTTGTGGGAGAGCGAACCGCTGAATAATACACAGCGATCCAGTGTGTATCATTCGAATAACGGAAATTGAAACAGCCCTTAACGAAAGAAATAACCTTTTTTTTCAAAAGCGGTAATAAATCCGATTTTTTAGTATTTCAACAATTTAATTTTACTCATTGGGGTTAATCGAAAGTGATACCGAGGATTGGACGAATACATAACATTTCGCTCAACGTTGGTCCAAAATTTTGGGAGAAATGCTCAGGAAGGCGTATACCGTTGAGCGGATGGACGATTTTTTCTTTTATTTAATTCAAGTTTTGGATTCTGTACATCTTCGAAGTAAACCAACAAATTATTTAAAATGATAGATGATAACTGAAATCAACAACTACTAGTAGTTGGTTCATGGATTCGAGAAAAGGATGTTAACAAGAAAGGTAGAAGAATGCATGGGAATTTAACATGAAAAGGCAACCGATTTTCGAAGGGCAGAAAATGAGAAAGTTAACTTCACTTGGTAGTAACCTTTTTTATTGAAGACTTAACATGATGTGATTTTTTTAATGGTTTATCCGAGTAGGGCCTACAGTTGATATATTTGTGTAAACATTTTATTAACAGCTTAATAAAGCATAATTTATGAAAGCAGTGGCAAATACGCTTCTTTAACCACCGATTGAGGAGTTTATGATCAAAAGGAGACGTCAACGTTAGTGTCGATCCCTCTTAGGATACCATTACTATTCCCTGGAAGAGTGTCATGCTGTCATGCAATCATACTAAGAGAGTCAGCAGATGTGCTATGTATTTTACCACCACAAAATTGCTACGTCAAGTCATTACTACGGAGATGCGGTCAGAAAACTAAACTTTGCATCCGGTTTGGAAACAAAAATTGCCGCTTGCTCGTTTTTTAAACCAAATTTGAATCGAAAACCAATAAATTTAGCAGAAAAGGCCACTAATTTCTTGCATTAGGCATCTCAGCTTTGATGAAATTGTGATATTCCCTTTACTCAGCAGTAGGAGGAGAGGGAAGGAGGAACAATTCCTGAGATGCAAAATGACTGTAAGAACGAATTTTGGGTAATTATCGGATAACATTCCTGATAAATTGAGTTGAATCTTGAGAACTTTTGAGACGAAGATAATGTAGGTGTTGAAACACCAAACGGCATTCTATGAAGAAATATTTTGAAAACTTTGTAGTCCCTGCATTTTTCCAAGAAAATTCACCAACAGGAGAAGAAAAAACACGATTGTTAGACATGAACTTTGAAAAAGGCAGGACGAAATGGCTCGAACTATTCAAATCCCAAGAGGGACAGATTTGATGGAGGGAATTTGAGATTAGTAACCCAAAAAATTAAATCGATTCCAAATTTTCAGAATGCATAAAATTATATCTCAATAAATGCATGTCCAAGCGAACGCTAGTTTTTAGAGTATGTACAGACATACATCTAAACTTGGGGAAAATGCAAAAACATCACTTTCCGAAAGTTTGGAGATATCAGATTTTGATCCTGAACGCTTTAAGGGCATATTGTACCCCCCCCCCCCCCCCGAAAATGGCGAATTTCGTGACCAATTATCTCAGCAACCCGCTGTCCGATTTTGATGGTTTTTAAAAATAATTTAGGCCTAGTTAAGATCTTTAAATCTGCGGAAACAGATTTCGAAAATCTGAACTAGGCGAACCACAATAAATTATCAAACTTTACGTTTTAATAGCGGGTTGGCGTCACTTTGTTCACTCATGCCCGAACTATCTGACACATAATTTCAAAAAACTGTTTCCGCATATTTTTGCATCTTGAATAGACAATTCTTTATAAAAAAAAAAAAAAAAAGAAAATGAAAATCGGTTCAGTGGTTCTCGAGATAAATAAAGTTTTCAAGGAGAGCCGAAAAACAGAAATGTAACGAATTTAGCGTTTTCTCGTCGTTCTAATGAACTAAATTCTTGAAAATAGTGGAAGTTATTTTATGGTGTTAGCAGATAATCGTGTCTTCCATGATGTTATCGGTTGATCTTGTCTTCCATAGTGTTATCAGTCTTTTTATCGGTATCAAGCTTGTTTTTTCCTTTATTATTGTTTGTCAATGTCAGTTTTGTAGTTTTGATTTCTCGTTCAAGGCGGGCGGCTTCTAAGCCTAATTTCAATATGTTCCTTTGAACTTTTAATATTGTTTAATACACCATTCTTTTCAGAATTGAATCTAGTTTTTTTAAGACCAAAAAAAAAAAAGTAAAAAAAAAAATTTTCTGGGGAATATGCCCTTAATTGATTAGTTAAGGAACTAGTTCCAAGTTAACATTGATAGAATCTCAAATGTGAAAGTAGTTTAGTTGGGAGAATGAAACAGGTACACTGGCATCATCAATCCTCAAAGACGGTGTACAAAATTTCCAGATTCAATCTCAACGTCATGGCGACGTTTCACATCGCATTACCAAAGGAAGTACCTAGCTGACGAAAAGAAAGAATAATGGAAACGCACTGCTCACCTAGTGAAAATAAAAAGATAAAAAAAAGGTTCGGGGGTTCCCTCGGAAGGAACGAAATGGTAAAAAATCGTTTCCAGTTGGCGTCTGGCTCAGTGAGGTTTTCTTAATGCGTTCGTCGTGACCACTCGACAAAAGACTTCGACTCGGCTCGGTGGCTGAGTCTGACATTTTTCTGAGGGGAACTGCAAGAAGAACCTTTGTTCGTACGGCGCGGAACAATGCGATCAAGCGAATGAGCTGTGAGCTTTTCGATGTGGATGGAAAAAAGGACGTTCATCGAATCGCCTTCATGAGGTTGTATGGTTGATTCCGCAGGCAAGAGTCGGAATATAACCGATGGCTCTTGAACGTTCGTCAACGGTCCAGCAATTGCGGCGAAGGTAAAGAGATCTGCTTATGTCGATTATTTTCTTCAATGGCGTTTAGGAATACATTTGTACTTCATTTTTAAGAGTAAGTCAACTCCACCGAAGAAAGAGTTGAAACTGGTAAGGTCTGGGAACGTCCCTCAGCCCTGAGCCACTCAGTCATCAACATTGCCAACTCTTGTAGTTGCCACCAGCTTCTAAATGGCGCTCCTTTGTCGACCAAGAAAACTTAACGTTGCCAAAATTCGCAATGATTTTGACAAGCTACAAGCAAACGGCTTCTAAATAGATTTTCATATGCCTCAAGAGTGGGAATGGGCATCGAACGACAAAACTTCGACTGATATTTCTGAGTAATTAATCGATTCACTAATAATTATGTCTAAAATAATCGATGAACAGCAAATAAGAAAGTTCCAATCATCGATCTGCGAGTTTTCTTAAATTTTCATTTTGAGCACTTCGAGAGTAAAAAGACATTTGACTACCAATTTCAAGGACAAAAAAGCTTCTTCTAGACAATACTAAGCTATTCAAGCAAAGATTTCAAATTATTACCAAGTTTTTGTTTTGCACAGTTTGATGAAGCGAAAATACTGTTTTCAGCTTATATTAGAGTTAGAGTTAGTTTATAATGCCCCTACTATTTTTTTTCTTAATATTCTGCCTAACAATTTTTAGCCGATTTCATTCAAATCTACGTGATTTTTTTAAATTTTACCGATTTTCAGTGCTCAGACAGTAATGTGCAACAAACTCATTATTTATTTTATTAATTGTTTAAGATTATTCTTATCTTTTTTTTTGAAATGGAACACAGTGGACAACCACACATTTGCATGTAAGTAAGCCGAGGAATGTTCTCAGAATACTTCAATGTCCAAAATAAGAATGTTTTCAAAAATGTATGGGTATAAAAATGGAAACCTAAATAATCAAACCCAATGAATCGAATCCATTAAATTGATTACCGACTAATCAGGTCAGAACAACTTCGATTGACAACTAATCGGTTTTAGAGAGAAATTACCGATTCTTCCGATCAATCGATACCCACACGTACTCAAAATTCATATAACTACCGAATCCTTGTCAGAATTTTAAAGAAACCCGCATTACACTATTGGATCATCAAGGTACATCTGAAGAATTATCTTGACCATCTTTTGTGCTCTACCCAATGTAAACTACTCTGGTTGTATTTTTCATTTGATATGAGATTCACTCAGCGTTTTCCTTGTAAGTTTCTAGGTTTTTTGTGCAACCCTTTGCAATTATTTTATTTTATCGATTTTCCTAGTTTATAATTTACCTAGTACCTTGTTGTACCTATGTATGTGAATTCAGTACAAATACCATCAAGTTAATTCAAACGAAAAATACTATATTCACGCTCATTTATCACCCTTAACACTTGAGGGTGTGGGGTTAACATTTTGGGACTCATATCATTCTGTTACACGTCCAGAATTACTTCATAGCGAATCCGAGTCGAATAGTGCGATCGAAATGGATCCCTTTTCGTTTCTTGAGGTCGTGATGCTTCAGCATAAATCTGAAGCTTTGTAGCTTCAGAGGTATCCACTAGGTGTTGCAGGATAATCGATATAGCCATTGGAAGGGGCTGTTCATTACATCATCTCCTTATTCCATTACTCAGACACGGAGGAAGACACATTTCCTCTTCTACCATGACAGTCATATTGGAGTTCATTGCAGCCAAACACACGGCCACCTCTTGCAATTCTTCAACAAATGTTTCCCCTCTCGTTCTCTCTTCATTGCGCCATTTTAATGGCCTTTTTCACCCTCCCTTCCTTTGAAGGAAACAGAAAAAAAAGAGAAAATAATAATAACGAGGAAAAGAAACATTCTACAGACGGCCGGGCACGAGTTGTTGGAATTGCTTTCGAAGTTGGATACGTCTATCCCTTCCTTTAACGTGGAAGGCACTCGCTCCAGATATATTGGCGCTATTGTATTCGAAAATTGGCCGGAATACGCTGGACCTGGAAAAAAAAACTTTTCTTTTTTTTTCTATTGGTGGGTTTATTGATTTTGTGGAAATAGGGGAGAGGGGGGAACGAGACTGTCCCGACGACGGATTCTTTAAAAGCCGATCTATTAGAGTCCGGGTGTGGAAGATATTTTCCTTTTTTTCGCTTTAGTTTGTCGCAGAGTTGACAATGAAAAAAAAAAAAAAAAAATGTTGCAGCGCGGTATCTTCAATTTTCCACGGAACAAGCGGTGAGAGCGTCGTCATTCGACGTGATTTGTCAGAAGTAGTTTCGGCTGAAAAATACCTACTCACGGTCCATTCAGGAAGTTCATAAACACACAATATTGGATATTGACTGAGAATTGTGTTTCTTGTCAGACGGCTAACACACTCTTATTTATGAAGTTGGCAACAATATTCTATAGAAGGAAGAAACGAATTTCTGTCTACAGCATCTGATCTATTACTTCAACATTCAGACATCCTTATTCAATTTTTATTTTCACCAAGATTTGTTTCAAAATTTGATTCTATGTCATTCGCGTTCAACAAAATTCAATTAAATGCGTTGCTAGTATGACATGAAACTTCGTAGGGATGTGTTTTCACTACTTTCATTCACTCATGAGGAGGAGTTTTAAGGCAGTGAGTTCCAAGTATTCAGCAAGTGCTTCTCTAGCCGAAAAATGGAACATACCTCGATCAGAAATTGTCGGCTGGGTAATAATAAAAATTCAAATTTTGTGCAATAAATCAATCCGTACATTATCATTTTGACATATATCATTTGTGTGAATATAATCTGGAGATGGCGAATATCTCAAGTCAATTGAATGATACCTTTGCAGGGATGGAACCCAACAAGAGGCTGTAATATGTTTTCCGCTACTTCCACTTCTCAAAGATTAGGAACATGCCCTCTCTACATTATGGATCCACAATGGAACTAACATACCTAGAAATGATAAGATGGACTCGATAGCCGTCATGGGCTCTTGATTGTCATGGTCTTGCTGGCTTTAGCAACATAATCATCTATTGCTGCTAGTATCGCTTCATTTTTAGATTTCTAGTTGCATTGTACCATTCACGTTACTCATGTATAGCAAGGAGATGATAGAATGGACTAGCCTGTTCCTTCCAAGGGCTGTGGCGATAAGCCTTGGACACCCAGAGGATAACTCAAAAGCTAAAAACTTCCAGAATCATGCTGAGGCTTATCAGTTTTAGGAAATGGGAAGAAGAAACCGTCCTTATCTATCACATGTGCTCATTCTGATAACACCAAAACCATATTTCATTTCTCGAATTCATTAGTTCGTGACTGGAATATTTGGGCCAGTTAGATTCCAACTAAATATAAGCATAATGTTTAAAATATGTCTGCATCATTTTTATTAGTAAAACCATGAAAGAAACGACATTACCTCAGTATATCGTTCCAAAGTAAGTAATTCATCAGCTCACCTGAAAATAAAATAGGAAAAACAAGTTAGACATTGAAACATGAACCGTACAGAACTACAGTAGAAATGATGTACTTATTTAAGTAGGTATATTATGCATAATGGAAAATAACATTTCTTGAAATTGGAGCGCATATCCACCGTAACAATAAAAACAAAAATATAATATTTTCTTTATGATTCCAATATTGGATAATGACCTGGTATGATTACTTTCATTGTATGACGTGAAACGTTATTTCTAAAGCGATTTCTAAAGTTTAACCAAATAACTCGCAAGCATTCTATTAAGAAGGATGGTAATTCAGAATATGTTTCACTTGTGAAGAAATCAGATAAATCAAGTCCCTATTCTATTTCTCAACAGTCTTACAGAAATACTACAGCTTCCACGTCATCTATAAAATTGTTAACATTATCCTGACAAACCGGAAATAACAGAGCAGGTCTGGTCAGCTATATTAAAATTATAGCGATAGTGTTGATAGTCGGGGGTTCATTATGCAATTGTGGCCTATAAAGTATATTTAGCTTGTATTGGATCTGAGGATTCGAAGTAACCAGTCCTTAAGAGCATTGGTTATACTCCGCAGATTTTTTGGTGTCTCAGTACTCTTGTAATCTATTTCCAACTCAGGACTACCAAGTTGCTCCAAGGCTGGATAGAAAGCCACTCAAATCTGGCTCGATCGGAAGGATGGAGCATAAGTTTTATCGTTACTGCTCGCTGCTGTACCTAAGACAGTTTCAGTGCTCAGGCATCCCTCTAAGGACACATATTCCGAACCTTGGTTCGCATGTTCGCAAATGTCCACCTGGATGCCTCACAATATGCGAGGACTTAATGAAAAACAATCATGAACGCATCTATACATGTGACCGTGCCCAAAAGAAAAGATGTTAAGGGTAAAGAGCACTTTTCGTGCACACAGCGTTCGATATTTAGTAAGGTGACAACACTATTGTATGAAATGTAGCAGTCGGAAGCTGCCTCCAGTGGCTTGAAACATTGTCATACAATCGCGTTGTTCATATTTCTAACTAAACTTCAAAAACACTTGTTACCCATTCAATCCCTTTTTTCGGGTACAGTAAAGTTTCGGTATGTATAAAGGAATTTTCGCGCTGCATACTAAAACTTGCATGTACATCACGAATATGCAGAAATAGTAGAACTTTATGGAATGGCATTATAACAATAAAGGGATGAAAAGGGATGATTGCCTCTTACTTTGGCTGAGAGGATAAGCCTGCACAACAAGAGGACACTGCTGAAGCTAAAGAAACTGCAGGTGTAAGCTCAGGAGTAACTGTTTCTGATGTGGGAAGGGGGTTCTATCCATATCCATATCCATGAAACTCTCAGAGCTTTGAAGAATGAAGGGAGAGAGAGAAGACTTGCGGTGGGTAGAGAACATTCAGTTGTTAGGGGGTAATATTTAAAACCCTTGAAGGCAGGGCGAGGGAAATCGGCCTCAGGACAGCGAACATTAGAGGGTGACTAGTTCGTTACCAGGCTCTGCTAACATATGCAAAGGAGTTGATGGAATGAAATAGTTGCCTCTTCCAAAGAGCTGAGGCGATTAGATTGCAACACCTAGAGGATACCCGTGAAGGCGAAAACCTTCAGGTTTATGCGCAGGAGTATAGGTTTCAAGTACGGAGAGTGAGAACTATCCATATCCATGACCCGTGTTATGGGTTAATCAGTCAGAATATTTCGAAAATAAATTTTCACAAACATGGAAACGTATTGTCACAAAAAGCTACATCGATTCAGAGTTTGCGATTTGTTTCGTTCACGATGAAATAAAGGGAAAAAATCGTGGAAGTCCAGAATCCATTTCCCTAACAGCCGGACCACAATATCACACCTCCTCCACCACCGTCTGACCGGGGAAGGGAGGGGAAAACAGATTAATGGGCGAGCCGGGGACCTCAGCAGAATGAGAAGAGGCCCTGAGTGATTAAAGGAGCGCGAGGAGGTAGCAGTAAGCCAGCTCCTAAATGAGATAGGTAACCTTTTATCCATCTCATCAAGTAAGTACTTCTCGCCCAATCTACAAAGCGCTTCCCTCCAGACCTCCATTCCCATTACTTCCATCCCAGTCTTTTACAAATCACTATTCAATTACCAGAGAACCGTGGAGAGGGAGGTAGGTCAATTCTGGGAATTAATACCACTTCTACCCCCTCCTCAAATCCCTCCTCTCCTTTCATCGGTTAAAAATTAATTAATTTTTTTTTCTCGCGCCATTCCTAACCCATCCCATCGACAAAAACAATTTTTTTAGTCATCCAGATTTAATTATTGAAACGATTCTTTATTGTTCGGAAATATTTGAAATAATATTCAAAGCTCCTTTAAAAAATTCGACCCCAGTTTGTTCTTCAAGTTTCTAATAAACGCGCAAAATAGCTTTTCATTTGTTCCGCTCAATGTCGCAAAAACAACATTTTTAATTGGTTTCACCATCGAATAATCGTGCGTTCTTGCCAATCTTCTCGAGTGAGATAGAATATACAAGCTGGGTTGTTATTATTTCTTAATTAATTTTCTTGGTTCTGGTCAAGTCGGGTAATTGATTTCAGGGAGTAGTAAATTGATTGTGGTGATTGGAAAGAGTGTATTCATTCCTAGAATGTTTCGAGCGTATGAGAAAAGTGAAGTAGTTTATTAGACACTCGAGTTAGATCCATTCATAAACGAGTAGCGTGCTCACAAATAGGCAAAAACCAATCAAGTGGCAATTTATCCAGGAACAAGAAAACCGATATCGGAAAGTCGATTGTAAAACATTATTTCTATTCCATTTTGCCGTAATTATCTTCAAATTGCAAATGCCTTTTGTATTATGCAATTTACTTCCGCCTAATCATGGCCAAGACCTAATAGCAGCGGATACCTATTAATTGGAAATTGAAGTGCGCAATTAGGTGGGTACGTATCTGAAACGCGGGACGAATATTATAGGGGAATCGACGGCTAAAATTTCAGTCAGATCGTGCCGTCTACGACTGGTTAGGGGAAAAAAAGTTTTTTATTACAATTTTAATGTTATAATTAGAATGAAATAGTTCTTCGATTAGTTTCGGTTTTACACCTTATTTTAGTTTCTCTTTTAATTATAAACTGGAAACCGCTAAGCCTATCATGTCGGGTAGGAAATTTTAGGTCTGCCACTGTAGGTGCTTTAAACTCAGCCAAGAGATCCATTAAAGCCAAGTTGGTTCGGAAGTTTAAAGATGGTCAAGCTAGTGGCAGTGTAGTGTCTGCCAAGGATCTACAGTACACTAATTGGGCTGCTGTACTAATTCATCCTAAGACACGGGCAGTGTAAAGTATGCCAAGACAGAGGAGTAAGAGGCCTGCCAGGAGGGGTTGGAAGTGGAAAGTGTATCAAGGGATGGGGAATAAGAAGCTTGCCATGAGGGTTGATGGAGTGAATCCTGCCAAGATACTGCGTCAGAACGTGGGGCCACCAGAAAAACATGAATTTTTCCTTCAATACTGAAGAAAAAATGTCTCTAGCAGCCATGTGGTACACAGTGTGGTCCTTAATAAACGACCCACACTTTCTACTTCCTTCAATTATGGAGAAAAAAAAAAAAACTTTTTGGAGCAACCTCCTCTCATTTTTTGCAAAAAACTTGCACTTTTTCGAGCACTAACCTTGTTTTTTTTTTCTTTCATTTTGAAAAACCCCCTTTTTTATTGGTAATTCGAAAGCTAAGCTTGATTTCAACAGAATTTCCCCTCACATTCCAATGTTTTCGGGCGCACGCAATCCGTCCGTGAAAGTGAAAAGTGTTGGTAAAATTTGTTGGTAAATTGCGTAGAACAAAAGTGACACATCAATTTTCAACGCTGATTTAGATATAAAGGCGTCAAATTTAATCAAACGAAAAAATGGATGCCGCCTTGGAAGTATGTGTTGAAAGAAACGTTGAGATTAAAAAATATATACATTTTTTTAGCGAAAAATAACAATTTTAACAGGGGTGTGTGTTGCGCTTCAAAATACATATTTTGAATCCTTTGTAAAAATAAATAAGGGGAGGTTACTCCGACAAGTTTCTTCCCAATTAATACAAATAGACATGGTGGCGTATTTATTAAGAAGAAAGTGTGGAAACGCATAGGAAAGTAGCAGAGTGTTTTCAGTCTTAAATGATTGCCATAAGAAACTATTGGTGAGTCCTTGAAATAGCCAATCAGAGAAGAGAACATGGGTGAGTGGATCACCAGGATCGACGGCATTGCAGCAAGCACAGCATCGCTAATCCTGCATAATCGTTCTGACTATCATAATTTGTTCCGAATTTGTTTATGTTAATGGCTAACACGTTAGACTTTTGCATATTGGTACCCAAGAATCCTGCCAAGGCAGGATGGGATGCATAACCCATAGTGCACGGGCGGTATATATTGTGTCAAGGGATGTGGAGTGTGACATTCGTCAAGTGGGTAGAACATCCACTTGTTAGTCGAGGAACAGCATTAATTACTGCTGATGTGATCAAATTCGATGTTCAAGGAAGTGAAGTAGAATTCGAGAGGTGAAGCAGAAAAAAGATGACAAGATCCTGTTTCCGGGAGCGGCTCTCTTGTCAGACGTAGTAGGATACCCTCCGGTCACGAAGGGCTTCCGAACAAGAAGTGACAAAGAAGGAGTGGAGAAGTCATAACGAGGTTATATTATTATTCCCTTATAATATAAGGGAATATATATTATATATTGTTATATATATTATTCCCTTTCAGATGTCTCAACACACCATATGTCTTAGTACGAATCTATGGTAGCCCCGAATTGTTTGGCTTGAGGCTTAAATATGAAGTTCACGATCCACCTCCTGGTAATCGAATGGGAGCAGAACTCGACTGCACCTGGGCGGCGGTGGTAGCCGTGATCGACTTTTGCTTAGACAGTTAACCTGAACCCTCTTTTGTAATCTTCATTACCACCTACCAACCAAGATTCTTCTGTCGCCGTTTAAGGTGCAACCTCCCAAATTATTAGTAACGGAGTTTGATTGAACACTGGTAACTAACTTTCTATTGAAATTGGGTCTTTTACCGCAAGGATCAACCTAACAGGAATAAGTATTTCTTCCCCTCCCAGTTGTCATCACATTGGCCTAAAAATTTGAAGTCGAGGAGTGGTACAATCTATTGAAAAGCCCATTAAACCACATCGGATTACACCCTTTTACCGCAGATCGTCATCAAAATATCGATTAAAAAAACTCTTCAAGTCCTTCTGAGCGATTTGCATTCTCCAACCTTTCAGTCGAGTGATTGATATCGTAGATTGGTCGGGTGAACCGCTCCTCTGTCCATGCAATTAGCGAGAGAACTTGATAAACTTATATAAATGGAAATAACCGGAATTTAATTGGGATCAAGAAAACAATTTCGCTGTTACAGGATTCCTCTTTCCCGTTTTCCCGTAACTATCTGAATGTTTTTTTAAAACCGGATTGCATTGAGATCCTGAATAAACGACGGAATTCATTTTATTTGATATACTTCCTAATACCACTGTTAGCATAACGAAGTGTCTTGATATCAGGTTTGTAATACATTTCAATTTTATCCTTTCGATTATAATAAATAATGCGACTTATTTACAAAAAACACATTGCTATTCAGTTTGAATGAAGTCAATAAAATTGAATCAAAATTCTTTAGTTATTTCCTCTAACTTGATTGTTACTACGAAAGGAACCAGGAAATATATCAGAGACTTCAGATTTAGTTCTTGTGTGTAATGTCTTGTAGATTTTGGGTTGTGAAAATGAACACACAGGATTAATACGGCTCATTGTAGACATTTGGAGGGCAGTCATTATTTGTGTTTATTATTTATAACTACTCCAGAGGAAGATAATGCCTACTACACCGAACATTGTTATGGCACGCTGAAAATACATGGGTCACCACTCAGCCACAAAGAATAAGTAACCATATCATAGGACTTTCAAAGACTTGGACCTTAAATTGCAGTCATATAAACAATGATTTATTAGCTGTTATAGTAGGAGCAAATGTTACGATGGTTTTACGTTTCCGCAAGCGCAGTCACTGAGTCGCGATCCATCCATTCCACATCGGACTATCCAGGGTCTAACCCGCAATAAAATCATCAAAATTTGATGCATTTAATGCAGTTGAAAATTGTAGCCATTAGATCTGGTTAGGATTTTCAGTTGAGAATATACAGAGTAACTAGATTGTCTAATTCTATGAGCAAAAGGCGCTGCAAATTATTACATAGAGGTTTATAATTTCTATGTAGCAATCATCATTCTACGTAAATCATAATCTAAGAGTATCAGGCTTAGTCTGTCGTACAGTATCTAAACTCTACGCCACGCGCGAAATATCTTGTGATTTCATTTTCGGAGTATCGAATGGATTCCATTTATATTTCAACAACAGCCACAGGGGTCCTTCAGCTGACTACTGTGTCTCTACGTTGGATGAGTTTGTCTTAAATATAACTCAGTGAACATCAACCTTTACTAGTTTCAATGTACGAAACAAAAGCTGATATCTAAATTCCTACAATGGTGCATTGCACAGATCAGAAATCCATGAATAGAACTACTGAATTTTAACGAGATAAGATGAAAGCACTTACTACCCTTCACAAGTCCACGAATGAAGTTTAGATAGATCGATCGAGAACGAAATTACTCTCAAAGAAATTCAGATGATCGCAGAGCCTCAAAACCATCCAATTGACTTCTAGATGTCCCAAAGACAGTTTAATGACTTACTTAGTCTTAAAAAAATAAATCAGAGAAAACCAGCCTTTACTGATCTCTTACGTACGATACAAAAGCTGATTTCAAGATACCTAAAATGGTGCAGTATAGTGTATGTACACACGAGGTAGAAATCCACGAAAATAACAATTGATATTTATCAAGGTAAAATAATGTACGCTACGCTCCACTTGTCCGCAAACACAAAATAATTCTTGAAAACTTCACTTGGAAAGGAACTCTTGAAAACAAAATTCGATTGCAATCATGACTGCTGATTCTATCCTCACAGAATATCAGGCAATTTCCACTAAGTCCTAGCACGTTCAAATTCACGTAGGTGTTGACATGTTCTACCGAAGTTCAAGCCTTGATGATCGGTGGTCCAAGCGGGCTAAGCCGATTCATGGAAGGAATGTTTACCAATAGCTAACATGAAAACATTAGTGTTGTCTCAAATGTTATCGATATCCAGGTTTTTGAATATTTCAGCCCTCTGATTTCACAATTGAGGATCAGTCAAGATCACTCAAAGGGTGGTGTCACCCTTTAGGATTGATTGAGACTAATGGCGACGACCCAGGAACTAACTAGACTTCATTTGGGAATTCTGACCATAGTTTCTTCAATTTTACTCAATTAATTTTGGAAAAACAGCTTTTCTATCCGATTTTCAGATGTTACTTATTTTGAAACGTAATACAACCAATTTTGAGGAGGGTTCCCTCCACAAACAAACAAAACTTTTCTTCCTGGTTGATTACTAAGGTTCATTGTTGCAAATAATTAACCATAGGCTCACCTAATGAGCCGTGACGATATCACTGAATTAAAGTGACGAACTTTACAAAAGGCTGCACAAAAACTGGAGATGATTTGCCAAGAGGTCTAGGTGATTTAATTTGAGTTCAAATTTCTCGTCACTAGAATTCAAAAGTAGGTTCCGACCTCCTCACGACGAAAACAGCTTATTTCAGGTGATTTTTCCACCTGTCCGAGGTAATTAGCGGTTGCTCAACACGCCTTTCAGTCTTGATAAAGGTGTCAATCAAATTTCGAAACTTCTGACAACCGCTGACCGACTGCCAACTCGGAAAATGGGCTGAAACCTAAGAAGATCCCTTAATAGGTTTTTAACTGTTTTTTTTTTCTCCTCCATTAGATTACGGTTTAAAAGAAAACATTGCATTCAATGTTTATTTAAGGGGAAAAAAGTATAACTAACTAGTGGAAATAATGCAGAACATAGAATCATGTAGGTAAGCAAGCTATTTGTTATTTAAGATTGTGCCATAAGGGCACATTTGATTCCCAAGTCACTTTGTCTTCACATCCAGCAACGAGCCAACATGTATAGACAGAACACAACATTTCTAGTTTTACACCTGATTCCTTACGTCATCCTTCCAAACCGTCATCATCCTTTACGGCATAAATCTCAATCAAAAAGTAGGATGTGGTAGGCACATTATGGCAAATCCTACCCGCCGCATCTGCTATGGGGGTCACAAGATCATCTTAGTTACTATACGATTTTGGATGAACCTTAATTCAGCTGCTATGTTATTTGATTTTCGGGAAGGATTTGAGGGCAAACAAAAACCTCAACCAATTTGATGTATATAGATTAAGAAGTCGGAAAGAACGTGCACATATCTGAATGTGTGACGAATGTATGGTAGGAATATGCAGAAATGGAACAACTTCCAGGAATGGGCTTTTAATAAGAAGGTGATCGAACAGAATGGTTTTCATTCCTTGGTGCTGAAGTAATATGACTGTGACACTCACAGGATACCTCTAAAGCTAAGAAGCGTCAGGTTTTTCCAGAAGGGAGGATGAGAAGCCGTATCTATCAAACGCTACTGCACTAATTTATTCTATGAAAATGAACACAGCCTCTGGTCGTAAGGCTCACCAACTTGTTCATGTTCTTTTGCGATTATTAAGAATTTTTATCCATTTTCAATGAGAAGATACGGTTGGACACAAAACTGCTATTCACTGGTTTTAGAAAGCTGCATTCTTAGGTGCGAGTATTTATCCTATAAATTACTATAGGTATGTTAAATTGTAATAAAAAACTCAATTTTGGCCCAATCTGAAAATTTTTTATTTGAAAATGTTCTGTAACATGAAAAATGACATCGGGCATATGTCCACCTATAGCGGCCCTACATTGAAATTGTCAATCACCTGCTGGCAGGTCTCGTATCGATGGTGGCAATCGTTCGCCTAACTACTTCCTTCAATTCCGGGATCGTTCGAGGTTTATTCGCATACACCTTCGATTTGATGAATCTCCACAAGGAAAAGTCGAGAGGGGTGAGGTCGCAGGACGGTGCTGGCCACTCCTGCGCCGTTCGGAGTGAAATAATGCGGTTCGGAAAATTTCGTTGCAAGTGTTCGATGGTTTCGCACGATGTGTGGCAAGTTGCCCCATTTTGGTTTCAACAGGATGGGGATTTAAACCTCGAACGTTCCCTGCATTGAAGGAAGTAGTAAGGCGAACGATTGCCACCATCGGTCCGATACCTGCCAGCAGGTGATTGACAATCATTTTTCTTGTCTAGGTGGAATCCCGATGTCATTTTTCTTGTTAAATCGGAAATGTTGCAAACATTTTCAAATAAAAAATTTTCAGATTGGACAGAATTTCAGTTTTTTATTACAATTTAACATCCTGCGCTACTTCTGGAACACCCGATACATGTGATTTGATTAGAATGTGGTTTGTGTTCACAAATAGTTTACAAGAAGCCTGTACTATGTGATGTGTATTAGAAACTTAACCTTCCGGTGGGCGCGCCTTCAAAACTCAAATGAGGAAGCGCGTGCAGCATTGAGTGCTACCTCCAGAAAATCTTCTGCTCAGGTTTTCCAAGTAAAGATACAAAACACAAAAATGAAATACTTCCAAAATCATCACAATGTTTACAAGTTGCATAATGTCTCGAGTGTTTCTTCCGAACAAATTGCTTACAACTACTACACGTGATAGTTGTACGATTGCACTTTTTTCTTCAACAGTGATGACATGGTCAATTTTTTCCTGCTTCTGGAGCAACAAGTGGTTGAGGTTGCTCATGGTATTTGACGAGAAACAGTTGGATGTCTTTTGGAAGTGTGCGAATCTGAGCTCCTCTAAAAGTTGGAGTGTCACTTAGGAATTCGCGACGGCGTGAAGTGGATTCTAGGTTATTTTGGAGAAATAGTAATTGCAGTGTAGGTAGGCAATGATAATATTGGCATTACACTGCTGATATGAATGGATGAAACAGCTAACATTTTGTTGACTGCATAAAAAAACAGTTGATCTACCTACTTACTTCTACTAAACAATTCCTGATAAAATCAAATAATTACAATAAAACACCGTACATAGAGCCAAAGCGTCTCGTAGAAAGATGAACTTCATCAACATCCAGAAAGTAAAATTATTTATATGAATGAGCGCGTTCTGCTCGATGGGTTCCCAGTGAAGCCAACTGCAGGTACTGTAAGTCCCATGGTGTTTTAAAAAAAATTACTATCTATTTCAATTTGAAATATAGTGTGACAGCACTGCGTGCTTCCACCAGAAGGTTAATAAAGTAATTCTGCAATTTTGAGTAGTGATCTGTCCTGTTCATGATTTTGAGGAGTTGGAGTCATCATAAATAGGATAGGATTCAACTCAGGTGTATACGTAAGTCGTAAGGTGAAAAATGAGGTATCGTATTACCGAGTATATTGGAGAGTCATTCCCCATCTGGAAAGGGCAGAAAGCTGAACCAGCAAAATTTGAATTTCGCTTGGTAGCTTCAAACGCCTTTACCGCCCAGCGCATGAAGGAGACTTCAGTTCTTATTAACGCTCAAGAAGAAACTGCGGCATTAGAAATTGATGTCTTATATCATAGCTCCTACGCTTTACGGGAGGAAGGAAGGGCCGAAAGCAATCTCTTAAGGGAAAGAGGAACGGGTGGGATCCAATTCTGTTTGAGAGTATGTGGACCATGTGATGTGAGATTGGACAACTTTTAGATTGGACGCAGAAAGGGCTCGCAGGGAGGAGGGATGAGCTAATATTAATGTCTAGAAAGAGGAAGGTTCCGAAAGGGAAGCGGGTAGGAGGGGGGGAAGTATTCAACTAGGTCGACCTCGCAAAAGCCTTCTTGATTATTACATACCTTTCCGAGCAAATGTGATAAGTCTCTCTTATAATGCTCAGCCCTCCTGCGCCCTCTAAGATGGGGCTTTGCCATTGACGGGCTTTCATTCCCCGGTATTATCATCCGATTAGATACCGCATCACAATATTTCTTCCACGTCAGCGATATAGTGACTTTCCTTTGCCGTTGGAAACCATCTCGATTAAATTCCGTCATCTCGACCGTACGGTAGAAGAAAATTGCATTTAAAACCGTTCGTATGAATCGTTTTCGAAATGCTACCAACAGAGTCGTGTTATTGAGTTAAAATGGATCCAATTTCGAACTCACACGTAGGCTCACTACACTAAGGTTCAGAACTTGCCTTTACACGTTGTTAGAAATTTTTATCTGAACGGACGAATTTAATTACAAGAAAATAGAAACATGGAATAAGTTTAGAGTCACTATGCATGCCATACAACGTTGGTTCTCCAAGGGCAGAAGGTGAAGCAACTCTATCAGGGCAGCAGAATCAACTTAATCCTGAGGGATCCGAAGCTTAAAAGCAATATAGCGAAGAAATTTGTGGTGGACCCGTCCCAGAGCATGCTTGCGGGCTGCGTACAAAAGTGACCATAAGGGAAAGAACTAAATTGTAAAGAATTTTCAACTATCAAATCTAAGGGAGAACAATTTTTCTAAATGGCATCCATCACCACACTTCTTGGCACGAATTCTGAAAGTTCTAGTTAACAGTTGTTACAATTTTTCCAAGTAATCTGTTCAGAGACTATACAGAAATAGCCGCAGAACTTTCATTTAACGAACTCATTACTTCTTTGGAATTGCTTGATTACTTTTGGTTGAAAGTTGAAAAGTCGGGAATTGATTTTTAGTGCCTCAAAAAGACCCATCAGGGAATCTAGTTTAGGCAGTCCTCAACAAGCTTTTTCAGAATCATAGGTGTCTATGGAATGATGTTAGTCACGCACATCTACCATGATGATTCACGAATTCACGATAATATACAAGAAAGTATTCAGGATTCCCAATGGGGAGGCAACTACGTCCTTCCCGTCTGCCCCCAACCATTCAACCAAACGGACAAGTACACTAGTATTTCACGGCTTCCTTTGACGGGCGAACAGTACAATTTATTACCGTACACCTTACTACAGAGTCGTGGATTGACAGAGTACCATTCTGCAGAAAAATTACGATTTCTCGTCTTACCTTTATCCTGGCAAAAGATACCTGCAAATGGGGGTGTCGGACGGCCGTCTCGACAAGAGGGAAATAAGTTTCTTGAAGGAGCCCGATTATATAGTTGGCGCAGAGCTCTCCATAATAGAAAATATATTTAAAACGATAACACTGGTTTAATTAAAGGCCAGTAAAATGACAACCTATAAAAATAATACAAACGAATAACCGCTCTCCGTGATGTTTACCAAACTTAAATGTTAACTTTACTAATCCCTTTACTAATAAAACGCCTAACCCTAGTAACACCTAATCAAACACAACTAACCTTCCCATTAACAAATTTATAAAAAACTGATATTGTGTAAAAGAGTAAATAGAAACGAAGTATGATTTTACGCAAATGAAATTTGAAAAGCACAGGGCACAATGGACGCAATGTTATGATCTAGAAAAATAGGTTAGGTAGAAGAGGTTTGAGGGAAGAGGAGAGTGTTTCCCTGTATGGTAGGGTAGGGGGAAGGTTGGGAATGAAATTACGACCAAAATCAAAAGAGCAGAGTCTGATCGAAGACTTGGCCTCCGCGGCCCCACTATCACAGAATGCAAATAGCTGATCCGATTGGTCTTCAGATGAAATTTTGTCATGGCAACGGAATTGCAAATTCCTCTTTTTTCTGAGACCACTTATATGGCCACTCATATAAAAGCGGAGCGCGCTGAACAGTTGACATGGCAACAATATATCGTAGTGGGCTCACAAAAATTAAACACTGAGGAACCAACCTGCAACGACAAAGATTTAAAGGATTACGTAGCAGCACCCTAAAAAAAGGTAGAAATGTTCCTGATAATAATTTCTGTGATCAAAACTTGAGAATTCGACAAATTGTGTGAAAATAATATTATTTATGAAAGTATTCATATAAATTATTTACTCATCCTTTTCTCAGATGATAGATATAAAGATATGAACAAACTTTTAGTCTTGTAGGGCAAATTCCTGCTTTATAACCGTATGAAGCTGAAATTTGGTAGTCCAGTGTGTGTTACTTGCAATATTACTCCAGATACTTCAAAGTAGTGAGTTGCTGCAAGCAGTTAACGTTGTTCATCAATCTGACAGAATCCGATAGACCGATAAACTGGCGAACCGATTTTGAAATGAATGGTCTTAAAATGATGAGCGATTTCAGACGCACAGCATAGGTTCGCTCAAAACTTCAAAAACATCTTTCTACGTCCTTTATATTCAACATACAACGTATCTTCCTTGCAGCAACTCACCAATCATATAGCATCTGGAATAACGATGCACCATTCAGAACAACGAGGAAAACAACTAAAATTATTTCCCAGGTCTGAGCGTAGGTGATTCAGCAACACTTACAGAAATCAATTCGGTTTCAGGAAAACGGCCGAGGTTTTTTTTTCTAATAAACTGAACAGGATCCCGCGTCATCCAATTTAGTTTGCGACCGAGCGGAAAGCACTGAGTTTATGATTCCTGGTCGGACTTACGACTACCCCGCAAAACGTTACTACCTATACTTGGGCTGGTTTGAGTACCAGAGCTCTAAAGGGAGCTCCGTGGAAAGTTCATTTTCCGAGCGGATTTTCCTGTGTTCTTCTGGCGGATCAAAAGAGGCAGTTAGAATGATTGATAGTAAAGGATCCAAGTCGAAGCAGGGAGAGGGAAGCTATGGTATTCTCCCCAACCATCTACAAGGTTCGGAAATGACGCATCGCATCGGGATTCTAAAGGATGTACTAGGCAGCTGACGGTTTACTTTCGGTTTTGTGTTTTCTTGTTGATATTCGAAAGGTAAGTAGTCAATACATGAATTTGAATATCAAAATCAACTTAAGTTTATGTAAGTCGATGACCAAGTAGTAATCTTCTGTTTTGAAAACGTTCTACGACTAAAAATTAGATTTGAGCTTACACGATCTTTATCCGGTCCTTTTCATATTGAACAGGATGTAGTTGATGGCATATTGGTTACAACATAGGAACCAAAGAGAATTGTGTTGATATTCCCACAGGAGAATCTGAATTCCTCCATTTGCACCACAACATCGCGTTTAGTGAGGACAGGTGGAATCACATCAACATCCCTCCTCTAGGCTATAAAAGTAATTGTCAATACTTCGCTTTTGCCCTTTTTGTCCATCATCTGTCTTCATGAATGATGTGTCCATCTTAGACCCACTTCACGAATGAATCATTAAGATTTTTGGATGTATGTCAGCCAGTTGTCAGACTATGATATGGTATGGTCCTACTTCTAACCTCATGTACAATAAATGAGATTTCATTTCAAAATAACTGTCAGAAGCTCTGCGCAATAGTAAACTGACTAATCCAATAGTACATTTGTATATCAATCAGTGGCGTTGTTTTCTACGGAGAAGTTTAATTTTGTAAATAATTATCATATCATGGGTCCTTCAGGCCAATGAACGTGAACTTGATATTCTCACAGGTCCTTCCCAGTGACCAATCCAATAGTTGTGTTTATTTTGATAATGGAATGGATACAGAATGGATGCGTTTGTGATACACAAAGGCACTAGAACATGAACTGGCGATCCAACATTATCCAAAGACATTCTTTATCCGAAAAGTCGGATCGTAATCCTCCAAAAACATGATTTCCATGGAGATGCCTCTTTAAGTCGATTCAAAGTGTCCTAGCTATCGAAATTATATGCAAAACCCGATAAGTTTGTAATAAACTGTTAACAAACCTTGGAAAAGCTCATTCCTTATGTGTAGTGGTCGAAGATCCATCCTCATCATGTTAGTATTGTTAATATCAGTTCATAACTTCCCCTTGTTTCCGGCTACATAAGCCTGGATACGACAGTAGCTCTGCATAGGTATTCTTCGTGGAACGATTGTACAGGTTGTTTCATAAAGAATGCACTGATTTTGACTGTCAATAACTTTATTTAGAAAAATGGTACGGAAAAGTAAAAGTTATTTCTTGATTTGTTATAATGTCACGAATATTCTAAGTGGTTGCCACCTGAAACACGAACGATGTCAAGGCGGTGTTCAAATTGTTCTCAAACGAACTTTAACGTGTCGGTGGTCACACACGCTAGAGCCATAGTGATGCTAGTCTTCAACTCTTCCAAGGTTGTAGGCTTTGGAGGAGCAAATAATTTTTCCTAGACGTAACCCACTTAAAAGAAGTCACAGGGCTGCATAGCCGACTACATTACAAACCGTACAAACTTCATTTGTTACAAGCTCTAAAACCTGACGATAAAGGATGGCGTTCCAAATTTAGTAACTTGAAAAGGATGATGTTTTTATTGAAAATTCGCTGTTCAGTGATGAAGATACTTTTTCAGCCATCTTTTTAAAGGTTATACCTAGGAAAATATTGTTTTCCTCCAATGCCTCAACCTTAGAATAGTTGACCACCGTGTTGGAGCGTTTGGGAAGAATTTGAATACCACATCGTTCGTGTTTCAGGTGGCAACCACATAGAGCATTTGTGACATTATAAAAAATTGAGAAATAACTTTTAATTTTTCGTACCATTTTTCTAAATAAAGTTATTGACAGTCAATATCAGTGCATTCTTTATGAAACAACCTGTATGTGCGTAACAATCGTCTTTGCAGAATAGTCTTGATAACAATTATATCACCTTCGTGTAAATGCCTTCAAGTTATGTGTTTTTGTTCCGCCGTAACTTCACCGGGTTTCATTCCACGTTCCCGGATATGAGTGCAGCTTCGTCATCGGGATCCTCCCCATAATAACTGTAAGAATATTATTTCGTAAATAGCCTCATAAAAAGCAGTCAAATACCAGCCTCCGGCGGTACCCGCTCGAGCCACGAAAAAAAAACCCCCTCGTTCCCCTTTAGAAGACGTCATCATGCCGAGTTATGGCATCAATATGGCATTAACCGGGTAATAACCGAGACTTCTCGACCTCACGGGGCAACGGGGCGCTGCAATCAATATTGAAATGATGTTAGCAATTTTATACGGGGTCCTTCTCCCAGAAGTGGAAAAGGCTCTGAAGAAACCTTTTCCCTTAACCCACTAGGTTGTTCTATAATTCATGGACTTGTTCCTTTTAAGGAAATTGCTACCCTCCCGCTCCAGGCGCTGGGGGGTGCGTCCCCCGCGTTGCCCATCGGCGACCCCGGGGCGCTCGAGGGGTTCTCCAGGGTTTGTTTCAATTTGTTTAATGGCAATAAGGGTATATTGCTTTGGCCACACCCCGCCATATTGGATTAAAACATAATCACAAGATTAAACATTCGTCTCGCTTCCCCGAGCTCTTTGTTATTTGAAACCTCTGTTTTTTTTCTCTCCTTTTCCTCCTCGTTACTTTCCAGACTTCTAAAAATCAATTTACGGGAGAGTTTTCTACTTATTTTAAGTGCCGTTGCGGTTAATTGAAATGAGTGTAACAATTTGGAAATGCGTAATAACAGCTTGATAACAAACTATTGCTAGTCGTAACCTTAAGAAAGTTTTAAACCCGTAGACAATTAAAGATTACGTGCAGACCATTCACTGAAATGAAGAATGTTAACTAAACTAAAAAAAAAAACTGAGATCTAACAAAGGAACAAGTTTTCAGGAGTTAACTTTGCTTGTCACAGTAGGTTTTTAATCATAACACATTGAATTAAAATAAAAACTGATAGAGATAGAACTTGGTCTATATTTCCACGAACCTAACAGTGGCTAACCCTCCATAATGTTACTGTTTGTGGCCCTTTCACTTTGTGAGCCTTAAGTGGCATTGGTTGGTCCTTCCCGCCCCTTTCACTTCCCTGAGCCCATAGGATTCAATCTCCTTTCACCTGGGCCTATATAAGATGTGCTTTCTGTCATTCACCTTCATGTTTGTTACTGATGATGGATGAACCGTCGAAATCGATTTAACTGTGTAACTCATTATTTTCTTCTAAATATAGACAACGTTCTATCATACTCAGTTTTAATTGAAAAGGGTTTCTACAACTTCGTCGCGAGTGACTTAGTCATCGAATTAAGTCGGATTTAACGGTTACTTAGATGTTTACTCGTTACATTTCAGTTAGAGACAGACAACATTGAACACATTTACACATTACTTTCGAAATCAACTTGATGAATATTGTTAGTTTATTCTTCTTAGTTTCCTAAAAGCACTGGAGTCAACAATCTGCATTGTCAACTCCAATCCAATGATTCATTTGATCACACTAAAATTTTTAAGTTTATATAAATCATTAAAGAATGATCGGTTCAGAATTTCGTTACACGCAACAGATGGTGAAATTTACGAGGAGTGAGTTTGAGAGTGATTCGTCTGATACCCGGTTTTACAATCATGTCGATAGGAGGAGATAGCAAATGGAAGCATGTGTTGATTTTAATGAGCGCTGTGTTTCAACTTGTGTTTGTAGTGGGTGTGAATTGCGTTGCGGAAAGGGAAGGTTCCGTGGGAGGGAAGCGTGATTAGATAAAACGTAACTGGTGGAAGTCCTCAGTTCTTTATTATGCGATGAAAGGGAAAAAAAGGAACCTATCACTTAGAGTTACTATGACATCGATACCAACGTATTGCACGGAAAAGAAAGTTAAAGGGAGTTACGGACTATAGATAATTCTAGTTGGAGGTAACGTAGTTGCGACCACGGCACAATCTTAGGAAATAAAATAATTCAATTACATTCTTCAAGTTCATCAACTGCCATACAAACTTCAGCACTTCATCATTGATGTGTCAGGAGTTTCCTTACGAAAAGTAACGCAAACAATACGCATTAGGTTTTTAAAGGTAAGAGCCTACTGAAACCCACTCATTTTGTGATCGTTTGGACAATTTGGACCTTGTGTCTTCGAGCTCTCAGGATAACACCCCAACAACTGCCTATGATCGACTTCAAAAAGACAGCAGACAGTTAGAAACATGCTCTAGGACACGAAAAATAAGATTTAAGAGAATTTATTGTTTTTATTTCATATGTGGCCTTAACACATTGGAAAACTGTGGGTGACACTGTTGGTATTTTCTTGGTAACTACTCGATCTTAGCAGACCATTACTTCAAGTTCAATCAAGGATGGTGTTTTTAACTCTGAGAATTCTTTTCCCCAGCCCATAAGCCCAGTGTAATGTGCTCCATTTTGATCAATGCCACCACGTAACCACCACGATCGAATATCCACATTCCGGGATTGGAAACACACTACCACAAGTTGAATTGAACTACCAAGGATACAGCCTTTTTATGCAGTGCCTTGTAACTACCCATACCGAAGTATGTAAATGATGGCTGCCTAATTTTCAAAGAAGTCATTTCACGCCCATCGGTAGTTCTTTCGGAAGTTTGACAGTTGATACGACTATCGTTGTAAATAAGTACCTACGTTATGTGGAAGGAGGGAAGAGAGAGTGCACAGACCAGACCCCATTTCAGTTGCAGCCTTTGTTTTCATTGGGACCAAGTATGCCAGGAAACTTTCATTAGATCAAAAATTGGAAATTCTTTTGTTATAATCAATGATTCATGATTCAAACATGAAGGCTACCAAAAGCAATTTGAGTGTCGTGTTTCACACCTGGTAGAGCGATTATTGAATGGGATATGATAGAGCAGCGAAATCAAAATAACCTGATTACGGATGATGATTGAGATCATAGGTTGACTCACTTTCCCAAAGTGTCTTTGCACCAATCCCCGCAAATTGGATAGAACGGGGTAAAAATTCAATGGGGAACTTCAGGTGACTTCAGACTAAGGCTTCGTTAAGGAGGTCAACTTGCCTATTTTATTCATCTTTCTGTAATGTACTATTGGAACCTGTATACCATGGAGATTCATGCAGACAGGATGATGAGGGCATAGGCATCCTAAACTTCGACTTTTCTAGTCAATGTTCAATGTATTGAAGTGGGATTCGGGAGGATGTAGCGATGACGGTGGCAATAGTTGTGCAATTTTCATTTACAGATGTCTCCATATCCCTGAATACATCTGAATACAGATATATTGTTCTACTGTATGTCCTGTACTAAATAGCTTTAGGGTTCACTGTTAAGTTCAAGATACACCTGGTAGTCAATTTAGTTATTACCTGATAGTTGAATTACCCACTGAAGGCTCAATTCGGCTTCGCACACAACTTTTACAAGTTGGATAAAGCATAGTGAAAATACAATGGCTAAGTTCAGGTTAACAAGGACTTCATCAAGACCTGAGTATAGGTTGAGATTCCGTTACATTTTAGTCGGTGGTGAACTACTGCTATTAGTACCTACAGAACTATGATTTGTTGTAGAGCGAGCAGACATGATGATGAGGGTGAGTACAGGTGCATCAGAATTTGGAGCATTATCTCTTTTGTTCTGAATTTCGAGTTTACACAGTTCCATCCACCTGACAGTCTCGAAACAGTTGTAAATACTCCTGAATTATCATATTCAATGTTTAATGGATTGAAGTGGAATTCGGGAGGAAGACCGATGACAGGATCCTGTTCCCGGGAGCGGCTCTCTCGGCGGACGTAGCAGTATACCCTCCGGTCACAAAGGGCTGCCGAAAAGGAAGTGACAACAGGGGCGTGGAGAGGTCACAACGAGGTGCATCCCCTTCCTGTTTGTCCCGGCCTCTGTGTCTTTGGGAGCTCAATGAGTTAACAGCGATTCCACCTGATGAATGGGGGTTTAGAGGGGGCGGAACCCCCGACGACCGGATGGGCAGGATATTCAACCGCTGGGGTTCCCTTGAAAGTCAAATTCAACGGAACTTCACGGCCGATTTGACGAAAACAACGCGGTTTTGGGGACCCGTACGGGAATCACCCCGATGTAGCCTCTACCCCGATGCCAATGTGATAATGAAGTTATCCCAGTAACTACTTAACAAAAACCTTTGCGAGGCACTTATTCAACTATAACTCCTTCTATAACTGTCCCCGGATTCATCGTTGGTTCGACTGACTCCCTTGAAGCTAAACTAGGCGTTTCAAACTTGTAAACAGATAAAATGGTCTATAAACCCAAAGACAATGTGCAAATATACAGTTACCCAAAGGTGGCAGCAATAACGCTTTCTGAAGTTGCTTGCTCTATTGCTATCAACTACTGAAGATTAAATATTTGGATTTCACTGTATCCATCCAACTGCCCAGTATGTTCCAATGAATCGATTCGCTCACTTGGACGCTTTCCAAACTATCTTTCAGAATCCTGAATAATTGTTTAAAAGCTGCAAATCATTATAAAGGTTTATTATTTCTGTTCTAAATGAAGCTACTTCGGTAATTACTCATGAGCGCTTCTATGCCGTGTTATTGGATGCCTTTAGAAGAGCTCCATCTACATTCAAGCATCGTTGATCGATTAGGGAAGAAATGAGTCACAAGGGTTGTTCAGCTGATCAGTGTCTCCACACCTTTGATCTTCTTATCTATACGTCCCAAAAACGTAGGATGACTTCGTCATAAATACAACTCAGTGAACAGAACGAAACAAAAGCTGATATCAAAATACCTACAATGGTGCCATATACTGTGGATTAGAAATCCAGTCAGAAACTTCGGAATTCCCCTCGATAAAATAAAATATGTACCTACTCTTCGCTGTCCGCAATTATTTAACATAAGTTATGAAAAACTAGACTTAAAAAGGAGCTCTTGTCAAAGAAATCCATTGCAATTATAAAAGCTATTCACTAGACGATTTTTACTATGTTCAGAGCGTTTACATTGACGTTATTGTTTTCTGTCAAAGTTCTAGCCCCTAAAACGGTCCAAGCCTGATCCTCCTAATATTTTTTGGGATGACTATCAATAAGGAACAGAGAGCTATCAGAGTTACTTAAAAAGTTCGATATTCTGATTTTGTAAATATTTCAACCCTTTGATTTCACCCCTGAGGGTCAATCAAGATTCATACCAGTGTTTCAGGACCATCCTCGACTCAATTGTAAGTCTTGGCACAAGTTTCATCGACTTTGGTCTTGTAATTTCAGAGAAAATGGATTCTACACATCTTAAGCTAACTAATTTTGAGTGGCGTTATTTATTTATTTTCTGTCGATTACAAAGGTTCATTATTGAAAATAACAGACCAATAAGCAGCTTCCTCCAGAAACTGACCATAAAAAATTAAGTGGTGCGGCCCATGGCAGCCTTCAATGTGGTTAGAACACATATGTAGCTGCATTAAGTTCACAAACGGAAGCCCCAATTCCCATTTCTCTTCGTAATGTTAGGAAAGTAACAACCTATTGGTCAGTCGTGAAAGCATCTTGACATTACGCCATTCGTATTTCGGTAATCATGGACGTCTCATAAATGTCTAGGTAATCATTTCGAATGTAATGGAACAAGGAACAGTAAAAGTCACGAGGAAGAAAGTAAAACCGGAGAGGGAACGCGGGCCAAACAATAACGCCTAATCCTAACGCCCTCTGGGCACAATAAAGGTTTTATGGAATTTGATTGGAATCCTCTCCCAGAAGTTCCCTGCTCCCGTTGTTCCTTTACGTCTTCTCCTCCTGCAGTCCGTATCAAATTTTCCCCTTTTAGAGAAATCAACTTCCTGAATCAATAACACTGATATGAGAGAAAGAATCCCGAGTAATATTGCTTTCGGAAACGTATATAGGGATAAAAACGGGACTTCGTTCGGATGCGAAGCGTTTTTTCGGAAGAAATCTGATTCCGTTTTCCCCCTCCCTCCTTTTTCTTACAAGAGTCTGTATCGAAGGTCCTGGAGTGAGGGAATGTATTAAGGTTTAAGGTTCTTATAATATAAATAAAAACATTGGAAATCATTACAGCGGTTTATCGTTTCACATAAGCACCGTTTGTCCTTTGATATATAAAAAATGTATATTCTCCTTCCACATTAATGGAAGTTTGGTTTCATAAACTTGGTACCATACTCCCTTAATTGACTCTGGCCACACACATTAAAACTAGCCCATCTCATTATCTACCACATTTAGCAAAATGGAAACATTCAGAAAAGAATTCTTATTGACCTATTCCAACTCATTCGTGCTGCTTTTGAAATGGGGGTTTCAGTCACTTAATCAAGTAAAACGGCAAGTATGAATAGTCCAATCCCTAAAATACAATTTGGTAAAATATCAATCAATATTCTAATTCCTAACGGACAAGTTGAAGAAAGTTGTGAATTATTAAACAAAGTTTTATTATTGCAGCAATATAAATAAGTATATAGTTCGGTGCAGATCACTGGTATGTAAATATGATAGAAGCGACCTACAGCAAGCGGTATCTCAGCTAAAAGGAGTGACGCCTAATAACATCAAGGTTATGACTGCAACGGTGACATGGGGCGGAGTGTGGTGCGGGAAAAGTGTCCCGTGTACAAATCTACGTCGCTCATTGATAGAAGGGGCCATAGATTGAACGATGGGAATTTTGAACAGTATCTACAATAAAAATGTACGATTTATTACGATGCTTCATTAATGATTTAATACTTTTTACCAGACGAATCAACGCATGATGAAAAACAAGAATATCCAGTCAAAAACCACGTTTTTCTTACTTGAGAATCAATTTTCTCCCAGAAAACTTCACGGAATTTCAAATCTGGTTATATCGCTGGAAAGCCTAGATTTTGGCGCATCTTTTAGCACTAAAGGCTAAAATTCAAATGCCTTATTACAGGGACTCATTAGCGTTTGAAGAAAGTCGAGATCTCCACGATTTGACAACGTGTCTTTTTCGAACTGATTTTTTCACCCGTTCCGAAAGCTCAAAAAGGTTGGTTCCCCATTAGGGCGATAGGGCCCATTAGGGCTTTCCAATAGTGGGTTCAGATTTGAAATCGCGCGCAAAATGTGGGAGATATGCCCGTTTTAATGCGGTAAGGTAGAAAAAACAAGAAAAATCTTAAAATTGAAAAAACCGCATTTCCAAGAGTGTAAAAAAAAATTGCTAAGAGACATTTTCGATCATAAATTTTCCGTAGGATCTTCCTGGCCTGTGACCGTCACGAAATGAAACACCCTGTATATACCCTTAAAAAAATATGCCTTAAACAACCAACGACATGTTGGTGCAACAGTTTGCAACTGGTGCAACTGGGATCAATGGGAACTCATGGTCTCAACCTCAATGATTGAACAACATCTGAAGCGATGTTATGTTATGTTTATTGGTAACCAGCATCCATGGTTCCTCCTCGCCCACTATTCAGAAAAAAACAATTTCTCTTCTACTTTTGACAAAGATTTAATTCGAAATATCAAATTCGTCATCTCTCTTTTATAAGGATATATACTTAGTTAGTGGTAGAAAATATTCATAATCCTGTTTGAAATAACGGGTAAAAGTCACTTGGCTCGTGTTCATTCGATTCCTATGAACTACCTGCTTTAATATGAAGTAGGTTAAGAATAAATGTACGAAATAAGGAGTAGAAAGAAACTGTGGATCGGAAAGAACATATAGATGAGTTACGATCAAAACGCTCTCAGGAGCTTAATATAAACAACTAGAAATTATCCATTAAAAGATTCGCTTCTTTACGTGACAATTTTTAAAAATAAAATACAATAAAATGGAAAAGAAAAAGAGGGAAGGAGAGCATTTGAAGAGAAACCAGGAAAAAGGAATAAAGGCTTTGAAGGAGCACTCCGAAGTCTTATAAACAGAAAGCTAAGAGTGTCTTCAGAGTGACATAAATTATGTATCAAGCTTTTAAGGGGAAGAGTGCGAGCGAGAGGGTGTGACGTCTCCAACTGATGGGGGGAAGTGGGAAGGAATTCTCACGAAAAGGACACTTTTCGTTCTTGTTTTCATAATATTATTAGATGGGTGTGTTTGTATATTCGGAGGGATGATGCGAGATGATGACGGAAGGAGTGGGCTACGTGAAGTTCTAGGAGTGACTGGTGTGCGGAGGGTTTAGGTGTTTGTGTTTCATAATGAATTTAGAAGTTAAGCACATTGCTGAGTGTCAGAAGCGATTTAGAGTGAATTAGGAGACGAAGAAGAGGACTTATGACAGCTACCTACTCACGCAGTTTTTAGAAACATGACCTTGAGGACTTGGGTTATACATCAGATATATTGTATAATCTGTTAGAAATCAGATTTTTCAATTAATTTTAAATTTCTATCAAAGTTGTCTTTTGTTAGATACCTGAATGGTTCTATATGACAATTATCTTATTATTTTGAAAGATGAACACCAAAGTTTTCCAAGTATATTTTGTTTGTAATACATGAGCTTCTGAAGTTTTGTTCTACCTCAGCACATACATGATTCATGAGTTCATTCAGGTGGCCTTACAAGCAACCTTCGAAACAATTGTAAGAAACTATACACCCTTGTGTGCGCCACTGTCGCGGGGCATCAAGAATCGTCCATAAAAATAAACATTCATCTTCTAATTAAAAATCCTTCGATTTTCAAGTACGAACCACTAAACTTCTTAATTTCATTATTCATTTCCGTTCTTTTTCATCTTATTCAAACTTTTGTTTTACTCTGTGTCAGAAGGAATACACAGCATATGGAGATTCTCCATTGAAGAATGATGAGTTTGTAACAGCCAGTTAATGGGTAGCGCAGGGAGGAATCAAACCTAAAAGACTGTTCAATTGTTACAAAAAGGTGTACCATTTCTACAATAGGTAGCCCTCATACGTGGTTCATCTAACTACCAGAACTGAACTGTACAGCCAGGGACAATGATTCCTAGGTAAACTAGGCAAAAAAAAACACGTATAGAACAACTGACAACCCAACTTCAACATAGAAAATATGAAACCAATGACAAAAAGAATGCTTCCGCTTGTTCTCCGGGAGTTTTGCTCATCTGCATTGATACTTAGAAGACAACGTTGTGGATGGTAATTCGTATAAAATCCACCTTGTACCAGGGTTGTCGGTAACAATTTTTATAGGATCTCCCTCTCGCGATGAAGACAATCCTTTGAGCGAACGGATGATCGTACATCGACCGGAGTGCTCTCATTCAATTCAAGGAACTAATTTCTGTCTGAATAAAAAAAACTAAAATCTTATACCAAATGTTTTTGAGAATTCAATTTTGTAACGATTCAAACCCTTACACACCATTAGGGTTGGTCGGGAGTGATGCTCCATTAGGAAGATCATTGTACGCCCAAATGCGATTCTGCATGCAAATTTCATCAAGTTCGGTATCATAGTTTCGGAGAACATCCCTGACGCGCCGTGCCGTATGGCGGACAGGTTTCTTTTTAATAGAACATTTAAGTAAAGTAAGTAAAAGTAAAGTAAATTAGGAATTTCACCTTGGATTTTCGTCCGACTACCCGGAGGTGTGTGGGCGCCAGCCGTCCTCCAGAGAGGATTGGAACTAGGTCTGACGATTTCGATCGTGGCTTCCCATTGCCTCACGCCCCTGGGTTGGGAGCGTTTTGGATTCACGTGATATCGAGATCAGAGGTGAACTGTCTAAAGACAGGACAGGTATACAACTGACGGACAGGTATTTACAGGTGACTTGATAGGATTTTGGCCCTAATCATCGGTGGCAGCCGGATTCGAACCGGGGCAATCAGTACTCCCACTGAAAATAAACAGCTAGAGGACTGACGCCCCAGCTCGCTCGGACAACCTGTCCTCTACCTCACTAGAATACATTTATATTCTATGCATTTCGAAACGTAAACCAACAAATTTTGAAAGGACTACAAATCTTTTCTTCAAGGTCAATTAAAAGGTTCATGACCTATGAAAATAGGAAGCTGAAAAGAACGTAGCGTGAAACATAGGCTCATCTAGTTTATTAAAGCGATATTTATCAATAGCAAACAAACATAAAGGTCTATAAATATTTACTGAACAAAGTTAATACGTACCTCAAAAAATAACAATGATATAACAACCAAAAACATGAACTTCAGTGCTCTCGAACGGTTGCTAAACAAATCTAGAGCGATTCAGAAGTACGATATCTTCACCCCTCAATCAATTTATAGCAACGAAACCTCTCAAAATCACAAATAAGAATAATCTTGAATATTGAAAGTTTTTTGAAAAGCTTCTTCATATTTCAACCATTGAATGTAATGTTTAAGGGTTTATTGATGGTACTGACGATATCAACGGCCCAAAAGTCCGACGATGAATGATTTTCGAACCGAAGGTAGGTACGTTAGGTAACTAGGTTTGGTTCTTCCGGAGAGAAGCTTCGGACGTCGGATTTTTGTTCTTAGATTTTTGATGTCTTTGATCTTTAAACGGAAACCAACAAAATTGGAAATGGAATGGGGGTATTAAACTTATTCACCATATTTAACCTGGTACTATTGAGGAAAATGAACCTAAATTCGAATTTAGGGGAGCAAAGCGATATACAGCGATGTACGTCACACATTGAGCCGTTCAGGTTGTGATACCGCCCCGGTCCTTCACAACGGACCGAGCATACAACAGTAGGGGTGACTCCGCCAACTGGTCAACCCAATTAATCCCAATTAATTAATTATCTGACAAGACCAGGAGGGACGGGAACTCATTACCCGTTTGTCGTTTTCAAGTCCGCCGGCATCCCTTTGCGGTTTTACCGATCTGGAGGAAGAAAAAATAAAATAAAACCATCCCCTAATTGCTCGATGCCTACTTGGTAGGTGAGCTGTGGGAACGGGTTCTCGTCAGAACGGAAAAGGTTGGACCCTTAGCGAGAAAGAAGAAAGAGAAGAAAAACATCGAATGAACGTAGCAGATGGTTCAGTGCGATCTAGACTCATTAACACAAGCGTAATTATCAACTCCGTGCGTGGAACAACGTCGTAGTCCTCCTCTCCGGTGGTCTACTGGGCGTGTAGTGGTTTAAATCGTGCTCCTCTGGTTTGCTCTTCTTCAATCAAGGAAGGACTAGACCTTACCTCAAGGTGAGGTGTGGTGGTTGGCTCATTCGGTAGAATACAAATCAAATTAGCACTTCATATCATACTAGATATCTACTACCATACTAGATATCATAACATACTTGGAGCAGCCGTGCTCCTTCCTATTTCTAGAAAGTACTGCCCAGGAGGTTGTAACTGGTGCTGTTCAGCTTCCGGAGTATCCTATGTGGTGCAGGTTAATCGCTTCAGCCTCCAGAAGGGGTAACAACTCGTCTCTTCTCCACAATACTGACAGTCTTGCATGGACTGTCGTGCTGCCTCCATAAGTAAAATGAGCTACTACAGTAGCTTTCGTTCGGCCTTCTGTCCAAATTATAATTAAAACCCCTACCCCTATCCTGAATTGCTCCCCATGAAGTTAAACCTGGAGTCCATTACCTCCCAGAGTATCTTTCGAGTGATACATTAATCGCCTCAGCTCTCGCAAGGGGTAACCACTCCAACCCATCATCTCCCCGTTATATTGCTTATGTTCGCAACGATTGACAACAATAAAGTTTTAGGGTAATATTTATTGCGCATTATTTCGTTCTACTCTCTGTAAAAAATGTATAGGCAGCAATGTGTAAAGACAGTTAGGTATTTCTTACAATTTCCACGGATATTGTTTCCTTAAAACATCCTTGGCACCATATACCTCCTCACCATCAAATACGTTTGTTATCTCCTAGAATCTCGACTCGTATTTCAGAATCCAACCTCTTTGAATTCAGATGAAGGTACTCAACAACTTCTATAAAAAAAAATACTCGTAAATGCCTCTGACAATGTCTGAAAAATAATCAAACTCCCTTTAACTTTCAACTTTCCGGGCCTAATGGGATGGACGGAAATGGACCTTTTAAATCGTTATTTGGTTGAAAAAAGGGGATCAACGAAAAAGTATACGGAACGAAGAGGTGGGATGGAAAGGGGGCGTAATTAATGGATAATGGAAGTTGTTGAGTGAAGCGAAGCCCGGCGAGATGTACTCAGAAGGTCTGAAAGCTCCGTCCGGACTGATGCACTCAACGTTCCATTAGCTCGCTGTAGCCAGTTCCAGATTGAGAAAGCTCCTTAGCAAAACGTAACCAGAAAAAGGAACCGGGAAGGGTTTTCAGAAATAGAAGATGGGCAGAGAGACAAAGAGACTCCGGAGAAGAGGAACAGGGGGAGAGAGAGGAAATTTTAGTCCACTCAGTCCTATATTGTGAATACTACACAGGTTTAAGAAAAAATAAACTTGCTGAAGACTATTTTTCTCAATGCTACTAAGGCGCTGAATCGAAAAATGGCTACCATGTTTGTTATTAATCGCAACAACCTCTAGACGTCTCGAACTTTAGTGGATTTTTAAAATTTGTTGTTCGAGCTTTAGGCGCTTCGCTAACGACCAATGTACTTCTAAACCACAGTTCCCAATAGTTTTTGACCTAGAGAACGCAAGGCTAGGTTTAATTTGTAACTAATTTCCTTTTGACACTAAATCGAATTTAAACTGACTTTAACATTGTAATGAGTAGGTTTTTGTCATCTTCAAAACAATTTTCTCGAATGAAAACATTTCCAATAAACTTTCCTTTAAATTCGTATTCTACGCGGAGAATACTATCCGAATTGATAATCCCAGATTTATAGGCACTTCTACTCATGTCCTATCTAGAATTACTAAACGAAAGCTCAATGAACCATCAACCAAATCGAATTATATCACTCAAGATTTGAACGAATCGAAATGTGGACTCCATTTGAAATGCATAATGACTATATCGACTGTGGCTGCATCGCCAGTCACAAAACTTTGAGCCAAACCTGGCTTTTTCAAAACCGACAAATCTACATAATCATATGGCAATTTGTCATCCGATTCTATAAGTACATGAGTAAATTCTGCTGCCCCCTCCACTTATCAGGATTAAATAAGAACTATTACATCAAGCAGGGAGCCTCTATTGAACTCTGAAATCTGAAAGAAATCGAGGTCAGTAATTTCCTGCCCTCCAAAATGGATTTATTCTTGCCAGAAAACACAAACCTTCAAAATATAGCATCTCCTACAACCCAATCCGAACTATTTTCGTTCTTTATATTGCACCTTTTTTGAATTCCCTCTTTGGGATGATTCGCTTGAAATATGTGATGGATATGGTTAGTTGGCCCTTCCCGATTCTTGAATCCGTCGTTTCGAGCGTCTGGGTCATCCTCTGAGCCTGACGGAGCATTACACCGCATTCAGCTCAATGGAAGGGGCAACTATACTATTCCATCACCTCACAAATAACGAACGCCAAGGACACGACCAATTACTCCAATTAAATCCAAATAGCTAGAGAAGAGAAAGAAAGAGTAAAACCAGTCAGAACATCTCGTATAGATCGCGACTACTTTCCAGCCGTTCTTGCTGGAATCGTGTTACCTGTACCGCTTTATGCCTTGAACATTTGGATTGCATTCAGCACTAAAATACATATCTCCTTGACATATTAATATTCATCTTGAAGAATGATAGCCGTACATTCAGCAATAATATTTCCCTTCATACGAAGAATGGTACCACAATACTAATGGTTCAATTCATAAAATTTACAACCCCACTCCAACCACCTTATCCTGAAACTTGTTCCCGGCCTGATTTACCTTTTTCAACCCATAAAAGCGGCTATTTGTCCGTAATTTATTTCCCTAGTTTCGCATTCACTGTCGTCATTTCTTTGGATGGAGCCCGGGGATGGAACGGGTTTGTAAATCACACATATTGTTCGCCGGGAAAACCTTAGTTCGTCGTCTTCTTTACGACCCCATACTTTTCCTGGAAAATATCAGCTCGAACGGAAAATTGTTTGCGATTTGTAATCGGATACCACAATATAAGTAGGTATCCTAATTCTGACGGTAAATTGCGATGCAATAAAGATATCCCACGAGCCCCCCCCCCCCCCCCCCTCTCATCCTCCTAAAATCTTATAAATTATCTCCTAAATTATCTTTCTCGCAAGGATCTCAAATATCATATTTGCACACCCCGCCCAACTGCGCAACCATACGCAAGTCACACCAACTTCTAATTTTCAACAGGAATCAGAATTTTTAATTGCAGAATTGGATTCAACACAAATTTTCATGAAAATTTGATCCCTTAACAAATTTTGTTGATTGCGCGCAACCGGTTCAGCGAGCACGCAAAGTTGTGAAACTCCATAATTGTCAAATTGTGGCACAATTATTCTAATTGTTTTTTAACGCTGATTCACGTGATGCTAAACGTTTCTTAATTCGGCTCAATTTTAAAGGAATAATGACCGAAATTTGTCTATTTTAGGAGGGGTGGGGGAACAACTCGTAGAACACCCTGTGTAATCGTTAACTATTATCACCTAAGTACCCGTAATCAGAGTCAATGCACCATCATCATTGTATCAATGTGTTTTGTAAATCAATTTAATCATCCTGGGCAGACTTCGCTAAAATGACATAGCTAAGAAACCTTCCACCAATATCAAGCAAACCTATAGCACTATTGCCTATTCAAATAGTTTTTATATGAACCTAATTCAATGCCAATGAGAAAGGATAATTTTTCCATCGCCGCGAAAAGGAAGGGAGAAAAAAAAATGCTTCAATTAAAAATGGGGAAAAGTTCATTACTCCTTAATGAAAAACCCGAGAAAATTAAGTTGGATGTTGATTAAAGCATGAAGGAGATGCCGAGCGGTGGAGTGGGGGGTTTATTTGTGTTTTCATGATTAGAGTCGGGCTTGGGGATCTAATCAGCTTTCCTCCTGCAATCACAATAAAAGTCTAATTTTAACGCAAGATTAATGGGCCCAGGTTTTCATTGTCACTCCGAGCCCGACATTCAATTTACGTTAATGGGCCCGCGGAGGTCTTTGTATCCAAAGTAGAATCATTGTCATATTTATATAAATGTTTGCGCTAATTCTATCAAATACCAAATCTTTGATTTAGTGCCGCAAGAACAATAGGTTTGTCATCATAAGAAGAGGGCGAGATAGTAAATATTAAAAGTTGTTATCACGCGAGTGTGATTTATGGAATTTCATCACAATAGAATTGAGAGAACGGAATGAGAGAATGCGTTCATTTCTTACTTAATGAGTTCTGTTCATATAACATCAACAATGTGGTATAATGAACATTATGTACATCATCATAGCTGTTATACGGTTGAATAATTTAATAATAACATTTTTTTAGAACATAACTTCTATGTACTGTTCGTTCATTGCTATAAACAGTCCAATCCATAATCGAGGATGTTGGCATAAATATCGGTCGATTTAATACAAAAATGGAGTGAAAATCATCTTCCTACTTCATTGATTTTACATTACTTGCCTAAACGAAAGATTTTTTCATTAGTTTCATTCAGTATAATGTTGAACGATCATATATTACAATGTTGATGATAATTAATAAACGTAGGTTGTGCTGAAGTGTGTTTCCTAAGATATGGTGATCCGATATCGATCAAATTTTGACTGCAGATAAGAAAGAACGTTTTAGTCATTTCATATCAAATACAGCTGTTGCCATAGTCCGATTGTGAAATCACACTATCGACCCTAATTTCTTACGTGTATACATGGTAAGTGATGGAATGTACAAGTTGCCCCTTCAAAAAGCTGTGGAGATACGTCTGCAACATCCAAAGGATACCTCTAAAGTTAAAAAGCCTCAGTTTCATGCTCAGGCGTAGCTATTCTAAGAAACGGAAAGGGAAACTGTTTATACCCATCAATTTATTTTCGAAGAAACATGCGATTTTAGGGGTTTTAGTTCCACAGTGACAGTATCCGGCATAAAAAGCAATTCCAGGGCTTGTAACAGTAATCGCGAATGGATACATCTACCTGAACCTGCTAGTGACCCTACTTACAGGCTTAGTTACAGTTTGACTATTCTGGTTTCCGAGCTTACAAAGCAGTACTTCCTAATCGTCCGATCTAGCTCAAATTCGGACAGTTAGGTAAGGACTGTTGGATCAGCACAGATGAATATCAACACGATCTTTTCATCGCAGAACCCGGTATCAATACAACTATAATATCAGCCTGTGCATATTTGTCTTCGATGCTATTAACTTCTTCACAGACTGTGGAACCCTTGGGTTTGCGGATTCTCTGCATCTTGCTCGTTACTGAATTAACGTTGCTCTACGACCAGAAAACGCTCGCATGAGGCGTTACGATCACAACGGAGCTGACTGGAGAGCAAATCAACCGGGAACCGAGTATAAACCAGACCCGATTGAGGGATGGCCTTCCCACGTGGTTTCTTTTCTTAGTTTCCTCAGCGTCCCAACCCGCAGGAGAGCACTCGACTTTTAATGAAGTGCCTTCAAAATAGGCTCCGAACGCAATAAAAAAGCAACGGAACGAATGGTCCATGAAACTCAATCCGCCTGTTGTTAACCGACCACAATGTAAAATTAGTAGAAAAGATTACTTCGGGTTTTTTTCTTGTCTGTCTCTTTTTTTTTACCGGGCGGACTAGATAACTTCGTCGGGTAGAACGAGCCCTTTCATGTTCATATTCCAGACTCAGGAGTTGGAATGATGCGTACTATAGACAGCTGGGAGAGTTTGAGGGATCCGCGAGTTTCCAATCAATGGCAGCGTCGAAATTGATCCTAAATTGTAAATGGAAGTTAAATTGTAGTGATTAGAAACGCTTGGTTCTGAGCTTGGACCAATAAGTTAGCTAATACTTGAGTGATCCACGTTAATGCACAATCCAGATTTTAACGGCACTGTCACAACTATCGACTTCAAATTCTTGACGGTGGAATAGTGATATGGGGTCCGAAGATCTACCATTACCCGTACACCATCAACCATCCAACCAATCAATTTACTCGCACATTGAAGTTCCTCACAAATAATTGGGAAATTCTTCACGGGTACAATGATGTTTCTGGGTCACTTCCCAAATTATGTTTCTGGGTAACTTCCCAAATTATGTTTCGAAATTCCAGAATTCCTGAAAATGAGCCAGCCATGTCTTCTTAAAAAATCGTACTATTTTCACGTTGAATTGCTTGAGCTTTGAGCTCAATACGCGAAAAATTGTATCTAAAACCAACCATAAATTGTATGGCAAAATACTTGTTCTAAATCACATTCTGCTATTGCTGTTTTTGATATTTCCAAGCCTGACCGTAGATGTGGAGCTCATCTTTTGGGTGTTGCCGGGTTATATCCTCAGCCGTTAGAATAGGCAACTAGTTCATTCAATCCTTGTTATATTTTAGCAGATCTTGGTTACTAAACACTCATCCTCTGATATGGTCGACCCAGACCTTCCTTTCTTTAGCGCTTACCTATGGGCAAAATGGGATCCTAGGGGACCTAGTTCGAAGTTAACACGCTTATTTTGGAAGTATGCTGCTTATCTTATATGCAACATTAATATTAAAGAATTGTCAGCCGTTTTTTGCACCTTCAGTGTTTTTAGCAAGTTTTTTCGACCGATTTACTGTGCTCAAAAAGTGCTTGATGTTTTGATGAGATAAATATTAACTCTGATCTGATGATTGGTTGATTCAAATATCAAATCTAAGGAGTGTGCGGAATCACATGAAACACCCCTTACTTGACGCCAAACTTTAGATAAAATGCTAACATGACGACAGACAGTGTCTAAAGTTTATCTATAGGCCAGTGCTTTTGTTATCTTACATTGTAATAATGGACCTTTGCGTAGCAATCTACAGCGTTATACGGACGCAGTCTTTCTAAATGAAAATGAGAGTTTGGTAACTCAATCATAGTTTAATCCCGTTAATTAAGGTCTGACATTTCTTTCCGAGACCCCAGATTGCCATGATGGACTGACTAATTAACGATTGTCGCTGGTAAGATAAATTTTTCTTTTAAACCCATGATCAATAATTAAGGTCCTTGTCAAGCCTTTCGACCTCCAATCAGCGGAGCCTGATTGCGCCCTTGGAAGTGGTCCCAGCACCTACCTGCCAAAGCTTGGCTCGAATAGGCAGAGCTATAGCACTAATCAACTCGAGATGGAGGCGGAGCGAGGGCTTAGCAGGGGATGAAGGGGTGGTCAGGGAGACAGACAATCGCCCTAAATGTTAATTAATACTCCGTACAGCAAGTTGGATTGCCCTCAGTGTTGACTAATTAGTTTATTATTGATGGCTCTCTCTGCGGAGAAACCCAGTCAGATTCCAAGAATATAATATCCGAGTGCCTCCCAACTCCAAGAAGCATACCCAAACGTAAAACCCCAAGTTATCGATTACAAAAATTTAAAATTGCTAAGAGTAAAAGATCTAAGATATTGGTACTAGAAAAAGTATTCCTCCAACGAAATAATTCGGTTGTTTTACAATATTCACTCAGAAAGATCCAGATAAGAGCTTTCCAAAAACGTGCACTATGTAGGCTGTCTTACGAATGGAATTAGTCAAAACATCCTGGTTAAATGAGCTAAATTACGTCATAAAGGAACGAACAAACCCCCTCCTCCGCCTACAGGAGGGGGTCAGCGATGACCAATCGTGTCCTCTACCCATTTTGATTTTATTCATAGATTGAATATGCATTAAAAACTATTCAAATTATCACTCAAAGGTTCCATATTTCTTTACCTATTACATAACCTCTCTTCCACATATACTCATCCGAACATAATTATCAAATGCTTCATCGCCCTAAAAACATAACTATGAACATTTAGTCAACCATCAATGGTTTTCAATGTGTAACCGAAATAGATTTTTTGGCAAGGGAGTTCCATTTTAATTATACCAATATATGTTTTGATTATCGTAATTTATCTTACTGTCTACAACGAAATTAATGTGGTTTTATCGAGTTTTTTTTAGGGACTAATTAAATTATTAAGGTATTGATATGGTGAGGTACCGGCTATTGTTTAGGTATTCGGTTGAAAAACAAAACATCATAATAATCATAAATTAATCAAATGATAACTTACGCTTCAATTAGGAAGTAAATTCTTAGCGCACGGGAGATCGTCAACTTTTTTATCCCTTCATGTGAAACTAGAATGAGTTCATCGTACAAGATGATGAGAACGAAGAAGATAAGTGCTCCACGAAATCGAAAAATATTATTTAAAACTTTTCAATGATAGCAATGGCCTATGAGGACACGAGAAAGCTAATAGCACTCAACAAGGCCGTTTACCATCCAATCATTCAATTTTGATTGGTTGGCAATTTTTCCTAGATATGGAACGATGCCCAACAATTTTCATCATACCTGGACGAAAGTTTTCCTAGATGTCATATGATGTTCTTGATTGAATTCCCTCAAGACCCACTATGAATTTAATTATAAACACATAATTTCAAATTCATAACGTTATTGCTGCAGGGTTACAATCGCAGTGAAACAGTTCGCATTACTGAAAACTGTGGTTTCATGGTCACCCATCAAGTTCCAATTGACGGTAGTTCTTCCCATGTTAAAGATGACGAGCGAGTTAGTCTTTATTGGAAGCTTACGTAGTACGAGTATTTATAAAGCATAATAAACTGATCGAATGAACATATCAGGGGAGTGGTGGAACCACGCACGTCTGCAGCTACTGCGACGTACTGACGGTGCTCAGATGAAGTTGCTATCGTTAAAAACCAGTTAAATGTAAACTTTTTAAAATTGTTTTTCGATAAATTTCAGCTGTTTTACAAACGAGATAAGAGTAAATTCCTTGAATCACAAGAAATAATTTATCACACACCGATTTTCACCAGTTTTTGATGTGTGTTCAGGGGTAGTCGAACGAATCAAGGTAGTATAATGTTCGGGGACACGTAAAGAAATATATTAAAATATAATTATAAATAAAAATACTGTTCAGTAGTCAGTCGCAACGTTTTCATACGACCAGTACTGGCAAGCATTCAGGTGTTGAAATCTTTTGAGATGTCTTCCGTTATAGGAGGATGGTTCTATGAAATTTAGAAAATCGTTAATTTCCCTTAGCTAGTACTGTTTTCTGGATATCTCATGTACTGCTGACTATGAAAAAGCAGTATTGTCTTTTAATTTTGTACACAAATCATGGAATGAACATCAAAACTAAATGTGTAAGTGTATGATCACCAGATTTTGATTAGTTTCAGGGGAACGAATCAAGTGTTCGGCAGTAAAGAAAGCATAATCTATATTAAAATAATACTGTCAAGTAGTTATAGTCGCAACATTTTTATATGACCCATGCCAGCAAACATTCAGGTGTTGAAAACTTGCGGGATTCCTTTCTTTATAGGCGGATGGCAGTATGAAATTTAGAAAATAGTGGACTTCCCTTAATTAGCATCGTTGTTCTGGATATTTTATCCACCGCTGACCATGAAAAAACAGTCTTATCTTTTACTTTGTGCACAAAACATGCAAAAAACATTAAAACGAAATGTATAAGTGTATGATTACTCGATGCCTCAACAAGAAAACAACCATGCAGACTTCTCAAATTAGAACATTTCTCTTTAAAATTAGTAGCCAGTCAGTTATTCAAGTCGTAAATTAACGAAATTACCAGCTATAACCCTTCCGTATTGAGTCCGTCCATTCTTAATTTCGAAACCGTCGACAAACCTCCATAAACGCGGGATTTTCGCGTAACTCACTCCCCTCGAATCGGAAGGAAGAGAGAAAAGCCTTGGAACCCAATTTCATCGTTTTCTTCTCAAGTACGAAAAACCGTCTTACAAATTACCGGATTTAGTCGGCAGGATCGACTCCGCAAACATTAATTCAACAAGGCCCCTCGTAAAATGGCAATCGGACGAGATTTATTATAATGTATATTGCTCTTCCTTGATGACTTCCTCGCTCCATCCAATAACGAAAATGATTCAACTTTCCGGAATTGGTTTTCCAAACCGAGCGAGGGGGTTGGGAAATATTAGCTGGGGCGGAGGGGCGCCTCCTGTAACGGCTTATTCCTCTCCCCTGAAGTGATACTTAATCAAAACTAATTTCAAACTTTAATTCCGTTCCGTTGTTCCGATTGGTGGAAATGGTTTTACTGCTTCAATTTGAACGGTTTCGATTTTCATTGAGAGAAACGGAGAAAACATTTTTCAATTCTATGCCAACTAGTTCTCGCTGATTGATGCAAAACGCGGCAATTTAAAAACAACATTTACCGATATTAGAAAGGATTTCAACGATGTACATCGGTTTTTTGCCCACCACTCTGTTGTGTACATTATTAACTTTGACTGTAACTCAGCTGCTAAATAGCTTAAAATAATATTATTTTAAGAACGGATTAATGTTGTACGATTCTAGCTTAGTCGAGATCTATCAAACTACAGAAGAATTATTTCTGCAGAATGAAAACTGATAGCATGACCTATCCTTAAGAAGGGGGTCCGTTGTACGTGGAAATTATTGGAAATCATGTATGGCTAAGTAATGAGCAGCATGGCTTTGTTGCTCGTTTTCTCTGCAAGCCTTCGTTAATCGGACAGCCTAATAATGAATTGAGGTTTGTATCCAAAGATTAAAGGTATCCAAACAATGAATTAATTTCAAATTTACAGCAGTAAAGATTTTTAAATGAAATCCAGTACCTACTAACCTATTTTTATCGTGTGGCTGTGGACCATGACCAAATAGGCCAAATATGGCCCTAACGATAGTTCTGAGAACAGAACGACTAGGTGTCATGGGCATCCAAAAAGAGGGTGGTATACAATTTAAAAAAATTTGTTTAAGTTCCCAAGATGGGAGCATCTTGCAATCCAAGCCGCACTACCGATCTTCAGCACAGCCGCGGAAGGAGTTGTCAATAGTCAATGTCATCGCAGCCTTCGCTAAGAAGTGACACTGCCATTGTATGTGCGTATGAATACGAACGAACTTGAAGAAGCTCTTGATGGATTTCACATGAGGGGGCATCACAGTTTTGTAAAATCATAGTATGGCTGGCTCATGTTCTAGGCTGAGTGAATGATGGACATCACACTGGACTCATTCACCGTCCTTCAGAGATCTTACTAGGCCCATAAGCTAGAACAACACTGGTGATTTGTTCAAAAGGCACTTCGGGCTTGTAGGCAGCAGCGGGCGGCATTGCTCCTCAGAAAAGTGATGAGCAATCAACAATAGTGAATAATAAAAACACACCTTATCCTCAATTACGTTGCTTCAGCCAAATTTAACCAATCCAAACCGGAGTAAACAACCCAACATCAAGATCGATCCAGAACCTTTCATTCGGTAGACGCTTTCGTTCACGAATGAGTCGAATTGCCGACCTACAATGAGAAGATGTTGACAGCAATAATTACCAATAAATCGAACATTGCTGTCTTCTTTAAATTTTTACTGCGTTATAGTTTCTGGTAGGACGAAACGAAACAAGGTAAGTTGGGCCACAATACGAGTAGAAGCCTAAACCACTACAGCCCATCAATATTGCAGCTTGCGCGTAGGTGAAGGCTGTCACGTCCTAGAGAAAGTCACAATATTTAAAAAAATACTAACATTAGTGCCCATTACTAGGTACATATCTAAAACTAGATGATATTCCTAGATTAGTGCGCCAAACTCACCCAATAATCTGTCATCCTGTGAGTTCAAATCACCCTCCAGAGGTTGTAACGAGTTTCTCCCTGTAAATAAAAAAAATATTTTAAGGTAAATCACATTATAATTTCTACGTAATTGAATGACTAGTGCAAAACATTGGTTTTGTTGATGATGTTGACATTGGCGGTTCCAGCGGGTAGGCCCGGGCCTACCATAAATTTTCAAAAATATTTATGGAAAATTACATAGATATAATATATCTACGTAATGCCACATATATTTTATATATTATATGTTTAAATATATGCACTTTATTTATGTCCATTTTAGTACTAATTTATTACGAACACTTTGAATGAAAGGATTCAAAGCCAAAGCGCTCATAATTATTCAGTCTTAACTATCTATAATTAGGTAAGTCACGAAACTTGTTGGCTGAGTAAAAAGGTACTCAGAAAAAGGATGTATTTACATATATATATATTGTACCTACCCTAAAAATAAATCGTTGAGCCCCCTCCCCCCCCCCTGGATGTTAACAACGAAAAAATGTCCATGTGTAGCACTGGCCAGTCTGTCAAGGATGTAGGGACAAATGATCTTCTGAACGTTATGATTATTGAGGAACGATGATTTAAATTGTTGAATATCAGTATGAATAATGAAGAAATCAATATTGATTCCAACGGTTAATATAAAAGGAGAGAGATAGCCAAGTTGCTATATTAAAGGTTAATTTAAAATGAGTAATTCCAGCTGTCAAGGCACACCGCACTAAAATTGAATTTCGCCACCACTTCAACACTTTAATAGAACTAACAAGACTTTCGTTATTAAGATTCGAAGTGGTAGTTGACGGCGAGTACTTCTGAATACCAATTATAACCGAAATATGAAGAGCCGAAGGCTACCGTTTCATTAAAACTTGACTGGAGTATTATCATTAGCAATTGAGCGGATAAAAAGTTTGTGTTGCACTTCAAACTGGTAAATATAATTGATTTTGCTATCCATCTTGTTTATAGAATTAATTGGTTTTTCAACTATTTTTTTCAAGAAAAAGATCAATTTCGAGTTTTACGTAATTTTTAAGAGTACGTAATGAATCTACGTATGCATGTCAAATAATGGTACATATGTTACACTAAAGATGGGATATCGACATCGACATTATTGAAATATCGATGTTTTGCTTCGATATTACGATGTTTTGCCGTCGATGCCACACAGTCGATACCTAACATCGATAAATCGACCAAATTCAAAACTCACAGGAAAGTACAGTTCTCCAACAGGCTTCCGTGCTGGGGGCCCGAAACGGCCCTGTGAGTTTTAGACCACATCTACATCTACAGCGGTATATGATTGGCAGGCGGTGGCACACTAATAGTAAACATAACCGTAATTCTGTTGACCTCTATAGCAAACAAAATTAAAACGTTGCGAATTGTTACACTAAGATTTATTGTTAGCGGTGCGAAGCCGGTTTGTAAGGTCGGCTCCGTGGGATGAGCGGACCCAATATTTCTGTTCCATATGTCTTAAACTTGTTTCTCACTTTTGAAGAATTGATCACCCCAATGGTCGCCGTCGCACATGAAGTCTGATTTTGAGGTTGCTGCGCTTGATGCAATGAAGACTCAACTGCCGAACGCTAAACTGCCAGGGTGTAATTTTCACTTTAACCAATGTTTGTTTGTTTGAGAAGATACAGAAAGTTGGGCTGACAGAAGAGTATATGGACGACACCGAAACTCATAATATATGCAGAATGTGTGCAGCTCTAGCTCTGATACCTCTGGACTCCATTGACGACGGCTGGTACTATATTATGAGCGAGTCCATCCCCAGCTAGCCATTCCAAGCATTTTTGGACTACTTTTCAGAGCAGTGGCTCGAGAATCCCCAGTGTCCCCCCGAACTGTGGAATGTTCATGGTCAAATACATAGGACCAACAATGCCGTGGCAGGGTGGAACAGAAAACTCTACAGGATAGTGGCCAAGTAGACACCCAATGTTTTTTTCGTTTTTTGTCAGCTGAAGAAAGAAGCAGTCGAGGCCAACTTCAAAATCTTGTGTCATGAGGAAGGAGAACCTGGAGCCAAGCGGAAAAAGAAATACGTTCACATCGACAGCACAATTGATCGCGCGCTCACCAGATTTCGGGGAACTGGCGATATAGGAAAGTTTCTGCGCACATTGGCAAAAAAGGCCAAACTTGAAGACAGACCCAAACCGTAGGACCCAGCCCTTTCTCATATTCCCTTTTTCAACTCGAAAAGGATGGAGCGTGTCTTGCTTTTTGAGACAATTTTGACAATCCACCCACAGCTATTGAACACTCCTGCACTCAGCCGTCAGTCCTAAGCCTGGATTAAGTGTGAAGGGTAGTTGTGTCTGCTCAGCCCACGACAGTCAATTTTCTGCCGATTTATCTAATTGGTTCGTCCGCTCATCTCAAGCCACCGTAACGTCGCCCATTTTTTTTAGTTCTTTATGGTTTTTAACAAGTAGTCATTCAGTAGTTCACAGTGAGATTATTGTGAATATGCCCTTCAATATTGAACCATCTACTTGTGGTTCGTTGGTTGACCCACGTGTTGATGGTCCTTCTGAAGGCGGTATATACCCCAGCGAGAACTCCTGTAATAACATATCACCATTTTTCAAAAAAGCGCATCCTTCATCCACCCACCGTAAACTATTTTTATACCAGGAACCCTTTTTCCCAGCGGGAGAACTAGAGCAATTAATAAAGAAGAACACAAATTAATTAGAAAAAAGTCAGGGTATTTTCTTTTTTTTTTCTCTTACTCAGCCGAGTTCAAAACCTATAACGCTCGACGGTCGCAGCTGTCCTAATTAAACGGTTTCAAAAAAAGGAACAGAAAGCACGAACAGATGCGCTCATCTCGCGGGGGACGAGGAAAAAAGGATGTTTAGGTTATTGCAGGGAGACTAATGGCGTCCAAACGTTGGTTGGTTACGGAGTAGAAAGACGAACCGCGGTCTGGAGTGAAGGAGGAATGAGCACAGAGGTGCGGGTGATCATTAAAACTTGAACAAACAAGGCTTTGGGGGTTAACCCAGGGGACCACTCTAGGGCCCCTTCTATCTTTCCCTCTTTAAAATAATCAGGGATATCTCTTGGAAAACGGGGATCCCCGCCAACTCTGCAGCTTGACAACTGAACCAATTTGCGGAGCCTTTTTTTTCCGCCTCCCTTCCAAGCCGCGGCGAATAAGAGAATGCTGAAAGAGATGATTGTGAGGTGAGCGATGGGGTGGACTTCACTCGGCAAAATACGTTTTAGATTTTTCCCTCGGAGGGCGGAGAGTTTTTCTTCTAATTTTAATTGACGTCGATAAATGTGCAGGAGTCTTCATTTTCAGGATGGCCCACGAAGTTCGTAATTGCTTTCCGATAATGAAAGGGAAGGCGCGTTTTTTTCCTATTGAGCCTAACAGGTTAGAAATAACGACCGTTTAAAAAAGAAAAAGAAAACGATATAAATAATTTACAAAAATATTTTGTTTATAATTTCCGTGCTGAATCTACCACATACAGAAGAAGCTATAAATAAATGTATTTCTGTTCAAATTTACCTTGTAAATATTAATAACAATGTAATCTTCTTTTGGACTACATTTTTACCAACTCTAGCTGCGTATTGAGTGTTTGGGATTTTATTAAACGGAAACCTGAGATTTTGGATAAATACCTAACAGCAATCCAATCGGTGCTTCCAATTATGGAGTATGCCTCCGTCATTTGAAACTCATTTTACCAATGCCAAATTGAGTTGAGAATGTTTACTGAAGGTTTATTAAATACAGGATGGGATGTTTACGATTCCGTGACTAGTGGTTTCAACTTATAGGGATGGGAAGTGCCCCCAGTCATTGAGATTTAGAAGATCTAGTGTGACATTATCCCCAAGTGTTTAGAACCCTGTTCATGACCTCTTCATCCACAAAGCGGAGGAGGTCTTCCGGGTTTTCTGCAGCATTGTCGAGGTGCCAGAATCTGCAGCTGCAATAGCAGAAGATAAAAGACAGATATTGCCCGCAGCTCATCTGTTCCGGGCTCACAGACATCATGCAAGTGAAAGCAGTGATGGATACGGCAATTGAGGAGATCAGCTAGTTCCTTTCGCCTCATTTTCAGTAGTGCATTTGCACGTTTCTTCGAGATAGCATGAAAATCTTTGCTTTTTGCAAATAAGTTATGTGTTGTCTTTCACCCATGACCTTCTTGACCTGTTGAATAGTGAGCCTTGTAGTGATACTGACTCTTGGTTACGATTGTCCAGGACTTTGGACTTTCTTTATGCGAGTTGGTCAGTTTTCTCGTTGATCTATATTTCCTCTTGTAACGATACCGTTAGCAATGCATTTTGTCGCCGTGGCTTCATAGGAACTTAGGCAATCAGTGTTGGGATAACGGAGGAAGCAGAGATAGCTTTCATTTCTGCCATACTGTCTATTGTAAATTCTTGCAGTTTTGAATCGTTCCCTAGCAACCTGTCGTGCATAGAACTCATTTGCTTTTAACAATTCCTTCCCCATACTACAGCGGTATGTAGCGGAACTTCCTAATTCGAGATTGAAAACTAATGGCAGATCGACCAATGTTGTGTTTTGATAAACAATACCCTAGATGGTAATTGGCCATTATCGATAACGGCTAATCGCCCATTGACAATTAGAACTAAACAGCTTTTACAGATATTGAACTGTAGCCTTTTTAATTAGATACCAAAAAAGTCCTGTTGATAAATCGGTTCCAATTCAGTTGTAGAGCATAAGAATTTGTGTTCAACTGGTGGTGAACTGCGAAAATCCCAAGGTGAAATTTCAAGATACAGTTAATCAGGAAACACCTTGCCCCATTCCATGTGCAACCGTCTAATGTTGAACCGCTAAATGTTCGGATAAAACTAGGATTAACATCAAAGTAACGTTCAAATTAAATTCAAGTGCCAAAAAAGAATGAGCTTTTTTAGTAGCACACTGATTTAAACTAAGTCCGAACCCCACAGGATACTTGATAAATCCCCCTTTTCAAGTCACCCAAACCGCAATCCCTCTTCACGATCCAGCCCGCTAATTAGTTTTTTGGAGATTTTAATGGGTTTTCTCGTAATGTAATCTTCCGCCTTAGATGTGGTCCCCAAACGAGGCTATTTATTGGATTTTTAATCGCCCTTCCCTCCGGAACGTTTCTCGGATTTCTTATTAGATATAATTAAAATGCGGGTTATTTAGTTTCAATTGTACGTCGGACGGGATGAACCGTATTCGATGGAGAGCAGCAGTTTGGAAAATTGACGGCCTGGGTCCAGATAATGGTTCCATTATGAGAGGCGAATTGTAATCCCAGCTATTTTAATTAAGAATTTGAACTTGGAGGAATAATATTTATAGTTCAATTACATAGGAAGTTTCTGATTCCGATACTTGAAGACAAAATATCCAGGAGGATGAAACCTTAACATATTGGTAAGTAATGTATGCATTACAGGGACGCCAAACTTTGTATAGTTTAAAGTAAACATTTTAAAAATCCAGAAGTAATAATTAGTAATTATAATTAAGAATTATTCTTAACGGAACAACAAAAGACGAAAATCTACCAACTGAGAATATTAATAGGTGTGAGCAGCGTTTGAATGGATCGCCCATCAACCTCTTCATTCCCTATTCCCGACATCAAATTCAAATATCCTGAGGTTTTTTGCATTTTAAGAAAAAGTCCGAGTAGAAAGAAAACAAAAACAGATAAAAACAATTCGGATATAGCTATTTATAACTATTAAACCCTCCATTCACCCCTTGCATAACTAGATCTGAACGATACGAAATAAATTTCAAAACAAGACTAATGTTCTTGTTCGAAAAAAATAGGCACCATAATAAACAGTATAAGCTTCAATAGGTTTGCTATTAACTCTGCTGACAGAAAATTCAAAACTTCCGAGGTTTCTTGTGGAACTAGGTTGAAATTAGAGTCGGAAATGACGTTATTTGAAATAGTCAATATACAGATGAAAATATGCAAGAAATAACGATTTATGACTAATACCCCCTCAATTCACCCCCTTCCATAATGAAAATTCAACGTGCTAAAATTTGTTTACGTAGTAAACAAAACTCTCAAGTGGACAATGAAATAATCACATGAATCGGTCGATATTGCTTCCTTGAGCAGCGATTGCAAGGGTTTTCTATTAGGTACCCCTCCATTCCTCCTCTTGTCGCCTACAGCGAAATCTCCACGATTTGTTGAACGATTGGACTAAATTTGGGATCGGACAAAATAAGAATCTTGAAAATCGGTTTAGGATTGTAGCCCGAGTATTTTCGATTTCACAGATTTGATCCTAGAATGGTCTGAAACAAATTTGTATTCAGTTATTATTTTTGTCATGTTTGGGAAACACAGTACAGTGGATCTATTGTACTAGGCGTTCCTTTACTGACGAAGCATAGATTCAGAGGGACGTCCTAAAAAATGGAAGCCATTGGAATCGTCTGGAAACACTTGAGGTGTAAAGTGAGGTACCTCAAATCGTAGATAATGGACTCCCAAGGAACTCACTCCCAGATCAGCCGTGGCGTTTGTCTGAACACGATGTTCTTAACTGCTATTCTTGCGTTAGGACTTATTATACTTCGACGATGCACGTAATAGGAGAGAACCGAAAGCTCTTTTACCATACGATGAGATCAGATTGATCGCCTAAACCAATTTTATGACGCTTACGAAATAGGTTTAATTTAATTCGACGAATAATGAATTTAGAGTTAAATCCTCATATTTACCTAAACATTTAGTCCAGAGTTCGATTTTGACTGGGAAAACGTACATTTTTGCAACTTTTCTGAGGTGGCCAAGGACCAATAACAGTTGAAACATCCTGCTCGAATTTGCGCACCAGTCCCCAACAGATTATACCAATACGTCCAAAAGCCCAGATGGCTCGTAGATATGACGAAGACTAATTTTTATCATTATGATTATTTCATTTTTGTAATGAACTAATCTCCACATTTCTGTTATCACTTCAGTACCCACTACATTTTAGGTTTATTATTTTAATAATAACTCTATGTAATCGTATACTTGTGGTATCCCCCCCCCCCCCCTTCAAACTTTGTTCTTTCACGTTTCAAGGTGCGTAGATTCAAAATCCGAATTCAACTTAAAAAATCCGTTCTTCCACCCGTGGATTCCACTAGGGGTCTAGTTGGTTCTAACTTCTAGCCAGCCCTATCGTCCAACACGCATCGATGGTTAGGGCAAACAACTGTTGAAAAACCTGTTTGTTTCGAGGTGTTATAGCGACGTAGGTAAGAGTGGTGCCATTTTCAATACTTTCCAGCGCAAAATCGACTGGGAAGCGTTTTAGATGTGCAGAAGTCCCGAGTTCCGGTTCTTCACCATTACAATATTGACGATCACCCACTAACTCACGAGAATATCGTGTGGGATTTGGGAGTGCTCCTTAAATATCGTCTCCCGTTCAACGACCCAACGTCGGTCGTCTCGAACATTACAATGCGTGTCTTGGAATTTACAAAGAGAAAGACCAGTGATTACGCCGTCCGTTAATCTGTTTATTTTTGAGTGGTGTCATTCGATGATTGTGCGGGCAAAATTCCCTGAAGTTGTGCAGCGGTGTCATCAGCCGTCCTCTCTCTACTCTCACACCTCTGTCATATAATCCCAGAATCGCCAGAAGTCCTCTTGGAAAAACCGAACAAACAACTCATAGCCCAACGTCTCTATTATCTCGGCCGTCTGTGTGCTTCCTCGCCTCGCCATTTTTCCTCTGACCGGCCACCCCCAGCTTTGATGAGCCTACTAGCGCTAACCCCTCCGATTGATGGTTATTATCTGGACACCAACCCCTCAACCTGGTAACCAACACCGGAATTAGCATCCATCAAGGTATACCTATAATTAATCTTAATCGCCACCATTACGGCCCCTCACCTTCTTGGACGTCAATCTATACACCACGTGCTCTCGTCGCAATCGTCCTAACAACAACGTATAGAACCTTTTTATTTTCGATAACTTCAGAGCTCATTCGACTAAGGAGCATTGGACAAGGAGCTCCTTTATTTTATTTTATTTGAATACAAGTCCATTTAATTTACTTTTTTCAACCTTACAGAATAGACCTTAAATATTTGAGCTTCTACCGACCATGTATAGGCAATCGAATAGAGCTTTGTTCATTGTGCAATAGAAGGGCTAAGGAAGATACATATAATTTTGTGTGTGAGTTCCCAATCTTGACGGAATTCAGAGTAAAGTGGAGTGGGTTTTCATTGTAATGCTGAATACGCCAGATCAATGGAACTCCCTGGTGATGTATGCAAAAGTGGCTTGGCGCTATAGAAAAGAGTTGGTTAGGGAGTTTAATCACAATTGAGTCAAAGTTCTATAGAAAAGAGAATTGTATACGGTGACGAATGATCAAGTTAAATTTAAGTACGTATATTTTTTTCCTATTGCAGATCTTGTTTTTCATTGCTCAAGCTGTTGTAACTGAAAAAGTTGTTAAATTTGTTAGTTTGATTTGCTGCAAATTGCTTACTGTGTTCGACTCACAGGCTGACGGCTCACATGCCAACCCTTAATTTCCCTTTGTATGAGGCAAATATATACTCGAAGTAATTTAGCACTGCGATTGATCTCTTAGATAAGTTACAATTAATTAGTCCAATGCTACCTAATAAAAAAAGGGTACTCTAATATTTATATATAACATAACTAATTTAATTGTATATTTAACATGACTAATTGCATATTTAACAAAACTTATTTATGCATGTTATGTATATTCGAGAATTGTTAATAAAAATGGTTTTCTCTCTCTATTTGAGGTGGGTTTATTGATAAACTTCGTTAGCCCTTCCCATGCTCAACCAAAAAGATTCAATCATGTACCAGCCTCAATGTCTGTTTGTGATTCCAATTTCGGAGTAAGCCTCAGTTGTTCGGAATCCATTCTTTAATGCATAGATAACTTTACATTGTGAGTTAAAATCTTGATTGCAACTTTTGGCTGCCGAAATAGCCTTCTCAATCCCTCAGACTCCTAAAAGATGTGGGGTTTCTGCAAGGATTGGTTCGCGGATCGTTGGACACAAAAGCATTCCTTTCTTGGATTAGATTCCTACTCATTCATCATTATCCCCCACTAATTAGTTATAAAATCGACCACGACCCAGGATGCCACGAATGATGAATCAAGCTCACTACGGCTGTCCTAATTTGTATATCTTTGAACATACAGCGAAAGTGATTAAAAATGTTTATTGAGCAGCTTGGACGGACAACAATTAACTCTTTCTCTTCTAAGCATCAAATCTATCTGTATTTCTTATTTTTATAAACATACATACGCATTCAAAATGGTGGTTTCGTACTGGGCTTGTTCACACTACATAAATAAATAATAATAAATAAACTACCTTTTAAGATGCATTTCAATATCATTAGGTTCACAATATGTATTTTCATAAAGGTCAGACTAGACTCCATAAATTTGAATAACGGTATTCCTTACTGTGGCCAAGCCCTTCAAATAACATAACTAGATACATTTATCGAACAAAAGGCAATTATATTGGAATTGGCGTTCGTTTATCAATTATATCGATCAATGGGCTGCGGAAATGAACGTTTTATGATGAAAGGGATTTCCTTGCTCTAATAAGGTCCACGGCATCCGAAGAAATCGATATTATTTATAGGCCGCTGAAAGTGCGGAATTTCATACCAATTAAAATGAAGGGATCAAAGATCAGACCCGCCTTTACGATTTGTTGGGTTTCAAATTATTTTTTCCGTGATAGTAAATTGATAACAGGTCCGGAAACGCTAATAAGAACTTTACGAGCGGTTTGTTCCATCGGCAAAATCAGCCCGAGGAAGAAGATAAAGCTGACTGATTAGCTACCGTGCCTCTGCAAGAAATTTAAAAAAAAACGACAAACCGCAGTATTACGATTGGTAGAAATACTAGTTTCCGAACAGACAATGATTTTGTCAGAGGACCAATACCTGTCTGTCGATTTTGGCGGGCACATAACTCCCTTATCACACAACATGAAAACATATCAGGATGAGTGAAATGTTTAATGACTCGAAAGACATGAAGGGTTGTTGCAACGATTAACGAGATAGAAATGTGGAGGTATAACTACATTCCAGACACCTCCAAATTATGATATGGCCCTTGGGGCATATAGTTTGGAGACCCCTGAAATAGACTATAGTGTCTTCTCATAGACGAAAGCTACTACTCATGAACTATAAATGTTTAGATCCTTGCAATTTGTTACATAAGCATAAAATATTCTGTAGCGGATTTAAGTGGTACGAGGGAATAGTAAATTAAAGTGGAGCGTAAATGGCCAAAATTGGTAAATTGGACAATAGTATGAAAAGTATGAGTTACAGGTACGATGTTTGCGCATCCGCAAACCTACTCTAGTAATTACAATTTCATGTAATATGTAGGACGAATTTTTTTCTCAAACTGGGTGGGTACGTAGTTGTGTATTTGGGGTTGAGTGATTAGAGAAGGTACAATACATTAAATGGGGAATAATACATTACATTAAACACAACATTACAATACATTAAATGTACTGTACCTTCCCTAATCACTTAACCCCAAATACACAACTTCAAATCAAATTTTAATCGCTACTGCTTGAATAATAACTATTGCACTTGCTTTTATAAAATTATCAGAACTAGCGAAATACTGAGACTTTCGGAACGATTTGGATGACATCAAACAGGCTCCAACAAATATAATATTTTCTCCATATCTCGAAAGTGATGCTTGGACAAGTTTAAGAGAAGCGAAGTCCGCTTACACATACATGTAATTCCGTGTGAACCAATTTCGCATTTAAGGCAGCTGTGGCTGTGAAACCATTTGTATTAGTCCCCTCTTCGGGTAGTTGCAAACAACGGAGTTGAAACTGCTTCAAGATGTTTGAGCGGCGAATGGTTTCTTATCGCATCTCTCAGATTTTGCGGTCAGAAAAAAAAACGCGTAAGTAGTGTGAGAACTGATTATGTCTTCCGTTCCGAATGAAGAAATATTCTATCACTTCAAGTTATTAAACAAATCATAATTCTAATAGCAGTTGATGTTTGTTCAGTAATAGGTACTTCGTTACTAATCTAACGGTGGTTAATCGCTGCTGTTTTATTGCATTCAATCACCTGAGGAAACTTCGCGAGAGCTTTCATGGGAGGTATAATATGAAGGGTATTGGGTGTTTAGAAGGTGGTAAAATACCGAAGTAAAAAAAGCTATTTGACATCAATGTGGACGTCCTTACCTCTTTGACTGCTAGGCAGAACCTTAATTCTACCCACTTTTGACAAGAATCAAGAACACTTTCTCACTTTGAGAACGGATTTTATGATGATAAGGTGAGGAAATGGATTAGTTGCCCCTTCCATATACTGAGTCGATTAGCCTGCATCACCCTGAGAATAACCCCTGAAACTGACGTCTGCTAAGACAGTTCCAAGAAGTGGGAGGTGGAAGATCAGATGAAACAACCAGTTAACAACGGATTTATGAGTAATTTTAAATCTAGATTTTCGCAGCCATGAGTTTTTTTTCCTTCATTTGGCATTAGCATAGATAGCAGCCATAGCCATGAAGCTTTTATTGCAACAATAACAACTTTATAAATTGTTACCTATTAATTTTTTGTTGTTTTAAATGTTTGTATTGAGTGTTTTAATGAAAGTGCACAGTTCTTTGTAAACGGATAACAGCTTTTTGACCCATCTGTGTTGATGACATATCCCCCAGGAAATCTTGAGCACAACTGTTCATAGAAGGCAGCCGAGACACCCTGAGGTCCGCCAATCCGATCCACATCAATGACTGTATACTGGATACGGTTCTGAAACAGGGCGAAATCGCAGCGAAATACGGATGGAGAACTGCTGGTATGAATCACATGACTGTATTCGGCGGTCGCGGCAAAACTAGTAGCCAGTGGTGGCGAGGCACGTTTCAGCCAGAAATTGCAGATCAAGTCATGTTCATTAATCCTGTGTATTTTTCCAAGTAAATCTGCAGGGAATGCACGTATTCGTAGCAAGAACCGATCAGAAACCAACTTTCGTTTCAAATGCAGTGGAGGCTCATTACATTCTTGAAACATGAGGTTGTGGCACATGACCACGGTACAATGAATTGTGCGTTCGAAACCAGTAGGTGGCGGTAATTGTTTTCTGAAGGCTTTAACATTTTAGCATCAATCCAGACGCCATTTGTATCACATACTCCGATCCACTGATCAAACCAATCTGTACATTACTAGAAGGATTGATTTAGGATATTTTTCAACTTTTGAGAACTTCACAGACCACCAAACAAAGAGGATTCCGATCAATTTATCTAACTAATCAGGATTAATTTATGATTTTTTTTCAGTTTATTATTATGAATAATAATTTCTTGATCGTCTCATATGCCTTGATTTTTGGTGTGTTTTCTACGGACCTGGAAAGTGGTGTGTCATTTCTTAACAATTTTGGGGACAAATCGATTCAGATGGATCCCAGATCAGTCCGACTTCATCTGTTTGGAAAATCTCGTTTTAAGGGTGAAAATGTAGGTAATATCAATTTTTTTTATTTTAGTTTTTACAAAAAATAAACCTTTGTGAAATAATGTGCAGCTTTTTTATTTTTGAGATACGAACGTAGCGGACATCCAGACCACCAAACTAAACATAAGGCTGACCTCCGTCTGAACAGTGGCTTTTGAGTTCCGATAGGTTGCTGCTACATCTTCCTTTAGATGCTTGTTGTATACTTACGTTAAGAGACAAAGTCAGTTGTCCCTGGTCTGTAAGTTGATTCCTAAATTGTTTCGGCCGAGTAATATGCGATCCCATAAAGCTCCGGGGAGGCAGATGATTCCTCCGTAAGACGTTTTTGTCGCTCCGACGGCAGGGGGGAGCCCAGGACCGTTGGCGGAGCTTCATGAATATTTCCTCCTATAAATCATTTGAAAGTCTTATGAATTTGGGTGCTCTTCAAGCCTCTCGAACCTCCCCGCTGCCACCCCTTCCGCGTTATGACGGGAAGGGGGTTCCTTCCACTTTGGAGACGTGTGTTCTCTTCTTGAAATGAAGCAATTAAGGAGAGTCGCCCGTTTCCAACCCTCTTCACTTCTCCGTTCTCCCTCTCCCCCTCCTTCACAAAACCATGCATATTTAAACAGCCTGCTCTCACTTCTCACATTCATTATCGCTAACTACAAAACCAGTCAGTTCATTCGAACCCGTTCACAAACAAAGTGAACTATAGTGAACGATTTTCGGAGAGCTCTTCTCAAGTTATTGTTCAGCAGGTGAAGGGTTTCTAAATGAAGTTCAAGTCATGAACGGAACAGACTGTCCATATCAAGTCTTGTGAGTTTCATACGAGGAGTCATTTCTGCTTGGTGTCAACATTCATTCTAAGAGCACCCGATTCGAACTCGCAGTTCTAAATTAAAACGTCAAACATCTTTAAAACGCCATCTTCGACCATTATCCCGTACTTATTGGAGGAGTAAAAAAACAATATCAGGAATATAATAGTTAACATTTGATTTTTGCAGTTTTCTGTTCAGTTTTTGTTGGTTGAAAAAAGGCTTAGACAAAAATTAAGAACACATTCGGAAACTCCAAAGAATTTTGCATAAGATGAGTGTCTTTTGAAGAAGATTGGGTGAAGTAGATAGTTACTGCAAAATTCAGTACACAGAAAAACAAAAAACTGCCTAAAAAATGCTTTGTTCGAATCAACAAGAAAATGACAATCATTGTTGAACTCGGCACATTCAAAAAACCCTAGAACAACATTATTGTTGACATCTACAGTTATCACGGGTGATGGCCGCAGCCAAAATATAGATGGAATACAATAGAACTCCAGAACAAAGTTAACCCGAGGCATATAAGAGTAGTACAGAGCAAGGAACTGTGTTGTTTTATAATATGAAGTTTGTTCATTCGAACCCGTTCACAAACAAAACTGAAACATAATGCAAAACTGAACCATTTCGAAGTGCTTTTTACGGAATTATTCTTCATGATTCAGCTCCTAAACGAACAGCAACTTATAATAATTGTGTGTAAGCACTTTAATTGGATTTTAGCACAAAAAAAAAAAAAAAAACAAAATTCCGTATCAGATAAGAAAAGCATTGGAGGCACGGCAATACTGAAGCACTCATTGAAGCAAGCAAGACAATTCTATGTTACTTTGCTTCAGCAAATTAACTTAATTGAAATCTGTCGTTGCAATGAAAAGGCATTAGAGAGAGAAATATTCGTGTATTTATATTCAGAAATGTTGGATAACGTTTTGATTTTTGAAAATATATTGCGTGTTCCGAATATCGGTGAAGACAGCGATTATCGATTGAACTAGTTTCCACGTTTGTAAGGTTTCTTCTGTCAATCAAGTTAAAAAATTAGACGACGTCTGCCGATTCGTATTGATTTACATCACTCCACACTTTTTATTAACACGAGGGTTATATAAAAATAAAGTATTCCTGAGTTGTGAAAATTTGAAAAACTCTCTAAAAATTAGTTTAATTTTGAGTCGAAAAAACCCAACTACTTCTCCACATAATCCAAAATCACAGAATCTCCTGACGGTTTAGGAGTTTTTTGAAAATATCATTATCATATATTGCACCACGATGATAATTATTGAAATAAATGAATAATTAAATTCGAAAACAAGTAATTAAAAATTGTGATGTGCATGGAAAGTTCCCTCATTCCGTTTCTTGAACTGCTAACCCTGCGTAAAAACCTGAGGCTTTCTAAGTCAGGAGTGCTATCTTGATGTTGCAGGCTTATCGCCTCAACCCTTGAAGGGACAATTGGTTCATTCCATGACCCTCTAGCAACTGTTCGAAATTTTGATAGTGGGTATTAAATTTGATTAAGGTTATTCGGAAAATAAACTTAAAAAAAAAAAAAAAAAAAAACGGAGTGAGAATGCGCAATTTGACTTGGAGTGGCTTAGTACGTGTATCACACAAATCCACTAATAAACAACCAACCTTGATCCGTAACTACATTTTTACGAGAGCACTAACTCATCGTTAAGCCGCGAACGGATTTCTCTAAAATAGCCTAACCCTCCTCATTTCGTCTTGGCGATCATAAATATTTGGGTTAAACCGTTGATAATTTGTTAGAGCACGTTTACTAAATCTCTAAAGACCGATTATTCACCGACTGTTGTTGCTAAGCCGAGTTTAAGAGCCCATCGAGGTGACTCTGATTTTATTTTTACGTTTTCCTTTGAGCATGCATTCATTTCATGATGTTGAGGAGGGTTTTAGATGAGGTTCTCTAAAACCATTTGTGCTTCCTCAGTCTTAACTCTCTAAGGATAACGATACAACCTGATAAATATCGCCATAAACTCCGCAGAAATATGTCTGGACACAAACCGTAAACATGCATATTCTGAATTGGAGAAATAAATGGAGGTTATTATTTTCGTCTGTCTTTCTACCAGCTCCTCTCTGATGGAGATTGTCTTCAAATTCTCAATAAGATTCATGCATTTAAATTAAGAGCAAGCAGTAGATTTCATCATTCGAAACTGACCGGGGTTTGAATGAGTTAGCAAATGGAATTTTCATTCCACTCGGAATACGCAGCTTGAAAAATTATCAGGGATCATAAACGACAATCGATGCATACGAAGCAAAAGTTGATATGTCAACACCTGCTGCCATAGAGAGATCCTTCACTTTTCTCAATTCAGAAGCTCCAAGTCTTAAAGTCTTCCTTAATCAGTACCATCACCGTTATATAAATGTTTAATCTTTAATGAAAATAATAAATATCTGAGAATGATGGAGTTACAGCATACCCAAATCTACCAATTGTTAGTGGAAGCTTTCGTTTTTATTTTCGGCACATAAACCTATTTTTTGTTAAAAATCAAAAATTTCAAGTCATTCTACATCATTCTCAACAACTTTCACTTCGTATTTCTCTGTGTTTGTTGTGTGTCCTCAGACCATTTCAACGAGCTTAATTTCTGCAATGTTCTTCCGATTTAGATATAAATATTTCAGGGATGTACTAGTTAGGCTGAAGATGGTGCCTCATAAAATTCATAGCTCAGAAGTCAATACTTCACTTTGCGCATTCGTAAATTTAGAATCAGCCAAGCATAATTTCGGCAGTGTGGTCAGCAAGAAACGGTCGATTAATCTCATCAATTTCAATCATTAACATTAATCATTCGCATTATTTCTACGTTTTTCATACGAATTTGATGAAATTTACAGGGAATGTGATAGTTAGGATGATGCTCCCTAATAGTTTCATTGCTCGCAAATCAATCCCGGTGTGCACGAGCAAACAAGAATCCGCTCTAGCATTATTTTATCACTTTCCAGTCGTCCCATCTTGCTAAAATTTGGAATATAGATGAAAGGCTATTTATTCATCCCATTTAGGTGTAATTCAACTCGATCGCACGACAGAATGGCAATACAAAGTATTGTCACGCTTACTCACAGAACTTTTCATGTTGAGTCACACAACACATCATGTTGGATCACGGATTTGAAGGCATTATTTCAAATGGCCTTCTCCGTATTATTTTCAACCTATGAATCGTCGTAAAAAGCATATTCTAAATTTTTAATGATTCAGATTAGTCACAACATATTTATGTTCACACAGTCATATTATCCACAGGACGAAGCTATGTGCCTCACCCAGCATCGTAGCCGTTTTTTCGAACGAATGAATATAGTTCCAAAAACACTGCACCTTCTAGGGAGATACATTTTTCCTTGTGTATTTGAGTACATTAGGTAATCGATTTGTATGAGGTACCTACTTAAAAATCCGTATTTCGTTCCCAAGTTAAAACACTTTCACATTCTACATAAACCGTGGGAGAGGTAAACGTATATAACTCGGAAATTGCATTACACGGATCGTTGCCAGAAGATGATGGAAGGCTACTTACATGGATATAAGCAGAGTTATGTAAACCCCGAGACACGCGATGCTTTTGTTTCAGTGAATTGAGACGCTACGTATCGTCCTATAAGATTCCACCATTCCAAGGAAACCATCATAGGGTATGAGTGACAGCCGAGTGGAGTGAAGTTCTTTTGAGTTGTGTAATAGAAATCCATCAAGGCGGCTCATGGTTCGTGAAATGCTTGTTAAGGTTCCCCTGTGCGGCTATATCGTTTTAATGTCTTTCCGTCCCAAGTAAAGCTGAGAAAGCTCTACATTCTTGCGACAGGTAATTCGTACCCCGTTCTAAGAAATTCGAAATCGTAATTGTACTCTGCGGGGTTGCTCAATCACATTTTGTTGCTACTGCACAGTTATAGTACGATGTAGGAAGATACTACAAAATCCACCACTGCCTTAAACAGAGGCATGGATACCCTCACCGCACTGAATGTTACAACTTTACAAATTATAAAGTGCTTGAAGGAAAGCGATGCTTGTTTGAAAAAATGGCTTGTTTAGACCCTTTTGTGCATCTTGAATTATTTTGACGTAATTTGGATTACTGTACGTCCGTCCGTCCGTATACCATGACGGTATCAGACGAGGTCAGGTGATCAGACCAAGAGGTCGGTCTCGCGCAATATGTGACAAATGCTTGAAAGGGGTTGATCAGTGGAGGACTTATGATGTTCAAACTTACAGATCCCGGCCTCAAGTCTTAACAGGAGCACTTTTTCATCCTGAAGAAAGGATCCGTCTACTAAAGGGTTCGAGGCCCTTGATTAGTTGTTCGCTTTGAATAGACCTCATTTAAGTTTGTACCCCTAAGAGTTCACATAACCTGCATAGCTTTGAACGTTGTCTGACCCCAATGCGGTGTAGGTGGAACCTTAGGCCTTATGAGGACAGCCATTATTTTAAGTAGCCATTCAGTAATTTTGGTGTTTTGCCAAGTTTACTGTTGACATGTCCTTCAATATTGAGCCATCTACTTGTGGTTTGTTGGTTGATCCACGAGTTGATGGTCCTTCAGGAGGCGGTTTTTTTGGTATACCGACTGCCGGCTCAGGGCCTACAAATGGGGTTTGGGAGCCCCTTCTTGCAAGGCTCGTCAGCCTTCTCGTTACCAGATAGTTTAGGGTTTGCATGCAGCACCAAACCACCCGTGTTGAGATGGTATGTGACATTGATGCTTTTATCGACGATTGAGTATTTGAGAGGATGCGGACATATCCATCTACTACAAAAATACCTTCGTAGAATACTTTCCAGCGTTTTTCAGTTCTTTATCGACGGCGAAAGTTGTTGTACATACTCTAGGGTTGTAGCTTCTTGAGCACCGACGCGAAACCCCAAAATCAAAAGAACCTCGACAATCCTGAGACCGTAATGGCGTTCCTGTGTAGTTTAATTCTCTTCAAAGGAGCTGCGGGGGCTTTAGCCCCTTATATCTCCAATGCCCTCTGGACATGCCCCCGGTACGTCTTCTTCCTTCCTTCCACATATTCCGCGCGTGCGAATTCGAGTATAAGAGAATAAGAAAAGTTGTTTCCTCTCTCCTTCGCACCCACTCGGGAGTAGCCTCGAAAAAAAGGAGGAAATGTCCGAAAAAAAAAGAAATTCCTTCTACGCTCTTTCCTTCAGAAGGGTAAGGACCATAAGAGATCCAGTGGAATCCCTTCTCCACCTCCTATCCCCCTTAAATGCCAAAGTTATGAAATATATCAGGACCCTACCCCCTCTTGCAGGGCCGTCGTAACACCACTTTAACCTACCGCGAGTGATATATTGGAGTAACGGGAAAGGCGAAAATTGTGCCGTACGATTCAATATTCTAAATGCATTCCCCCTCCATTACTCCCGTTGCCTACTACTCAACCGGGGTATTTTTTAAGGGATTTTTGACGCTCGGAATGACGGATATCCCGCTGAACATGGGTGCTAACTTGTTCTTTTAGTTCAGACTCACATTTCCAACTTCAGAAGTAAGAAGAATCTTTTAAGCAACGAGTACCCGCCATATTTTTCCATTTGATTCAAAGAACATTCTACAGGACCGTTTAGGTTTATCAATTTGAATAACGAATATCCGAAATTTAACAAGATAAGATGCTCCATATTATTGGATACAGAGTTTTGTTATTTCTGTATTAGACGTATTTCTTAGCAAATCATTGGTGTATGGATACATATTGTATGGAAGGAGGAAATTGGATGAACCCTGCTGGAATGCTGGAAACACCTGTAACAGGCAAAAATTGTGGCAGCAGAGAGCTTCAGGATGGAGCACAGAGGAGCCCATGTCTGCACCCTCAGTGACATTCTATCTGCGATGGAAGCATTGAAGGCTCCAAGCATCTCATCAAGATTTGGAGTAGTAAGCGAGCCCTCAACAGCCTAGTCAAGCACAGCCAGATTCGCCTGGAGACAGCATCGGGTCTTGGAGAAAAGGAGGACGGGCATGCAGTAAGACTTCGGAACCCCTTCGCAGGTCCTGAGCACGCAGTTAGTTGATCAAAAACTACCTTTTACAAGAACTATCAACCCGGGGGGGGGCTTCCAACAAACTGCGGGGACAACGTCCAATATTGCAGCGCTTCTTCAAAGTAAACTGGTAAAATGGTGGGTGAACGCAACAGCGAACTTACTGAAGAACAAGGATTTTTTAACAGGGAGAACCCATGGGATACTAAAACTATGGTTTGTCTCACAGCCGGTTTTGCACCCCTACGATTTATTTTACATTGCATAGTAGTCTCACACAGTTCAACACTATGCAGGAGAGGTAAGGAGACAGGCGATGCAAAATCCCACTCAATCTTGGAATACGCTTCGCTCATCCATCGCAGATTTCAGCACTTTGAAGCACAAACCCTCATGAGGTTTATTCAAAGCGAACTTCTGCTTCGCAACCCTCAATGTTCCGATTCTTCTTCATTAAGCACAAAACTTTCGTGATGCACTTAGAATCCACTCCTTGAATAAAAATTGATAATAATCAATAAATAATAATTGTTTCATACCAAAAACTTCATTTTGATTCATCCATGAACCTCACAGGGCGATCGGATTGCGTTACATACCTGAAACAAGATTGAACTCGATTACCACTCAAAAACAACAAGATGATTTAACCACATATGACAAATATGACGGGAAAATGTATGTGACATTATATTTGGCAAAGGTAAACCACGCATTACATTTGGCAAACGTAAAGTGTACGGGATATTTAGAAAGGGTGAAGATACTCGTGTATAAATATTCATCTTTGCTAATTTAATCATGAAAATGATAAAACTAATGATAAATATAAATAAAAGGCTTCATAAAAATGATCACGATTCGTGTTATTAAATGTACGATAGAACATGAATTAGTTTAACTCCATCGAGAAAGGATTTGTAAAATCAATATAAATTCCATGATTCATCTCGAATATGATAGCTTAGGTTGAGGGACTCTCACAAGAAACTGAGAGCTTCTTCTCTCGCTTCTATTTTTTAAAAGTTACGATTACTAATTTAATATAGTTCCCCTGTTTTTAGTGAAAAATTGATCCTGATTAGTGTGAAGAATTAAACTATCGAAATTATTTTCCTTTTGGGGCAAACAACTGGATATTAAAATGGCCTTTGGCAGCGATTTGAAATGAAGTTATCGAAAATACAAAAATATTTTTCAAGTTGTTTAGCCGATTAATCATGGTTTTCCACGACGTAACTCTATTCGATCTTCTCATGAAAAGCTTCAGCCGAAATTTCATCTTGGTAAAATAAGAAATAATCATTGTCATCATTAAACATAAAGCGTATCAATTCTTTAAAAACCGATTCATAAATTCAACAGTTGTTGCATTTTTTTATTGATATATTAGCTTTTGCAGTTGGCTTACAAGATTTCATGGTTGGATTGATAGAAAAATCTAATTATGGTATAATTATTATCTAATTATAATAGAAATTTATTATGTAAAATTCCTCAAAACTTGGTAGTTGCGTTTAAAAGTCATGGAAAAGGGTCCCAGCTGAAGCAAGTTCTGTACGAATAAAATAAAATATAATTTATCCTATCATTGAATGAGCTTTGAAACCCTAAAGCAGAGGGTGGGGAGGGAGTTGGAGACGGAGCCAGAGAAGATTTGCTCAAAATTAACCCAATCTTGAATCACCTGAAAATCTCTTAGTTCAGGAAGTAATACATAGTTTATTGCTTAGTTGATTTATGCTCCAAAGCTTTTATATCAGAAATTGTTCTGGTAGGAAGGGCTGTCCAACAGTTTTAGAAGAAAAACTTGGAAGTTAAACTGCTGAGTAGACTAATTTTCGGACCCTTGTATCAACCCTACAGAAGCTTTTATTTGAAGCCCTGTGTCAATTAAAGGGTTCCCCTCGGATCATTGCCTGCAGATCGACTGCATTCAACCTTCTGTTCCGTCAGGATGCATCAAAAACATTGGCTGTCTATAATTACACCAGCAAATCTTTAATGCTGCGCGCCTTCTCTTCCAACGAATGAGTGCATCATCCCCTGCAACTGACCACCGCCATTTAGCTGCCATCAATTCACAATTATAGTACCTACTCATCTATTATTCCTAAAATAATTTATATGAGGACTGTTATTCCCTTTGCTGTATGCTGTTTATGTGAATCTCCCCCTTGTTGTCAGGAATTGCAGAAAATATGTTGATATGAAGCCTGTTAGGAGTGCCTACTTTCTTTTTCTCTTCTAGTGGTTTTGTATTTTTGTATTTTTGGTTTTGGAAGTGTACCTACGCATTATTGCTATACTACTTTTATTTTTATTTTCTATTATTATTTGTATTAGTATTAGTAGAATGTAGATTCATTGAACTCTTGTAACGGTTATGACCTATACAAATAAACGATTTATCTATCTACCTACTAATTTTTGGAACCTTGATGTCACTGAGTTCCTTAAACGTCTAACATCAAGTCTTAACTACATCAGAAGATAGTTTTTTGAGTGGAATTGCTTTACTTTTTCTTATGCTCCTAAACTTTGGAGGGCAAACAATGTTCGATATTAAGCACGTTTTGAGTGTTACAGAAATGTGAAAAACACCTTCGAAGACTTTCCCGTGCCATATTTCTCTGCCTGATCCATCTTAATCAAACTAAATATTACTAATTACTACCCCCATTTCATGACCAGATGGCCTTCGAGATCGAGATTCTTATTATTAAAGCTATCCGCGAAGCTTAATCAGTTGAAATAACACAATAACCGGAATCCGGGGATCGAGGGTGCATAACTGGTGTTCACATGGATCCAGAATAAAGTCCTTGGAGGGAAAGGGAAGAACGCAGGGGGCAGCTGTGTTTGAGCCGGCTATCGGGGGTCCCTGACAGATAAAGGATGCCCCATTTGAATAATCCCGCCGACAAAATATTCAAAGTAGGGGGAGAACGATGGTGATGGGTAGTTTGGTGGAGACTAGCTGAGTCAACATCCTGTAGTGAACCCCAGGCCCGCGTTTAGCCGGTATTGGACGGAGCTACGTCATTGTTGCGCCACTGACGCCCAACGTGCCCTCTAGACGTTTAATCACGAGCGAGTTTTGAGTGTTTAGAAGCGGTTTCAAAGAGAAACATCTGGAGCGAGGCTTCATATTACGTTCCCAACAAATATCCGATTTCTGCCGACGCTATAACCGTTTTTCTGAGTTGAATCCTTCACGCGGTATGTTGGGCCATGGAGATTGACTACCCCAACCGTGTGATTTTAATACCATTGAATTTGCAATATGTGCGCGATTCAGAAATTCTATTCAATAAGGGTGGTTAAGAAAAGTCCATGTATTTGTTAGTGTTGTTGCAGAGACTTTTGATTTTGATCATACTGCAACACTGCTGTACTGCTCTACCCTTGTTTCTAGATGAAGCCTATTCCTTGATGAAGCGTTGTGATGGATATACTCGTAGAAGCTTTCCAGCTTCAGCCGTACCCTATGGTTTTTGCAGACAAGTGTCTCAGCCATTAGAAGGGGAAAATAGTCCATTCCACCGACTTCTTTTAATATGATAGCAAGTGTAGTTACGAACCACTGACCGTCTTATTTTGACAGTTAAGAAGCCCCTTTCGGTTGCAATGCCCGTCTAGATTTAAAAATGACTATTCAACCCAGCTATGCCAATTGCAATCAGGGGCCAAAAACCTGCCAATTCACTGTGTTGTTGGAGCTAAACAAACTCTAAATACCAGTGGATGACACGAGCGATTCACAAAACCCCCACTACAGCACTGAAGATTCTCGTAGACCCCAAACCGGTGCAAATATCCCGAATAGGACAGCCTACCTGAATGGTTTCGGTATTCTCTTATGTTAAGGTTGTAACTTGAAACTTTAGATGAGATTACAACAGGCTATGTAGGAAATCAACATGAATTAATTAAGGTGAAGTCTGTAAAAGAGATCTACCTCTATTCGTTGCATGTTCACTTCTGTGGTAAATGCAGGGGACCGTGATAAATGGTGCAGCAGGATCGGGAATGAAGGGCTTCAATTTCGCCATACCAAACCTCTTGATGGCCATTTCAGACAAAAACCCAAGGAATCGAATTGTGTACGTAAGGGACTGCCAGGGAACAAATCAAAGGTGAACAACCTAATTAGCACTAAAGGCCATTTTTACCTTCCCAATAACCTAAAAGCATACATGGAGTTCCCTCAGTTCGCTAATGGCTACGGCCCAGGGAAACGAACTATGAGTTATGAGGGAATAGAGGATTCCCTTGGTAATAATGGATCAGAGACCTACTTAATGGGATGCTCTAGAAGTTACCAAGAGTGACTATGCTCAACAGATTCAGAAATAGGAGGCCAAGACACGAACAATATACTGGCACCATACCCCTTAGCAGAGACAAGCAAGCCACTCCTATCAATCTCAGTGAAACATGCAAGTGCTCTATTGTCATCGAGGTTGTTTTCACTGGCCATTTTCCCCTAAGGCACACCTTAAAAAAGGGGTAAGGATAAGTCTTAAGGCTGCTGGTAGAGAGACGAAAACAGCACACATTCTCTGAGACTGTCAGGCTGCTGCATCAGCATGCTGTGATTTCGGAAAGGGTGCTTCTACTCCAGCCGATATTGCCAAGGAAACACCTCTGCTTCTCATTTTGAATATACCTGAAGATTTCATTGGCAATGTTCTGAATTGTAGAGGGGATAGTGTTAATTGTAATACAGTAGGTACTTAATTGCAATCCATCGCGGTTGTTATTATAACTATTTGAAGGATACAGCTGTGTAACCTTGGTGCTATAAACACCTGTGATGGAGAACATCAGAGATTCGGCTGAATATAGAGAAGTTATCATTCTTAAAACGTGTTTCCATTCACTACAATCTTAATACTTTTAATGTATGAAGCAGTAGACCCTTACATTTGGCGCAGTCGGTAGGACTAGAAACCTTTCTTTCGGAACGCGGAAGTAATAAAGAATGTATTCTACAAAGCCATTCAATAATGAAGAAATTATATATTTTCTCATTGGACTACAAAAGCAGCACTAAGCCATGATGAAGCAGACGATGGATGCCGCATTAAACTCTTTTCAAGACACCTGACGTAAGGTAATCATAATGGTCTCAGAAACCGGAGGTCTTCGCTTCCCTTAAAAAATAAAAAAAACTTCAAGTGAGTGAGACTACCAGTATTGTACTTCTGTCGCAGATTATGAAAGGTGAAAATTTGTGGAAATGAGTCCATATATGGATTGAAGCTTTAATTTCCCTTTACGGCTCGGAAAATCAACTGCCTAACTTGTATTGAAAACTTGCCGAGAACAAAGAAAGGACGTACGAAGTAGGTCGGGAAGGGGAGAGAAAACTACCTCGTTACAAATTCTATTTATGTTGCCCCCTCAGAAAACGACCCCTCACACCGACTCCAGGGCGAAGAGGTGAAATGAAGGGCGGAAGCGAAGGGGCGGCGAGGCAGGAGGAATTAAAACCCCAACCAATTTACCGCACCCCCCTGCGTTTCGCCGTACAAAGAACACCCACGTCCACCCCTCCGGCCAACAGAGAAAAATAATTGCCTTCATTGTATTATATAAATTGAGTTTGGGAACAATCATGGGAGAGCATGGTAGTCGCCGGTTTCATTTCACCCTCAAACCTCCCCCTCTCCAAGGGGTAAACTCCCATCTTCAACCCCCTGAAACTAATTTCAATCCTGAATTATGTGTTCGGACTAGGCGCCCGTAGTTTCCTCGACTATGGGACTGCGTCCATTCATTATAAATTTCGCTAAATGCTATGCGCATTATGTCATTTGGGAGGTATTCCAGGGGAAGGTGGGTTTTGTAATTAATTTCGATCGGTCCCGAGGTTATTACCCGATCGGATGGCTTACGTACCATCGCCGGCTCTCATTGGCAGTGAGACAGGGCAGAGGGGTTCCGACCCCCTTCGACAACCTAATTGGCGGCGTGCGGAATCTTGTTGAGACCAGATTGTCCGCGAAATGTGTACGCCCTGATACGAATCTGTCGAAATTGAAACGGCTCAGATATCTCTACCACCATCCTGACAGAATGACCGATCATAGTAACCACGAAAATCACATTTGAATTGAAATTTGCTCTATAATTTATAATTGCAGTTGTTACATATCCTCATTAAACTCTGTTTAACGTCTCAAAGCTCATGTCTTGACGCCCACTTTTGCTTCTCCTCTACCAAATTCAGGAAACCTTTGATTGATATGGCAGTTTCTGTTTCCTATTTAATTATTTGCAACTTGTATGCGCCAACCGTTTGTATCTATATTTAAGCAATATTAGATAAATGTTATTTTATTTTAATCATTTGTTTATTGTGTGACAATTGTCCAACCTTTTAAGGCTTTCACAAAAAAATTTAAACTGAAAAAATTTCTGAAAGAAGTCAAACAAATTTTCAATTGTTTTGTGAGAATCAAAACTTCATCATCCGTTTTGATTCTGTTTATTTCTGCCTGTGCCAATTTCACATTGAATAACATCCCTTCTCTTTTCTTGAAATTGCTAAGCCTGAACACTTGGGACTTAACAATTCAATATTAATAGTATATTATTGAAAAAAGGAAAACCTTAATAAAAATTTTACCTGAAGAAAATCAGGAATTACATACATTTGTATTGTTTAAGGGTCAACTTCTTGGTCGATATTTCGTTGCATTTGAACATCTTAAGAGCTTAAATTTAAGTGAAACTGATAATTAACTTGTTTTCTTTGCTTCTTTTTAAAATGAATGGTAGGAATGAGTAAATTTTGAATGTGGATGTTGTCCAAACAAAACGAAACGTCAGCCTCAAGTGAGTCTAACTACTGGTTAACCATCCAAAACCATTAATAGTGTTCACAAGTGGTCTACAACACTCAAAAAATCTATGTAGCGCTTTTAGTTTATTATCTCCATGTATGAACCCAAGAACGTATAAATTGCTTCGACAACCATAAAGTAATTATTCATTAAAAACGTATTTGACTCATTCGTATTTGAGGCATTAAAAAAGTATGAAACATAGTTACTTTTGCTGAACTGACTCCTTCTTCGTTTATTCTCTATCAATTTCAAAGATGAATCTCAAGAATCAATCGATTCCTAAGATATCAAAAGACCAATTTCTATCAATTATAGTCGTATGGACCCCGGGGAAGAAAGATCAATGTCCTTTAAAAAAAAAATCTGAGAATGAAATTTATAGTTATTCCCTGCGACACTTCAATCAGCTAGTAATTGACCACCCGCGTTAAAATTAATAGGGCACTATCGGGAAAGGTATACTTGAGTTTAAAATCCTTCCAGCTACTAACCAGCGATCTCTGATCTTAAAAGCTGAGGAATTGATCAGCAACATCCAAATCGTAGATACAGTAGGTGGTTTGGATTTCGAAGGGCAACATCTTTTTTTGACTTCAAACACAATGCTTCCTCTACGGGAAGTCACTTCCCGGATGTGGAAAGAAAAAGTACAGTATTCGAATCACAAATCTCAATTCAAGTGGAATTCGTAGTATTTGAAAATCACTAGTTTTGTCGAACTTTTCAATGACAAGGAAAATGCACAGATTGTCGGACACGGTACTGAAATTACCCAGCAAGCTATAACTTGAAATACAAGAAGAAATATTGATTTTAAAGCAGGATTTGATTTTAGAGCAGGAATACTTGTTATGACTTGAGCTTAGAAGAGCTCAATCGAATTTAGTAAAGGTATAATATAAAAATGTAGATCAGAAATTACAGAAGGAAACTCAAGTCATTGTAACTTGTAGTTTTCGGGGTTATCTGACAAGATGGTGATGATAACAAGGAAGTGGTACTTGATCATGTTGGATGAGAAAAATTCTTGTGGTAATCGAACGAACAATCATTTGAATTGATTAGATGAGCAAACTGGATGTAATGATGAACCGACTGCATACGCTGAATTTGACTTTGAAATGAGCCAATTAGCTTTGCCAATGAAAATCGGCAAATGAGATGGGGAGGGATTCGGTTGAAAATGCTTTCGAGGCAGTTGAAAACGCCGGAGGCGCGGGGGTGGTCGGAAACCGAATCCAAACGCACGAGGCCTTGATCACCCCAAGCCCTGGCGACTGTCCCGTATAATTCACGTAGCTCTCATTAGGGGCGCTAATCTCGTCAACGGGGTGTAATGGAACGGACAATAGGGGTATACCGTTTTACGCTGGGGCGCGGTGGAGCGGATCACTGAGTTAGTGCCAGTTTGACCAAAACGGCTCAACAATAGTTGAAGTCACAGAAATCTTGACGTCAACTGGCAGGACAACCGAGGGAGTTAGAAATCTATCTCCCACTATTGAACTCACGAGTTTCAGCTAACATCCACCTGAAGGTGGATTAAAATCAACTACATGCCCACTTACCTCAACGGTGAAGTCATCCCTCACGCCAAAAAAGCTAAACACTTGGGTATGACGATAATGTGTTCCAAATGTCCCGATTGATGGGCAGGCGATCAAAACTGTCTGTTCAAAACAAACTAACCCTATATAAACCATTTCTTCAGCATTTACAGACTTACAGGCACAGCTGTAGGGCTGCACTGCTCAGAGAAAACGGAATCCTATCTAGACTTTTCAAAATGTGCTCAGCAACAAAAGTGGAAAACATTGGTACATTTATAACGATAGACCTCACCATATTATAGAAAATTGGCAATGAATAGAAATTATCAAGAAAATTGCCATCGATCACCTAAAGCGACTAAGAGATCATGTCCAAGAGATGAGGTACATCAAAGCTGTTTTGGTTCTGTCTTCTATGGTGATGCGAGTGCTTCGGTGTTAAAGCGTTTGAATATTGTCCAATCAAAAGCTCTAAGATTGTGTCTGGGATCTCTCCAGTCAACACCAATACACGTTCTACTTGCTGTGTCTTTTGAGCTTCCTTTATGTAATAATAGAGAACGACTCTGTACAGCTCATGGTTTAGTGTCACTGTTAGCGATCTAAGCAGTCGGTACTGGCAACATCGTAATTCCCCATTACTCTGCCAGAGCCTGGTGCGGCTTGTGCCCATTGATCAGCATAGATAGTAACTCTCTATTACCTTACGAAGCTCTTTACCCAAAAATAGTAACCACCAGAATTTTTTTGATGAAAACTTTTCCTGCCAGCCCTACGAATGCTTCGTTCGAAGCAGAGATTCAGAAAAGATGGCCTACGTCACATATCCTATTCACTGATGGATCAAGAATGGAAAGTAAAACGGGATTTGCTTGCTACGACACATCCAATACGCAACATGGAATGGTTAGGGCTCCTGATCAAACTTCTGTATATACAGCAGAAATGATGGCAATTAGAGAGGCTATAAGATGGGGAAAGGAACAAAATATAGAAGACTTGGTCATTATCACTGACAATCTCAGTTCGGTAACCAAACCAAAAGGCATCAATCCTAAGAGTAAAATCACGAAAACGGAACGCGATATTTTGGAGACAGTCCATATGAGGTCCCGGCTGGACAGGATGACCACGCTAGCATGGGTAACAGCTCATGTTGGCATAAATGGAAACGAGGCTGTTGACCATTGGGCCAAGGAGTCACTGAATAAGGAAATAGATTATTTATTAACGATTCCACCAACGGATGTCTATCCCAGTATCCGGAGTTACCAACGAGCACGGTGGCAGGAGCAATTTGCCAGCGATCCGAGAGGCGGATTCTACAAAGCTTCCCAAGCATATTCAAACGGCCATGGTTCCATAAAACAGGGATTTTCCCAAGAAACATGGTAGTAACCATAACGCGCCTCCGTAGCAACCATGGAATTTGCAAAAAATATCTAGCAGATAAAGGCATTATTCAGGACTCCCCTCTGTGTGATACCTGTGACACCGTGGAAGATCTCGAACATTTAATACTTATGTGCAACAAATTCACAACACAAAGAGACATTTTATTTAAGAATTTGAGTAAAATCGTAACTTTTCCAACTAATTACAGATGCATAATTTTTTCAGACAGTTTTGAAGTTTATGATTTATTGTGTACACACGAACTAACAAAGTGAATGTGAAATAACCAGTTCACGACTAATCAGACTCTGTCAACCGTTTTATACCTTTGTTTTGGATCGTATTATACGCAATCCACTTCATCATATACTAGGTAAATACTTTGTTGTGAATGAAATCAAAATCAAATTCATGTCAAGTTATAAGCCTGGTTTGATGAAAATGTTGAAAAAAATAACTCGTCCAACCAGGAACACATAGATTCCAAGTAGATGTCGAAATGTGTCATTGCGTCCAACATTCCTGTTCTTGATGGGCAGCAAAGAGTTTTTCTTGAAGGACGAGTGTGGAATTTCTACGTATTTACATGTTCTGTTTACATGGGTAGTCAGTTTTCATTCTTAAAGAATCAGCATACAACTTTATTGGAAGTCAAATCAGCGATCAGTTTATCGTACCTATTTACCTTAACATTGACAAGCACTGCCCTTGTTGAAATAGTTTGTGGCAAATGGTTTCTCATCGCGTTCTTACCAGATGATTTCACAATGACAATCCTATTATTTCCAATCGTAAAGTGACTATTAAAGCTAATGAGTCCAAATACCTTGGTATGACGATTGACACAATGCTCAGATGGAAATGTCAAGTCAAGAAAAATAAGGGAAACTCCCTTCTCAAACTAACGAAAACGTTTTGGCTAATTGGGATCCGGTCAAAGCTGTAAATCCAGAACAAGCTCACACTGTACAACCAAGACCTTAATCTAGTTTGGACTTGAAAAGCTCAACTGTGGGGTTGTACGGCTCAATCAAACCGAGGCATCATTCAGAGATTCCAGAACAACGTGCTGAACTATTATGAAAGCATCTTGGTAGCTTCAAATCCAACGTCCCCATCACGAGTTTCAGATCGAAACACCAAACGCTGCTGTACACAATCAGTAAGACACAATCGGGCCGCGTCGACCAGAAAGCTGTCCAACTCCTTGCCTCAAGTAATATTAGAAGATTGAAAAGTAGTTGAAGTGAAATTATTGTAATTTACCTTAACATTGACAAGCACTGCCCTTGTTGAAATAGTTTGTGGCAAATGGTTTCTCATCGCGTTCTTACCATGATTTCACGAACACATACGGACAAGTGTAGAATATATGCACGGACGCTAAAGATATTCACATTCTAATCTAAATGAAGGAGCAGAGGGGAAATCGACGATAAGTTCATTGAAATTTGAGCAAGGTTCTCTCAGTTTATAAGGGGCAAGTAGGTACATTCCTATTTAGTTCTATATTCAAGATAATTCAGTCCATGTTGGACAAACAACGGTATTTATCAGGCTCCTGTCAAGATTTCTCGAGCACATATGAACATGAATATGAACGATAAGTTTGTTAAAGGGAGGATTTATAAGAAAGTACTACAACATTTTGTAACAGCCGAATACAACAATTCCATTGGTTGAAGGCGCAACGATGTTTAGGTACGTACTCATCTCCTAAACCAGTGCAGAATGTATCGAGCTTGAGGTATTCAGTTTTCATTCTGAAAGGAGGTGCATAAACTTGTTTGTAGGGGAAACCACCCATGAACTCGTCAAAATTCGGAAAACCAATTTATAGATGTAGATAACTCTACATATACATTGGCACATATTCATGATAACGTTTATTTCCAGCCTAGTTCATATATTTTGTGTAGATAGCTTGTGGTTCCTATTAAAATGTATATTTATCAGAATACTTTCAAATATTTCACGATTTTATTCCATAATGATATTCTGTATTAGATAATTTTATTTAAAAATTTCATGGACACTTGAATAGCGCATACTTGCACCACAGAAGACAGATAAAGTTTTAAAGCTTGATTCACCGAACGGTTTAATATGCCTAACAGTCTTGTTACTTCATTCAAATCGTCTTTCATCTATTTTAAAATACGATTAACATGAAAACATAAATATGATATCATTGACCGCCACTCGTAAAACATTGGTGCCACTTCCTATTGGTTTTGTTTGCATCGACTCATTTCCTCTTCTGTTTTCTCTCTCTTATTCGATTCGGCAAAATCCTATATATTCCGGAGTGTAGCAATATGAACACAGTGTACCCTAGAACGTTTACCAGCTTAATTATCAGAAGCGTTTACGAGTATATTACACGGTAGGAGGAGGAATATACCTAACTTATTTTCATTAGGAAAACATTAACTCTAATAAGCTGCGATATTATCAGGACAAACAGCGAGCTCAACCCAACACTAGGTAATTGAGTGAAACGATATTATACCAAGAATTAATTAAACTAATTTGTCGGTGCCTTAATAAACATTTACTTTAACGGACTAAACTCGAGGGATGTAAGATTGGGAAGGATGTTTAGGGTTGATTGAGGGCCCAAAGGGAATTCAATTAAAAGTTATCAAAGAGTAATAACGCAATATTAGCGAAGGTATGAACCAAGTATAATCAATGGGTATACGGTAGAGATGCTGAAAATTATACAAAGGATGAATTGGATGGATAAAGCGTGGGTGTTTCTTATTACTGTTCCTCACTATCTAATCGGGTAACAACAAGAAACTATATCGCAGTTGGATGGACGATAATATCACAATATGCATTTCATGCCAATATAATATTGACATATTATTTTCTGATTCGACTACTTAGCATCTCACTATTAAACTTTCTGTCGAAGACGAACACTTTTATTCACATCCATATCCCATCATAGATTCGGATCTGTGTGTCCAACTAATCTATGGTTTACTAGAATGGTTGGTGTATGATCTTTTTATTCATTTTTGAGATGCAAGCATAGTCATCCAAACGAGCGAAATGAACAACTGAACTCAAATATGATTCTCAACTTTTTCGAGACTACCCGGCATATAAAATATTGTGGGAGCATTGCTAGAGTATTTCAGTAAATAGAAACAACCCCCCCCCCCTTCCGCTATAAAAACCCGTATGTTCATGTTGTATTGATTTATATTTTTTTGAAATGTGACATATAGGGGTCTAATGGATGTTAATCATACCTTTAAACTTCGAAAAGGAAAGACTAAAGTGTATTCCTACATCTCGTTTTGAAAACGGGAGCGGTACTAATGAAAACTTGAAGGATATTCATCTCAGTAGTAATGGTAGGTAAGAAGATGCCTCCTCTCAACCAAAGCTCGTCAATGCTGGAGTCCCACAAGGGAGTGTATTTGGTACGATCCTATAAGTCTTGCATAGGTTTTAATCCAGAACTCCAAATGAACGACACACCTTCGCAGATGACAAAGCGATTTTGGAAACTCGGCGAATGATTCTGTTACCAAGTTCAGTCGGCCTTTATCCTACGTACAGCAGAAGATCAATGAAACTAGGTAGGCGCATATCAATTTTACCAACTAGTGAATCGGATTCATTCCTATTATTTCCAATGGTGAAGTGGCTACTAAAGCTAATAAATCCAAATACCTTGGTATGATGATTGACGCAATGCTCAGATGGAAACTACCTTCTCAAACTAACAAAAACGATTTGGCTAATTGGGACAAAGCTGTAAATCCAGAACAAGCTCACACTATACAACCAAGACCTTAATCCAGTTTGGACTTGAAAAGCTCAACTGTGGGGTTGTACGGCTCAATCAAACCGAGGCATCATTCAAAGATTCCAGAACAACATGCTGAACTATTATGAAAGCATCTTGGTAGTTTCAAATCCAACGTCCCCATCACGAGTTTCAGATCGAAACACCAAACGCTGCTGTACACAATCAGTAAGACACAATCGGACCGCGTCAACCAGATAGCTGTCCAACTCCTTGCCTCAAGTGATATTAGAAGATTGAAAAGTAGTTGAAGTGAAATTATCGTCATTGCCGAATAGGTGCAAATTAGTTTTGAGTATTTATCCATATTTTCAAAATAATGTTGCTAAAAAGTCACACTCGGTGCAATAAAGAATTAATATTTTTAATTAGTGGTGGATATGTAAAATGTCATTTGCTTTGGACTTTTCTTTCTTTAAAAAACCTAAATATTCAAAATTTGTTCACCTGTTTGAAGTTATACTAAACTGAAATGCACACCGAGTATTGACGCCCACCCAAGAGTTCTCAAATAGGTGGGTATCTCAGATTAGACTCTTTGAGACCGCCCCCAAACAAACTTAAGCCGGGAAAAAGTGTGAAATCCCGGTCGGATGTGTGAATGACTTCAACTCATTCTCAATTTCCCGTTCTTCAGTTCAAATGCATCTTTGGCTTCCTTGATGTAGCTCTTTCAACTGGCCGAAAAAAAAAACCAACAAATAAAAAACGTGCCTTTGACTCGCTAAAAGCCGTCCTCTCAGTGAGAAATCTACTCCCTTCCCTTCAGGGAAAAAAACACCAAGCCTCTAAAAATAACAAGAGTTCTCATTGAGTATGATGATCGCACTACAATTATTCGTTAAATTATGCATACGGGAGGCGAGTAATGTTTATTTAACAAAGTTGAACTTTTTTTCAGGTGGCCTGACATCGTGATAACTCAGGTCGGCGACGAAACCAGAACAATAACAACTGATGAATATTGCAACGACATCGGGGAAGTGACGGATGTGACATAATTTTCCTTGATTTCTGGTATATAATGCAATAATAAAGCCAGTGATACCAATACACAAAATATTGTATTAATGATGAAAAAAAAAAAAAAAAAAAAACTGTACATAAACAAAACATACTGTTTTTGTAGGATTCTTCCAAATATATGAACTTTAATATCAACGAGTAATATTGAATTGACTGTTATGGAATAACGTTCATGCAAATGGATGAATTTCCAAAGGTGTTTTTGAACGTATTTTCGTAGGTGCCTGAACATAAGCCTGAAGCTTCCATCCTACTAGTCGATGCCACTAGTAGATAACTATTACCGTTGTTTTTTCTCATATTTACAATTTAATGTTAGTTTGTTATTTGTTGAGTTTCCATCTAAACACCTATTTATTACGTAAATTCTATACTATTCCCACGTTGTAATTTCTCATATTTACAATTTAATGTTAGTTTGTTATTTGTTGAGTTTCCATCTAAACACCTATTTATTACGTAAATTCTATAATATTCCCACGTGCGAATCTCATCAGTACGAGTACATTAATTCTGTGACATTAAGTCCCTTAGAGCTTGTTGTTTTCTCTCAAATCATTCAAATCTTTCTCTGAAATTCATACATTGCAGCGTTTTTTCAAGAGCTATTACAATGGAAAAATATTTTATTTGAAAATTTTAAATTTCGTAAGACGGAGCATGCATATTAGAATGCTTCAACCTGTGTATCGGCTTTTATCTTTGGGTTTTTAAACTTTTAGGAGTTCACTCCAGTATCAACATTCACCACATCACTAGGTTACTGCGATCAAAACAAAACAAAAAAACGCTGTGGTTTTTGTTTTGATCGCAGTAACCCAGTGATGTAGTTAATGTGGATGCAAATGTTGGCACCCTAAATCGGGATATACATCGGGAATGGTTTGAGCTACGGACCTGGGGAGGGGCTCATTCGATTCCTCATGGAAAGTTCTTCAAAAAAAGTCCAAATTTAGGCCACCTTGACTTTTTTTGAGGTTTTTAGGGATTTTACAAAACTTTGACAACCCTTAAAGGGCACTTTAAATTAAGTGGGAGAGCTGGCTAAAGAATTGAGACGTTGTCGGACCAACATGGATTTTTCCTGAAAATTTCAGATTTTTTGCTCCAGCCGTTTGGAGAAATCGTGTGTACGGCGTAGAGATTTGGATTCCACACCATTTGAAACGTAAACCATGAAATTTTTAGGAGGGGTTAGAATTTTTTTTCAAGAGCGATTACAATGGTTTATTATTGAATAATAAACCAAAAGCATACGCAGCAGGGCCAAAGGGCTTATAATGGACATTGGCCAGTCCTGAGTGAGGTAGCGCTGAGGATTCCCGAACCAATGGATATGTGAAAATAACGACAACTATTTGTCTTGATTCCTTATGTTAGTCTAAAATGAATTTTCTGAATTAAATCAATCTATATAGTTGTAATAATAAACCCTTGTTTAATAATCTGCATCATTTGCCACTCAATTTTCAGTTTCCCTGCTCCTTGTTAAAAACCAAGTTTTGAGGAGGTTAAACTTTCTTTTTCTAGGTAGGTTATTTCAGCATGGTACATCGATTAGCTTCTGGCACTATTCGTGAGTTGTATCTATTCAACCTGTGTTAGTCAGGGCGAATCCCAGAGAGTAACAGTTGATGGCAGCTGCACTGTGAAATATCTTCAACAACTGTAGACGATAAGAACGGAGTAAACTAAGCTATCTGTTTTGATTTAACAAGTACAAGATGCTTTCCGTGAAAGATCTTCGACACCAAGATTGTTATTGTTACTTTAGAATGGATGAAAATGAACGGTTTCCCCTCAGGGAAGGCACGAAACTCCGCATAAATTGAGTTGATACCCCAAACAAACAGGGACTAAACAGGTTTAACAAGCGGAGTTTGTTTTCGCTAATTGTGGAAAGTTGTATACCTCTCCTAATGAAGGATTTATCCCAACAAAACCAGAAGAGGCAGAGCGTTCCACTGATTGCATTATTTCAACCACTTATAAATTATACATAGGCGTCGGTGAGGGAGGTTCCTGTACTGTCGCCAGAAGGTTATGTTATCCCTTTCCCGTATCAATTTATCCGCACCACGCAGATTCCTTGGCTAATGAGGAGGATTGTGGTTTGATTGTGCCATTGTGCCAATCAGAGCTCTAATTAACCGAACCTCCGATGGGGCCTGCGGAGAGAGGAGCAACCTTGAGCGAAATGTAGAGGCGAATAAGGAAACTCATGATGCAGTTGATTGAAAATTGAAAATAATCCTGGTTTATGATCACCACTCATGAACGTTTATGTTCACCAAAGAAAAAATAAATGTTTTGTCCGTCCAATTTCAAATTCACTTTGTGAAGTCGCTACTTGGAATCACAGACGTCTACCACGTTGGGTGCAGCTTCCTCGACTAAAAATATAAACGTAACTATATTATCTATAGCTCTTTTGAAATGTCTTACATGATCTCCAAAGACGTAATCTGTTACAACGATTCACGGGACAGAAATGCCGCGGAACATGTTCCGGCATGAATCAACGCCTTCAAAAAGCTAATCGTCAGGTATTGCGGGTCAGTCACGCTAATTCTACAATGTGGAATCTACATGAATAGAATAATGATACCATTGTGCTGAAATTGATGAGATTGTGAGACGGTTCCTCCCCGACAGCCCGGAAAATTTGAGAGCGATCTGAAAAGTATAACACGAGAAAATTATGCTTGGAGTATTTCATGTATTGCATGCGCGAACTGATGTGTTGATCTTTTTGCATTGAAGCTCACAGGGAACCATCCACTGCATAAACCACACTCTTTGAAAATGTTATCAAACTCGGATGATATGTTATAAGGATCTACTGACAACACGGACAGACACATACAAAGACTGACGAAACGAGAGTTATCCAGAATGGTCTCGAACGTAAAATGCGAGTATAAATGTTTATTATGTAGAAACTGTTTAAACTAATCTAAAATAATGAATTCAAGTGTTCGGAGGGGAAAAACAATTCATCTCTGGAAAGCAATACAAAGGTTCAACAACCTACAGGTGGAGTCAGAAGCAAAATTAAATTAACGAACTCGAAAACCGGCCTTGAGCATGAAGCCTCGCACCAAATATTTAGCCAATTAGTTCGACGATACTCAAATATCAGAAGATAGGAGAAGATCGTTATGAAAAAGAGACACAAAGACGTCATCGATGTAAGAGGTTTTTTATACAGCGAATGCGACGAACGTAGTTTTAAATGAACTGTTTGCACTATTACTAGTTGCCAATATTTATATTTATTATTAATAATAATTTGTATTTATTATTATTTGCTGGGTTATCGTAGAGATTGTATCCAGATGAGTTCATTCCAATAACAAAGCGGGCATCCTACAAGAAAATACATACGGTAAAATATTCCGTGCACGTACGTAAGTGGCAGTGAAGTCAGACAGAACGACTCAGGCGAAAGAAGTTTCTGGTTTGTTGTTTCGAAACGGAAAAAGAGGGGAGGAAAGACAGATTCGAATGGCATAAGAATCAGTTAATAGATTCCTACGAGAAGATATAGGTATTTAAGGGGTAACGTTGTTTGTAAACTAATATTAGAAAACAGGGCAAGAAGCCGCGTCTTATAATGGAAAAGGAATAAGGAAGTTAGGGGCAGGTTTTACCGTTGAGGAGGAGTTGCGGAATAAAATAAATCAAAACGGTTATAAGAAGTTCAAGTTACCCCAAGCCATAATGTCCGAAGGGAAGGGTCCCCTATCTACATCCGCGATCCATTTTCAATTTTCAACCTGAAATTGCTTCGTCCTTTTCCTCGTCTTGGTTAGATCCCTTTTTGATAGACTACCCTCCCTCCAGAAACCTTTCCCCCCACTCCGCCGCACCTTCGTCACAACTACTTCAGACCGCAGAGCGCTCTGCGGGCTCTGCCTGGATATTCTCGGTCGTGAGGGTTCTTTTTTCCAGTATTGGAACCAGGAACGGGTCGGTTTCCCGCCAACGAGGGTCGACACAGCCTCATAAATACATGTGAGGAGGAATAATTCAGGCAGATCTTCTCAACACATTTCATGAAAATATTCATACAGGTAACTAAAACTGAGGTTCATTTACAACAGAGTTTGTATTTATCCACACTACTTATCGTTCACACCAATAAGAAACATTCAATTTTTTCAAATTTTATGTAATAATCAATGTGTGAAATCCAGCGATAAATAAGGCATTCTACATAAAGATTGTCCTGCAAAGCAATTTGTGTTTCTCTAGCACATACATGCAATATTCCATATTGCTAGAGAATGGAGAGAGGGAGAGACTAATTTAGTTCAAAACGCTACACATTATGACATGAAGACCGATTCATTCTGTACTCAATAACCCATACACCTTTATAACTGATTGATTTTAGTTACATGCAGTCGGTGGTACATCATCTCAAGTCGTCATTCTACGGACGTCATATACAATCACATTTTAAGGCATCTAGAATACAATTACAAGGTATACAGGGTGTGCACCTTAGGGCCCTGCCACAGGCTAGGAATATATTCCACAACCTATTTCTGACAAAAAGTACTTCCCTGACTTTTTTTTGAGGCTTCGATTTCGAGTTATTTCAATTTTAAAATTTTGTTCGTGTTTTCAATATTATTTTACTAAAACGGTCGTAATCCTCTTATATACTTATGAAATTCAATTTTGATTATACCGTCAATAACAGCATTAAATTGTCCATCTCCTCAAAGTATCAAAAAATATTGTACGCAGGTTCAATTGGCGAAAAATTAATCAAAAAAGTGAATTTTGTCAAATTTTCAGAATGAACACTTTTTTCATGTTCATTAGGCATGAAACAAATTAAACTCTACTTTTCAAATTTAGCCTGTAGTCCTAAATAATGCGCCAGAGGTTCAGCTTTTCAACAGAATACTCCAAATTGCTCTTACAGTAGAATTTAGTGAAGAACATTTCGTGTAAATGTGGGAAATCGTGGTTTTTTCAATGAAACGTTTTTAACGAAAAATGAACTTTTTATGTTATAATTACAACATGATAGCTTGGTATTCCAATCAATCCTTCGAGCTACGAGTCACTTGACCTCATCAATGGGAAGAAATTTTGACAAATTTTCACTTTTCCGATTGATTTTTCATCAATTGATCTAACCTTATTTATTTACTTCATTTTTTTATACACTGGAGAGGTGGACAATTTACCTAACGCTCGTCTTAACGGTTTAATCAAAATTGAATCTTCTTAAGTATATAAGGGAGCCGTGACTGATTTAGTAAATTAAGATCGTAAACACGGAAAAAATCTTAAAATTGAAATAACTCGAAAACGAAGCCTCTAAACACAAATGTCTGGGAATCAGTTTGTGTCAGAAATGAGTTAAGGACCCAATTTTCAGCCTGTGGCAGGTTCCACAGGTTCACACCCTGTAGACCTTATAATGTATTCTAGATGCCTTGAAATGTGCTCCATTTACACTTCACGTTTATAGATCGATTATATCAGAAATAGCACATTTGAATATCAGGGGTACACATTTGGCCCATTACTTCATATAGAAGCCCCAATACCATGTTCCATCTCCAATCAACAACTCAAGTTCTTTAAGTGCACTCGAGAGACACGCATTGCGTTACTTCTTTTTGTGTATTTTAGATTAAAAATTCGTTAGACCCCCTAACGGAGTGTTGGTAGTCGGCACCGGAACGCCACTTGAGAGTGGAAATTGGACGCTCTCCTCCTTATAAGGGATCATTTTTATCGCCGATACACTCCACCGGTACCCTCACCCCCTCCCCTGGGTGTTTTTTTATTTCTTTTGCGTGGCCCAGGGACTAAGCAAATATTTATTTTTCGGCCTAACGATCTGTGAACACATCTGGTGTTGTCTTAGGATCACCATCTCTGGAGAGAGAGAAAAAAAAAAAACTGACGGCTCTTGTCGACGACCGACTTTTTACTCGGCCCCCACCCACAACGGAGGTTCGACCATTAAAACTCGGAATGTCATTAATGGATTTTCCTTTTTCGAAAGGGCCTTTTTTTTTTCACAGGCAAGCGGGTTTTCACAGGCCTCACAGGGAGCGCACTAAAAATGTGACATCTGTTAAGTTATTTGACGCGTTTCAGACGACATTGTCTGGCTTTGTAGCGAGCACGAAGCGCCAGAGTGGGGCAACACAGCTTTTCACTTCCAGCTAAGTAAGTCGTTGCCGCCCTTGGAAAAATCAACTCTCGCTCCCCCTCCATTTTTCTTTATCAACATTTACAATCCATTTAAATGCGCTCTTATACGACAACCGATCTCGCACGCTTCGCTCGCTCATTCGAGCCTACACTGTTTGCCCATTTCAGAGAAGGGATGAAACAGAAAATAAATTGCAAGTGAGAACAATTTGATCAAAAGTATTCGAAGGTTTTTCTCAACATTCCACTTTACTTGGATTGCAGCATTTTGATCACTCGATCTCAAGGAGTGAGTATTATTTAAATTCCCCTCAGTTCAGAAAGGCTGGGACTGAGAGAGTTTATTGTCATCAGCTCCCAAAGTTTACAGGTGTTTCTCATATTCTACAACGGGAAATGTTGCCAATTTATATTGTTATTTGTTGTATTCCATCAGTTGAAAGATCCTGAAAAAAGCTTTTCAAAAAACAGCAATATGGAGGGTATTGGATGATCTGAAGTGGTCAAAACGGGGGTCATAGGAGGAGGACTCGGCCGAGGCGTCAGGTTGGATGGTAAGACTTCAGCGCTTTCACCGGTGATGTTATTACAGTTGCTTTCGATCGGGTTTTATTCAAACCATTTGGAATTTTGTGATCGATATGGACTATTTTCCCATCTTGAAACTAATTCTCCTCAGGTTGTTACTAAAGCCAACCAGAGCATCCTCTAAGCGTTGCCTGCCAATCGCCTCAAATTTTGAAAGGGGTCTCGATTCCATCACCTCCTTGATATACGGTGGCACAGCTTGGTCAATTTAACACTCAATTTCCAATATTGACTGTGGTGACACAACATTCCCTCACACTCGAAATCAGCCAATCACCTCTATCCTCCCTACTGCAAACATTATTCTCCGATAAGGCCCCTATTGATATTAACTGATTACACTTCCTTTTTCTTGAAACTGCTGCCCCCTACCGGGCCGGATGTACTTGGAGCATATTAATTCTGGGTTTCACACTCTATTACCACAATTACCACAACCTTTGGATAGGGTACGTCCTACTTGCTTTTAGAGCTATCAATTTTGCAGTTAGGGCCTTAAAGTGCGCAGAATCCGATCCTGAGGTGAAAAAATAAAAATCCCAACACTTAATGGTTCCCCAGTGTTGCGAACTTTCGGTCTTCAGGTGGAAGTCACAAACAAGCAATAGCACTGTGCTATATTCTGAAAAACTGGTCCAACTCAAAACCTTCTAAGAACTCACATTAATTATCACGTATCAACATTAATCTGGGCAGTACTCTCCACAGAATATTAGATCGCTGGAATAATGAAAGATAACTGTATTCTATATGGGAAAAAATAATTTGTTCCTCTGAACAATATTCGTTGACTGTAGTCTGCTATAGCACATTTGGATTTCTGGTTTTTGCCATATTTAGTGAGTTTTTAGTACATTTCGTGGTATTTGAACAATTTACTCTGCTCAAAAAGTGGGGACTGTCCTAAAAACTCGATCAATTTCTATAAGAATTCTTACATTTTTTTGCGAAAGGATCAAGTTTTTTAATCTTGATGCTGGAAAAGTGCTGGAATTATTCCAGAACGCTTCAAAACGTACCCCCACAAAGGAAATTTCTGAAAATTCATGGAGCAATTTCCCTACCTTCATTTTGTTCACAACAATTCACTAAAAGCGTTGAAATCCCGAAATAATTTCGAAAGTGATTTAAATTTTTTAAAACTTCTGACATTTTTTTCAAATTTTGCGGTCACTGTATATTGGATTACATTTAAATTTCAAGCCGTAACGAGTAATAGCTCAAGTTATCTGAGAAAACTCACTATTAACCGTTCAAATTCCAGTAAAATGTCACAAAACGGATTTCCATCAAAACAATTTTTGTTGAAAATTATTGCTTTGAGAATTTTGGAAGAATTGCAATAGATTGAAGCATTTGCCGAATTAGCAAAACAATACAACATGTGCCTAATTTGTGCTATCAACTAAGAAATCAGATCCGTCACCCTGACAGATATGTTTGTGATGATTCGATGCTGAAGGACTTTAAAAAGTCAAAAAAAGGGAACGACTTCCAAAATATTAGGACGAAACCTGCTGTAATAATTAGGGAACCAACGAGATAATGAACCTGCTACGAGAAAAGGCGGCGGATTAGCGCGTGATGAGGGAAGGTTACTATAGACGGGGGAAATCGGATTTTCTAATTATCCCGGAAATTGGGAGTAAAATGGCGACAATAAATTAATCTTTCGGGAGGGTAAGAGATGAAGGGGGGGATGGTGTGAAAGGTCGGGGGTGGAGGGGGGGTTCAGAAGAGAACAACCTGGTCGATAACTTGTTAGGTTGTGTAAGCCACCCCCTCTTCTGCTTTTAGCTGTACCACTCACCCCCCCTTCCCTTACAAACCCCCATAACCCATCCTTAGCCTCCCGTATTAATACAAATTAATTTGGTACAACAAACACGGACGACTTTGGTACAAAATGCTAAACAAACACTACGGAGAAACAGGGAAGGGGGCTAGATAGATTAACCGTCCGGCCTGCAATCAATCAGCTCCGTCCCAACCCGCCCCTTACAGTTTCCTTCGTGTTGACAAAATATTAAAACCAATTTAAATGCATCCTTGCTTTTCCTTGGGCGCTTTTGCTCCCGTGAAAGTGGGAGTTGGAAGGGGAACAATCTCTCTAACTTAATAGAACTAATCTCGGGCGTAAATTAATTATCGCGACCTCCGAAAGGTGGAAGGGATGGAAACGGTGGAAGGGACGGGGGGGAGGAGTACCGAAGAAATAAAATTAAATGTAAACAAGGAAAGGAGATTAGTTTCTGGAGATTTGAAGCTCGAGAAAGAGAGGAGAATTGAACGTTGTAACGCTATGGTAGATTTATGTCCCTAAGTGGGGAGAGGGAAACATTAAAGCTAGGAGAGGGGATCTTTAATGTCTTCCATGTACCAGCTGTACAAAGGTTTCGAACTTGTTTGGCACTTTTTTTTTTACAAAGGAAAACTTGAATATTACGACAGCTTGTACAGAACTTGTTGACAGCTTAAAAGGGTGCGATCCAGTTTTGTGAAGCACCGTAGAGAGTCAGAGGGTCATGATGGTACTTACCATCCGGATTCGTGAATAGGTGATCGGAGATACCACTTTGCCAAGGCTGGGTTGTTCAGCATTGTGAGATGACCAAAGTGATCATTGGGAATCTAAATGATGGAATAATCGCAATACAATCTAAAGGTTTGGAACTTGTTCATAAATGAACACTTGAGTTTGGGCTTGCTCTTTCAGCTTCCAGACACGGTTGACTAAACTCTCTAGTGCGATCCAGAATTTGGATGATTGAGTCCAGAGGGTTAATTCATTGGTATAATTGTGATCATATTCTCCATTTGTCTTTCTAGCACCAATAGCAATTCGCGTTTAATCAAGAAGAAATGATACGTAGCTTATAATTGGAGAACACTTAGTAGAAACATATGCCAAGTTGGTGTCATCTGAATTTGGTAAAGAACTTCAAAGATTTAGCAGTAAGAACGCAAACTTGATGGACGCAAGCTGATTTGATAAATGAAAATTGTACATGCGAATGGTTTGTGGTCCTGCTAAACTATTACAAAATGAGTAATTGCTAAACAATAACATTAGTGGTGAATAACATGGCATTGAAAGCTTGGCGAAAAGGAATCTTCTATCAACAGTTTAAGAATGAGGATGTTATTATAATCCTCATTCTTGAATAGCGCATTGTAGATTCCAGTAAGACAAGTTTGGATTGTTCAGCAATTTCAGACATCAACAGTGATCAATAAAAATCAGAATGATGAAATAATCGCAATAAGGTACATAAAGCTTTTGAACTTGTTTGGGCCTTTTACATGAATGAAAACTTGGGTGTAATGACGTAGAGGGGTTAGCCCCCAGCTAACAAGCCAGTACTTTGTTATCCAGTTTATGTGAGATACCACTGAGTCCAGAGAGTGAATTCTTAGGTTAATGTCATACATAACTTGTATTATTCCGATTCTAGCCCCTATACGTTAAACAGGCATCACTTAGGATTGCATGTCATCAAATAGAAGTAAGACTGGGCAGATCGCTAGAGAACAATAAGCAAAAATGACGGCCAAGTTAAATGGACTGTTGATCCGCCTGAAATATCAACATGTACACTGAAATTGGATGAAATCATGAAACGGGAACATTCAATTTAACATTCTCCATTTAATAATAATTATATCTGCTTTACGATAGCAGTGATTATAGTCCGAAACTAAGTTACGAAACTCAGCTAATTTTTAAAGACCTGATTCAAACAAATACTGAAAATTTCAAATTTATTTCTGGATGTGCTCAAAATACTGAACTCTACCCGCGAGGTGTCCGCAAGCAGGTTCAATAGTGACGAACTCTTAATATGCAGCCATCAACTTGAGTCCGTTCACTTAGCTGTACTTACACATATGGATAGTCCCTGGATATGGATAGCCCATTCCGCAGCCCCCTTAAGGCCCTTAAGAAATTATGACTTTAAAGTCCGAGCATGAAGAAAAATGAACATAATCTAATAATCCATTGCATCGTTGGAAATTTGTTCAAATTGCTTCGGCAATTGTTTGCCACAGAAAACTAATTTTAAGAATCCGAAAGGAACTTGGATTAAGCTAAAATGGAACACCAGATCATCCTGCAGCAGCCATCAGAACAGCCTTAAGCTACCAATTGATTTGGAGAATCACCACCGTGTATTTGGTGAAGACAGGGTATCAATGGAAAAACGGACTTTGAATACACATCATTTTCCACAGACGCAAAACTGCTCAGGAAAAAGTTCGATTTACATGAGCAGAAGTATTTTTGATCCTGTGCGATTGCGAAGATTTTCTATTAGCAGGAGAAGGATCCAACAATGTATAAATTTACATATTCTGTAAAATGAAAGCAGTGCGTTTACTTAAACCAATAAAGGTACAAATGTTTGATTACAACAAATCTGATAGTAATCATTGTAATTTGTTTCCTTCTTCCACTCAAGTCGCCGGTATTTGATTGGGTTGCTCAAATGAATAGAAAAAAATCCGCGGAAACCCCATTTTTCTTCTGACGCCGTGCGTGACGAGTCCTCCTCGAAATCTTCACAAAGCCATCAAGGAGGGAGAGCTCCTTCGAACCCCCTTCAATCTCCCTCGCCTTCCACACCCCCTCCGAACGCGTCAGGAAATAGGTTTTCGGTGAATGCACCTTTTCCCTTTGAATAATTAAAGAGCTCCCAGAGTTATTTCAATTAAATCGTCTCTCCCTTATACTTCCCACCACCCCCTTGTCACCTTTAGGCCGGATTGAATAAATCATCTTCATTCTCAAATAACCTTTAAAACGGAAAGAAGGAGAGGCCTCGCCCCCTCCAATATTTCCGTATTTTATCGAGAAATCCCCTCACTTTTGTGTGATTCCTCTCAAGTACATTTTCCGAGTGAATGAACGATCAACAGATTTTAACCGATTTATTGTAATAAACGTCTGTCAAGTTTTATGTGGTAAATAGATTGTTCATAATGAACGAACAGATCATTAATGTGTAGTAGATAACGTCAATTTATCGACGCCTTAATTTTCAAAATGTTGAAACGTAAGCTTGTTAAAACTATTCAAGGAAAAACTGTCACTTATTTATTCTATTTTCACAACAATGTTGAGAATGGTCTTAATGCTGTGAATTTTGTTAATGTCTTCCGATTTATCGAAAGCTAGCATAAACTCATGCTAAGCTAGCATGAATGACATTCATCGTGACGTAAGACTGGAAACAGTCAACGAAATCATCATGAAATACGCCCAGAAGCATGAAAAACGCCTCCATCAGCACAAGAACCCGGAGATGCTCAACGTTCTGGATAACGAAGGAGAACTGCGGATCCTCAACCGTAACAAGCCACTGGACCTGATTGTGCGGTGCAAGTTATAGTGAAGTGTGTTCCAGTAAACAGTGTGTTACTCTGAAGGGTTGGTTTGTTGAAATCTCACCCTGTACATCGTGTTAATTTATGAGATAAAATATTGCTAGATGATGTATACTACAATCGGTTGCAATAAATAAAATCACGAAAAAAAAACTTATTTATTTATTTAGCCCAATTACAAAGAAAAATAAAATTGCTGTCTCTATAGAAAAAAACAGAAGTAACAGAGTTTCGCGAGGTTCATCATTTACTTCACTATAGCTTTTAAGGAGCTTTGTAAACTTTTTTGAGATACACTGAAAATGTCCACATTTTGGAGGTGCTCATTTGCCAGCCTCATGGTTTTGGAAGACGGAGAGTTGACCAGATAATTGGTGCAGTTATGGGGAAGCCGAAACAATTCCGAACTTCTGGAGGCTCTAGCAGGTAACCGGAATGCGAAGGATGCAAGGAACTCCGGCGAATCAACCCGATTCTGCAAGACCTTGCGGAGAAAAAGAAGATCCTGCTCCATCCTCCTTACGGAAAGCCGCCGGATATCCAGAAGTTAACCAACCTCACGATGCGGGAAGACGTAATCGACTGTTGGAAAACGCTCATTCAGGTGAAACTTTTAGTACAACATCCTCAAGAATTTCTTCTGGATCATCTCCACCGATTCCTCATGTACCTTGTAGAATGGAGACCATATAACGGTGGGGAATTTGAGGAGTGGTCGTACCAGGGAAATGTAGAGGAACTCACTGCATCGGTGTCGTCGAAATCGCGGGATGCCCTCCACACAAAATCAAGCATTCCATGGGCGCGGGCAACAATTGTGTCCATATGAGGAACAAATCTAAGAGACACGTAAAAAGATACTCCCAAATCCTGAACGACAGTTGCCTTCGATAAGACCCGGCCCTGAAGGAAGTAGTCGACAATCAAGGGATGCTCTCTGCGCGTGTATGAAATTACTGAACACCTGTAAATATTCAGGAGCATCGAGTTGGGACATATTCCCGCGGGCAGCAACGACTTCAAGGGGTGAGTCAACACATATTGCAGGCCTGCATGCGCCAGCAAATGCATGTGCCAGATAATTCTCTGGCAGACAGTAATAATGCTGTTAGACTAATTATGTAAATGAGGACTCGTAGCTCAGGTTCTCGCAGAACTATAAAAGATTACAGAGCTTATGATGACTCACCAGTTACTTCTTTAAAAGGAAGTACATTATTCTTATCCTTTAAAATAAATATATTATATTATAATTATAAAATCTCGCGTCACCCATTCCGCATCACCCTCTCGCGTTCCACTTCCGCGTGACATTTTCTGGCTAGTTAGTCCAGGGTTCAAATATGTTCCATGCTAACCCGTTTTTGGCCAATAACATTTTTGCAGGCAATGCGATTGTGCGGCTAAAAGGCAGGACCAACTAGATCAGGACTTTTTACATCAATTTTAGGGCCTTTTTGCGTCCCCCATTTTCGGGCCCGTACGCCGGAAAGCAATTGGACATTGCAGATTTTGAATCTACGCACTTAAAAACGTAAATTGACAAAGTTTGAGAAGGAACATAAAGAAATTTTGCTATACGGTTGCCAAGGCCCAAAAACCAATTTTGATTTTTTTCTTACACAGAAGAGAATTTGATTTATAAGTGTGTTTATGTAGTGTTTATGTACTCAAATCACCTTGTAACGCCGGAAGGTCTATACAAACAAATAATTTCATTTCATGTACTCAAATCTGATTCAACAAGTGAACTTAATTGGACTTGGGGAAAGTACGAAAGCTTTGTGTTTTACAACTAATCCTATATGAGGCCAAGTTTCCTAAGTTGAAAATGGTAAGCGAAAGGTTGATGGGATGAACAAGAACCAACGTTGCGAATTTCACAAGTCTGATAGTTTGCAATTGAATTAGTCGCACATGCACATTGCAGATGAATAGATTACAACCGATTCATCATCAGACCCCGAAAATAACGGAGGTCGGTATAATCGAAGAACGTGAATGTGTTCGATTGACTCCCCGCTCCAGGGCAGGGGCATTAAGAGCGGTGATTGAACGGCGGGACCGATGTGATGAGGAGAGCAGATGGCGCAATTAACGCATCTGGACCCGACCGGCACCCGCGCACTTCATGACTCCAATCAACTCCTGAAACAGCCCGAACGCGACTTTCATCGACTGGGCAGGACTTATTGTGATTCCTACGTTGACCGGTAGATCATAGGGAGGTGCTAAGTATTTGAAGTTGTGATGGTTGTGATTCCCCTTTCCCGTTTATTGAAATTGCTAAGCTTAAAGTTTGGTAGCTTCAAGGGGCTCCTGTGGGAGTTTCAGGCATATCACTGAAGCTACTGGAAGGAGCAGCCACTTCATTCCATCACCACCTTGTTATATGGTAGCAAAGCCTAGATGTGAACTAAAAGTGTGAAATCGAATTTTGTGTGTGTTTGACGAACGAGTTGTGTTTGAAGCGTGAATTTTTCGGTTCCAGAACGATTACATTCTATCAATGCAGCGTTACCGATTAGCCGTTCCACCGTTTCGAACCGTTCCAGCTTTTTTGGGGACCAAAGCCGACTGTTGCCACACAGTGAGACAACTGAAAACCTAGATGTGTTCATTCCCACTATCCTCACACGTATTCCTGAAATCTCGAACAAATTAGAAGTCACAAAGGCTATCAAATTGCTTCTGCCCTCAAGAAACATTCATTATACGTACTCCGGAACCTAAACCGTGCCGAACGACCCGTTAGAGCACTAATAATCTCATACGATTTGTCGGTAGTTTCTCTTGTCAATTTTCAGTGACAGTTACGTTCGCAGTTCCATTTACTTGTGCTCCCTTTTTAAACGTGTGGGTTCTAGAAATGACTGGAGAGGGGCTGTCGCAAAATGGATTATATAGAAAGAGAAATGATAAACCATTGTTTATCTATTTATTTTCAAGTTCTAAGAAATTAAGAAGCAGCACACAGTAACATTCTAAGTAAATTGAGGTAAGCCGTTAAACTATTAATAGTTCCAGGCCGTTCCATCTCTGGACTAGGTTTCATGGAACGGTCCCAGCTGGAATGTCACACCTCCACCATGAATCACTCACCCTGTAACACTGATTGTCGTGATGCTGCTTCCTTCTGCACTGCCTCCGTAATGGACAACACCAGATTTGAAAAATGGATGTGTCAGTTGTGCCATTAGCTGTCGGTTGTCGTGGTGTGGGTGCCAACACTCCATTTAATAGGGTCTTGGGTCTTAATTTACCCAAGTTGAGAAAATTCGAAATGGGATTAATTTGGGACATCCAGGAGTCCATTACAAGGGCAGGATGCACACTGATCAGTTGAAAGCCCTTGCGACTAGTTCCGTTCGTAATCGATCTACGATGCTGAAATACGGAATGGAGCTATTTTTAAGCCACCTTGAATACAATTACGATGTAAGGAAGCTCCGAGTTTAGATAACGCACGAAAGACTGCCTAATAAACATAGAAATATGTAGAAAGGTGGTGTAGTACCGAAATTATACATTTTTTTAATGAAGTGAAGCGTTTTGTCTACCTGCTCCAGAAAGTCGGCGGGCCTCCAAGAAAATTTTGTAGCTACGCGAAGACAACAGAATTGTAGAGTTAAAGGCGGGGAAGCTCCACGCCAAGTTAAGTGAACCAATTGCCAAGTAGCTGGGGACGATCCGATCGATCACTATTTCATTAAGCCTATAAAGGAGATTGCCTTTCCGACGAATTTTCCTTCCCTCTTTCTTTTAATGCCGAAGTGACGAGGCCAACTCAGCTGTTCACCAATCCATTAGCGGCGGTAAAAATGCGGAGACGACTACCCAGTCCTAATGGAAAGAGCCCTCCTCCCCCATCAACCCCAACAATGGCCGCGAAAATGTTCTTTTTTTTTTTTGGTAAAAATGGATTTATATTTGGATATTGTCGCCCCCCCCCCCCCCTCTCCCAAGAAAGGAGCGTGTCGCACGCCTTTTGACGGACACGGAATATTCCGGCGGAAACGTGAGACTCCATTCTAATTGGTTAAAAAGGGGAGAAAAAAATCATTTTTTCGTTATAATGTTTAATTATACATCACGAAAACTGATTATTATTTTTTTGTGAGAAGAAATGACTAATGGGGACCAGAAAAAATAAGAACCGTTTAAGAATTTACTGGTATCAGCAGTATTCAACAAAATCATGTTACTGAATTTTCTTTCAAAATGAATTTTCAAAGCCATTGCAACGGGTTTCAAAATACTTCAAAAAGAATGTTTTCTAAATTGCCAATCATTGAAATCCGTTTATCCCAAATTTAATAAATTGTCAAATTTATAGATACATACCTATATATAGCTATTTCAGAAGGTGCTAGGGGGATCCCTGCCACTGGTCCCCAAAGAAAGTAGCAACTTTTGGACCACACAATAAAATTTATGTACAATTTTCGTTTTGGCTTACATTTTTTGTATTATATTCCATAGCTTGGCTATTGTTTGAAAATACATCTAAAATTTGTAGCTAGTGAATTTCGCTTAAATTATTAACTATAATCACTTTTGTTGAGAAATATTGAGTAACTCCCGCCTTTCTGATTTGATCTGATGTACTGAGCTCAGAGAGAATGTCCATCAATTTCGTAATTTCCTCCGAAATTCTGGATTTTTGGGCCATAAAACCGAGGTTTCTTAACCGAACCACGGCTTTACATATACATTAGACAGCACATTTCGAGCAAAATATCAGAAAAACGTTCAGCGGATCAAGAAATGTCACAAACTATGTACGAGAACGTAAGGAAAGGTGAAGGAGATGAATGAAGTTATTCATGGTCCAAGTCGGTTTTTTAAGTGGAGTATAACAGTACATGACAGTTCTTATGGTCGCTTGAATGTTTGAGTCAGATACAGATTCAGGGTTCTTGCAATGTCTACTTGGTGAAGGACAACTATTGCAGATACAATATTCAATTGGATAAACGAATGACTTTACTTGTTCAAATCAATAATAAAATATAACCAATGATTGAAAAATTAGATGAGTAGATGAATCATACCATCCTTGTGATGTGGTGTTCAAAACCAAACGGGAAACTTACCTGAAACAAAACAGAGCAATGTTACCAAATCTACTGATTGAAGATTCAAACAAATTACTTTCACGAAGCTTATTGTGTTCAATTTTCCGGCATAACCCGTAGTTACCAAAAGATAAAACCCGACTAATAACAGCTTCAACTTGTTTGATTTCTTATCAAGATCTATAGGTCTTTATATTTAAGAAATCTGTTTCTCCCAGCCCGGGAACAGGGACCATCTGCTCCTGCGAATACTTTCTAGGACAGCGCCTTAGGACACTCGGCCACAAAGGATGCCAAATTCTTAAATATCAAAGGAAAACAATTCGAGTTTTTCGTCAAGCAGATTGTCTGATTTAGGCTGGAGGGGTTTACTGGTTGCACTAAGATTTTAAAGAACTTCAACATTTGTTGTGTACAGTTACCATGGGTGTCAGGGACCGGAGAAAGTGGCGTTCTTTATTGTTAATGACATTTTATGCAAAGCACGTTTTAATGAATTTCATGTAAACACACTTTAGTTCATTATTTCCAATAATTTTGCGTTCATCATTACGCTAATGTTCCTGACAACCCTTGTTTCCGAGTAAAAGTGAACAAGTAACATTTGCAAAATTTTACAGGGGAGCGATCTGAAGTTTCACCTATTTTCTTCTTACGAACACTGGTTGTGTGATGTCTCATCCGAATGACATTTTATGTAAAGCACATTTTAATGAATTTCATGTAAACACACTTTAGTTCATTATTTCCAATAATTTTGGAAATAATATGTTATATTATTGAACCAAGTTGGTGTCATCATTACGCATTAATGTTCCTGACAACCCTCCCTCCATGAACGTATGTTATACATATGTTCGTGTATATGCGTTTACACACGAAAAAGCTTCGAAATCCAGAAATCGTATCACAGTGCTTCTACAACTGATTCCCTTGAAGATGAACATGGATGACTCATTGCATGATGTAGAAGCTCATTGCATCTCATTTTCCAATACGTCTCCACGTTTACTAAAACCATGGATGAACATACAATGAATGCATACTGATGGTTTCAAGGGCCTTCCATACGGTAATTGGGTGTCATTCACCGTGTGATGGTTTTAATTTCAAAAAACCCGTCTAAGCGAGGCGTTAGTTTCAATAATTATTATTGTCCAAAGTTATAAAATAGAATGAAGAAGAAAACTCGATCTGAGAGATGGTTGCTTCGATAGACAACAATAGGACTCCTAACCCTCCTCAGACCAGCGTTGCCCCATCTTTGGGAAGCGGAAAAGAAGGGAGCAGGGGGGGCGCAGACCTTCAAATTGAAAAAGTAGTTAAAGCAATATCGGGAGATCCCCCTCAACCCCGTCCGCCGCCCCACAACAATCTATCCCCGTCAGGCAATTTATTTTCTCATTTTCTCTTCCTCCGGTTTTGATGGCAAAAGGGGTGGAAAAAACTGGGGGTATGGGGGGTTGGAGGGAGAGACACCCTGGAGATCGGATGCCACCATCCACTGACTGGACCCAAACCCCCTCCGGCCCTCTCAGCCTAAATCGTTAAACGGGAACAATCAACCCCTAATTGCGCCTTCATAGAGGAATCTCATAAACACTGACAATGGACGTTTTACGTTATTTCGCGATCCGATAGAAAACCCGGAGGATACAAGTTTTTTTGTGTGACTCTTCCGTTTCTTCCGTTTAACTAAACCTCTCCCTGACTCTCCACCGCACTAAATGAGGGGACTTGTTAACTATCGTTCATTATCTTGCTATTGTCCTACGGGGACAAACACCCCAAAACAAACACAGCCTGTCCGAGCTGACTACGGGCAATTTAGCTGTGTTCATTCTGCGTTCATTACCGTCGAGATTCAAATGCGTTTTTCGAACGGAATAACGAGGGGGATTCTACACGAAATTATGACGCCATTGTCGGAATCAGCAGTCATTATCGGTGTATTCACTCTTCGTCAATGGCGTGGGTACGGGGTTTCTTGCGTGGCTTTCGGAAAGATTGAATTGCCGCTGACAAGCGTACAAATCAGCTCAACGTTGATTAGATGTATAGTTGATCACGCGAATTCAAACACTGTCTAAGCACGGGTACCTCAGGAGGCTACCGGAGGAATGGAAACTCCCTTTTAGAAAGTGAAGGATTGCAAATAAGACTAGAAAATAACCCTTTTTTCTGTACAAATTTTGTATAAAATTGCACACCGATGTTGCTAACAATTTAGATACACATACATAACATACCGCCAACAAGGTTTTTCATCAGAATAAAACAAATCAACTCCTACTAGTGAACTAAAGAGCATTAACCCGAAAATATACCTTCCACACGTTCCAAGCATGTCCATTTTCAAGAAACCACTCTCGTTGTTTAAGTTGAGAAAAATTAAACAATCAGCGTAACTACCAATAGTTTAGAGATCTCAATGACAAAAACAAATCCCTAGTGACACTCAGTTTTCTTTGGTTACAGTGGAAATTTAAATCATCTCGAGTGTCAACAACTTTCGGCAATCACTACTATTCTTCAAATTTTTCATCTTGACGATGATCCAGCACTTTTCTAGAGCATTAGAGTGGTGTTTACAACGAAAGCATGGATTTTTAATCTCATTCTAAAGAGAAATATCGTTTGGAATGACGCATAATCTCATATATTTACATCTGAATGGACGCTCTTACAGCGTTACAGCACTCAAATTAGACAGGGTGTCGACATTACGGTAAATATATGATTTTTTGTACAAATTTCTTCAACTTTGGTCCTGTCTTTTTAAAAAAAAAGCTCCGGGGTGCTTTCGAGGGACAACGTTACAGCACATTACGGTAAATATATGATTTTTTGGACAAATTTCTTCAACTTTGGTCCTGTCTTTTAAAAAAAAAAGCTCCGGAGTGCTTTCGAGGGACAACGGATTTTTGTACTATTTGCTTTTTTGAATCTACGCATAGATGAACGCAAACCCAAGGGTTTGCAAACACATTTCCAAGGGTGATTAATCATTGTTCTTGCTAATTAAGTAGGCTCATCAATAGAAATAATAAAATCAATATAAGCTAAGGCATCGGTCCCCCTACCTGCGACTTCTTGAGATGACGTCAAATTTAGCTATCAAAATCATTTAAAAATATTCGTACCAACCACACTGCTCCTTGCATCTACAAAACGTGTACCATCGTTCTCATCGATCTGTTGCTCATTGAATCTCGGGAGACAGCGTTATGGATAGTATACTCTTAACACTCTCAGAGGACTGCTGCTAACAGAAAAACCTTCCGATTTTGCATCCTAGTTTGCCCATACTTTGAGTTCACTTTCAGGAGATGAAAATTTTGTTTTCTCCAACATCAAAATTTCCACTAATACTTTATGTTTTACACAATTCTGAACCACTTTTGTCTCATGCGTATTTGTCCATCCGCGTGTCCGCAGACCATTTTCAACATGCCCAATTCCTATGGATTTCATATATTTCGAAAAAATGTTAAGCAAATATACTGAAAATAGTGCTCCCCTATGAGTGGCTCACAAATCAATAAAACACTCTGCACATGCGCTAAGGTGAAACCCACCAAGCTTCATTTTCTCATATTTTAGTGGTCCGATCCATCCCAAACTTCCAACGTAATCGGGGAAGAACGACCATATGATATCACATCAATTTCAACGCGATAGTATCATTATTTTACCCAATTTAGAAATAAAGCGACATACCCACAATTCATATCGACTAACCTTTTGAAGGCGTTGCTGTACAGCCGCATTTATGTCCAGTGAATCATTAAAAGAAGCTTATATTCTACATCTTTCGAGATTATTTAAAACATTTCAATGATCTATACATTCATGATACGCACACAAGCAAGCAATTGTGCTACGCTCCTCGTGGCGTAGGTTTTTCAAATGAAGAGGGTACGAATTGTAATACAGCAACCCGAACAGTCTCATTCATTCCATGAAACAAATTTCTATCGGAATCAAACGAAAAAACGTACATCATACTTCGAAAGTTTTTGAATTCGACCCATAAATATATTCTACAATTGATTATATATTCAAATATAAATTATTTTCATACGTTTGGTTCAGTAGGGTCGGGAAATGCCTCCGGGCGGCGGATGAACGGATTTTTATCCGACTTTTGAATTCTAAACATCTTGAAACTTAACTCAAATAATTTTGAAAGGGGAGGGGTACCTTTCTTGGCCAATTAGAAAGGTTAAATTTTGAAAATAATTAACAAAAATGTTAATTTAAGAAATTGCTTCCCTACAAAACACAGATAGACGGTCAGAGTCGAATCCAAAATTAGTTAATTATCTAAATTCGAAATGAACTAAAACGTAAAATGCGAAAGGTGATGATGCATTGTTCTTAATTGTGAAGAACAATTGTTTTTGTCCCCCGAAAGTGGAAATATTTCTTCCTAAACGTTCAAGATGATTCGGAGGCATAAATCCGAATGAAATTGAAAGGAACAACCCAAATTTTCGTAAATTGTTTAGTCACCACAAAACGCAGGCATTCAACTCCCCTCAGTAGCGCATTGAGAAGGAGGGAACGGAACGAAAGTAACTGAGGCTGTTAGATCCATTATGGGGTGAATCAGAGTCTAATCTCCCGCCTAAACCGGTCGAGGCGGCCCAAGGTAAATCTAATTTACGGTTAGTATAACACGATTGGTCCATTTATCTTGTTAAACCAGACGCTACGTATGAGATGCAACAGAAAATCCATTCTAAGAGGGATTTTATATTATCCGCTATTTTGTTTTTATTTCTGGCTCTCGGATGGCGGTTGGGTCGCTTTCCGACCGGCTGGAGATGTGCAGAAGAAACGTAGGTTGTGAAGTATTGAAATAATTGAAAGACGCGTAAATAACACCACAGAATTATGAGATTTATACTGATTTTTGTAGTTGAGGTGATCATATTTGATGTAACGACGATATTATCGTTAACAATATCCCGGACGTCAAATCTTGGAAACGAGAGTTGAGTGTAGCTTTTTTGTGATACGGGATCGAATCTGTCACCAATCAAACCATTGTTCACATTGACCAGTAATATTGACATACCGACAATATTGACCGAATATCAGTTTTTTTAAATTTTTACAATCACTTACCTGACAATCATATCGTATGTTTTCCTTTATATTTCTATGAAATTTAGAAAGTCTTGGATTCCAAAAGAACTAAACTGCAAAACAAGAAACCACAAAAAGTTCCAGTGATGCAGGGTTACCGCAGAAGAGAATTTTCCGAAATTATAGCTCTACGAATATTATTTTTAAATAAATCTACGAATATTTTTATCAATCAAATTTTTATTAAATTCTTGATTGAAATATTTATATTACATCTTGTTGGAATTTGAGCACTTCGGGGGCAAATTCACTTTTTCTAAATAATGAAAACAATATGTTGATTTTTACGAGTTGTTCATTTTTTATCTTTAGTTTTATTGTTGTAATCTACTTTTAGCTGATTTTAATGCCATATAAGTACATTTTTCAGTTCGATTCCGTGCAAAAATTATTAAATGCCTTAGTTTATGTTTGATTAAATTTTTTTCTGAGTACAATGCTTGTAAAATGTTAAAATTTCGGTAGTTGTTAACCGTTTTCAGAATATCTAGTAATTGTCATGAGGACATTTTTTTGAGATTTGACCAACTTAAAGCGCTCAAAAATTGCAGTCCAACGAACTCATCCTTTCCTTTGGAATGCTCGCTTTTTTTTGCGAAAGAACGATGTTTTTATGTTAATTCCAACGAGATTTATCGTCTAAAATGACACATAAAAACGTATTTCCATGAAAAAATAAACTGTTTTAAATTTTGATTTGAAGTATCACAAGGCAGTGCACAGAGGTTAATTATTTCTGTAAAAGAACGAATACGTAATCCCTCCTACATAAATCACAAAACTCAACTAAACTCGGCAACTTGCTCCTCCACATCTTGTAATTGCATTCATGATGAAAATACTTGGGGTACCGCCAGCCACAAAGTCGAGCTCAGACCTCCCGTTGAACGGACTCTGCAGCCCGGCTCTTCAACTCGGACGTCTACCAGACCGATTTTCATCACCCGAAAACGAGGCTTTTCAAAACGTGAGCGGAAAGATGATCGTATGGAAACTCAAGTTCGATTCAGCGAATTAATTGCTATCTTTGTCAAACTAGCGTTGAATCAGTTACCAAGTTAAATCGTTCTATCTCCCACATTCATGACTGGACAGTGAGATGGGGAGTCAGAATGAATGAGACAAAGTCAGTGCATGTCGATTTCACTAACAAAAGGGTCAACTATGCCAGCCTCTCCATAACAAGGCGATGCTATATGCTAATGAAGCGAAATACCTTGGAATGACACTGGATGCCAAACTAAGGTGGAAGTCCCATGTGAAGAAAACGAAAGCTGAGCTTGTGTTCCAATTCAGAAAAATGTACTGGCTGATGGGAGACGGTCAAAAATGTCAGTCCACAATAAGTTGATACTGCACCAGCTCGTCCTAAAGCCTGTCTGGACTTATGGTGCGCAACTGTGGGGGTGTACGGCCCAGAGCAACCGTGACGTTATTCAGCGCTTTCAGAATAATGTCCTACGAAGTTGCGTAGATGCATACACATATTTTAGAAATGACAGACTTCACTACGAGCTGCAGATTGAATCTGTCAATGAGGTCATTCGAAGCCAAACCATGCATCCTACCTCTAGAATCTACAAGATCATGTAAATGAGGATGACGTCCAGCTTCTCAACACAGAGGATCTGCTTAGAAGACTGAAGAGGACCAAGCCACACGATTTGATTCACTTAGTGTGAGCATCATAACGTGCAAATGTCAGGACAATAAGGACTTAGTGATGTATCTTAGATTTCTTAATGTACGCCAACTATATATTAGAATAATCTCGCTTATAAGTTTATAAGTTGGTGCAATAGAACAAATTTAGAAAAAATCTTAATAAAAAAAAAAAAAAAACGAGACATTGCACTACGAGTTGAATGTTGAATTCGGAAACAAGCCGACAGTCACTTTTTCAGGCTCGGAGATTATGTCAATCGCCGATCATGGATGTCGTCCAGCCTCTTAACAGCGAAGATCTTCTTGGAAGACCAAAACAACTAAACCGGACGCACTAACTAAAATAATTGTGAACGTTAGAGCTACTGACTCAATTATTAGTACAATCATTGTTAGTCTGACAAATGATAAGCTTTGAGTGAAGTGCCTTAGATCTTAAGAAAACGTGTATTATTGTATTACCTGAATATTACTTGTAAGTTGTAATGACTTGCCCCTGATTATTCATCACAGCAAGTCTGTAGATAATTGATGATAGCAGAAAGATTTATCAACATTAGTCATCAATACATTGCATTTGAAAGTTACGTTTGATTCTCCGAAAAATGCCGAGTGAAGCGAGTTCAACTTTCCATAATGCTAACCTATTTAGGAACGAATTGGTCTATTCAACGTCACATCTATAAATCGTCTTCAATAATGACGAGAGAAGAACCTCGCTTCATCTTTATCGTCAAAAAACCTATTTAGGTGCCTGGAAAGCGGTGTTACACCTCATTGTGGAGCCCCGATGTCTCGTCCGTTATACCTCCGGGACTTCTCCTATAATCGATTCCAAACGAGAAAGGAACTTAAATGGGAAAGTAGGGGGATGTTAATGGAAATCCACGAGTTTATGAAGTCTTTTATGCTCCTTGTAAAATAGATCTAATCCCTCCTTCCTCCATTAAGCGCCCTGGAAACATAGTTCGGAATATACGGCAGCGCTTTGGCCGTCTTTACAATAGTCAGGTTTTATACGCTTCTAGTTTTCCAGTTACAATAATGGTGCGAACGTGACCCAAATCAGTTACGGATTACTGGAAGGTTTATATATATCCATAAGACTCTACAATCATATGACATTGGTTTGTACTGTTATGTCGACGTTATGGTTGCAAAATTATCACCTTGAATCGTATGCTAATATTGCTAGATTGCCTCTTAATTTTCCTAGGTTGTAGAGTCTGATTTCTGGTCTATAAACAAAAGTATGGTGAACAGTGATTTTATTAGGATGAATCCATAATTATGGATGGAGTATGTATGATTCACGAGCCTGATGCAACCTGCTGACTATTGATCAAGGTACGAATACACGTCATGTCTCCAAGAACTCTAAGGTTTTGCATAGTCATACATTTCTAGACTAGTATGAAAGAATTTAGTCTATCTGTTAATAAAATCAAGAGCTGATTATAATAATTCAACTTCTTAGTGAGTTTGTATATGGCTCGCCAAGAGTGTCACATATGGACTACTGTAAAAGAGTCCACCATAGACTCCTTCAAGATTTATCATTCATACACCACACTCCTCAGCAATCAATCGTCTATTTTATCCTTGGTAAACGTATGGATTTCTCTGCATTTGAAGAGATGGTGTGCAAATTATTGGCTGTGATTCAAGCGATAAGGGCCTTGCAACATGCATTTCGTATTCAATTAGAAGTTGATGGCACTGAAGTGGTGTGGATGTAACCAGTGAGTCAGGGTTGCACACTGGTCCATGCAGAAAATGAACCTAATATTGAATTAGTGACCATTTATGTAATGGTTTGCAACCTTCTAATGTAAGTTTCAAATGAGACCTAAATCAAGAACAACATTGCCACTAGGTGGTATGGAAAAGTTACACTCCATGAGCAACATCAAAAACATAGGCTTCGAACGTTCAGAATCTGGTAACCAGCTTATAAGCAAGATGACATCATTACCAGATTCATGTATTCTTCAGTATTGAATAATTCGGTTTTGATCAAACGTTCCAATGTCCCTGTTTGACTTGCATAGCAAATTAAAGGCAAACGACTGACTTTGCACCAAACGATAAGGATAGAACTCAAGTTGATGACGATTTCAATTATAGCGGTGAAGGGTGCAAGCTAATGAGAAAGAGCCGACAGGTCTGCTTGAAACGGAAGTAATACATTTCTGTAATGATTTCAGTTTTTTCAGGAAAATATTCAGAAGACATTCTCAACAAGAACATGACTCCTACAAGTTAGTAAAATTGGACCGAGAGTCTTTCAGACCAACGTCATATCTAAACGAAATGGGATGAGACAATAATCTTACTTGGCTCATGAGAGACCATCTTGATGAGCTGTAAGGATTCCACCACTTTGAAAGCATATGCCGAAAACACAGCTTCTGTCATTAGACGTGCTTGATGGTAAACGAATAGACACTTGGACATGAGCAAACATCCAATACTTGCCAAGTTGCATTTAGGTACGGGTGAATAATTATACGATTTTCATTGAATATTCCGATGTCTTCGATAGGTTTCTTGGTGCACGAATAGATGGATGCTGATGCAATGCTCTGCGCCATGTGGACTTATGTGACAGGACACAGTGAGGGTTGCAAGACAATGAATTAAGGTTGCCAACCGGCTCGTGCTGAAGAGCTACTTAACAGAAATCTCTTTCTGAAAGGTTTAACAAAACATCTACAACAAGAACAAACTCCGTCAAGGAAGTGAACCTGGTCAAGGCAGTTTCATCATACCTAAGCCAAATGAGTGATCCTTCAAGCCTCTGCGCTAAGTGGACTGTATGTGACACGACACAGCGAGGGCTGCAGGACAATGAACAACGAATCGAGGTTGCCTAAGAGCTACTTAGTCCAGAAATCTTTTTGTGAATGGTTTAAACTATATATTCACGAAACATCTACAACAAGAACAGAACTCCCTCCAGGAAGTAAACCTGGTCAAGGCAGTTTCATCATACCCAAGTCAAATGGAAGAGTAATTTGCATACATAGTTTCCAATTCGTCCGTAGGAAGTAAACGTTGCAAAGGAAACAATCTCCCCTTAGGCCATGAAGGATCACCTTGAAGGGCTGTAAGGATTCTAACGCTCACAAAGCGTAGGGCGGAAACGCAGCCCTTTTGTCATTAGACGTGCGAGACGGCAAACGAACCCGTAGTGAGTTTCTCCTGTACAAATATAATTAGGGAAATTAACGATCTAACCCCCTTACTCGCCTCGTCTTTTCGCCCTTCCCCTTTCAGAGGCGTCCTTCATTAGAGGGCGCCCTTTCGGTGTTGCGTTTTACTCAAAATGATCCCAACCGTTAACCCTCCTAAGGCCTCTTCTTAGACTCCTGTACAAACTGGACAAATTACGTCCGCTGAACCAAGGTGACAGATCTCTTGCGACAATTTCGTTCTATTTTTCGAGTTGTTCAAAGAAACTTCTGAAATCGTCTTTCACTCATATCTATGCCAAACTATGGGAAATCCAGAGAAAAAGCCCTAACGCCACAACTGTAAAAATAGTTTAATTTTACTGAACAATCTTGGAAATTCATATCATTTTCTGAGATGTTAATCCACTCACACCCTTTGAAAAGCTAAAAGCCATGCTTTTCAACAAGATCTTTGTCTATAAAGTAATTGTTGAATCCAATTTCGTTCATTTAGGTCTAGTATTTTGTGAGAAACGCAAGAAATTGTTTGTTGAAGGGGTAATTTTGGAACAACAATGGATTTATTCAATTTGAACAAACGAATTGTTCGAAGAAACTTCTGAAATCGTTTTTTGCTCATATCTGTGACAAATATGAAACTAGATCGAAAGCCAGAAAAAATCTGGAAAAAAACATGGGTACAAAACAAGAACTATTAAAATAGTTCACTTTTATTGACAATTCTTGGACATCCCCATCATTTCCTGAGATGATGATACACTTTTCTTTGTTTTCAACCCACATCTTTTGGAAAATCTAAAAGCTATGCTTTTCAACAAGATCTTTGTCTATAAAGTTGAATCTAATTTGGTACACTTGGGTCTAGCATTCTGTGAAAAACGCAAGAAATTTATTGTTGAGAGGGGTCGCTCTGGAACAACGATGGATCTTTTAGGTTTATAATCATTTTTCGAAAATTGTTTGATTAATTGGAAATTTCAATCTGTCAACATTTCTGTCATTCCATATTGTTCAAATTTAATGTTCTCGTCGTATAGCACAACAGTACGTTTTTCTCTTGAATCTTGCATGGCATCCTTCAATGTTCACCAATTCAAAATTCAAGAAAATCTACTTATTGGGTGGAAGAGATATATAACGTCGAAGATATAGTCTCTGTACAGGTTTTTTACTGCATGTCCATTCTGCAATCATCAGTGCAACCGATACAGATCTCTATCATATTTGTATAAAATATTGAGGTAGCTTTTCTGCCTAAATGATAAAGATGTTGAATAAACACGAAACAGTCACCTTTCACATTAAAACAACATTAAAAATGGGAGTGAAAATAACCGCTCAGGAACTCTTCCTGTTTTGGATGAGGTAATAGTACAGCTGATTGGCAGTAGAATGAAATTCCTTTGAAGAATGAGAATTTCTTCAGCGAGGAGAGTGTAATGTATTAGACGCAGGTTAGGGGTAGTATTTAAATACACTGCCAAGGAGATGGCACGGCAGCTTCCTCGTTACATCCTTCATCATATGAGATAAATTTAATCAAAATTGTGAAAGTTTAACCTGTTTCAAGAATTTCACGTGAGCGCATGAATGAGATGAAATTCCTATGGGACCTTGAGAGATCTTACCCGCATAATCCCTCAAAATTAGAGGTAAATTCATTGAAAAATGTGGGAATTATGGCTGTTACAGGAAATACGTACAGACAGACAGACCGACAGACACAGAACCAAATTTTTCAGTATTGTATGTAACGCAAATTCGGGTGGAAATTTTGAATTCGGACAACAAAAATTTTTGGCTCCTGAAAGTGAACACAAGGCTTTCGCTGCTTCGCAGACTCGGAACAAAAGTAACGCCTGAAGACTACGTACCGATGAAGAACATTCTTCCAGAAATAAGAATGATCTGACTTTTTTGAAAAGGAGGGTTGGCAAGAAGCTCAAACCCTTTGGCAGAGCAATGGTGGAGGGAAATCATGCTGAATTCAGCAGTGTGTATAGAATTAGTAGCAATAAAGTATCTTGAATAGAATCAATTGTAGACTTCAAAGGCCTAGCTCTCCATGCTGTATGCCAGTTGAGGTTCAACTCGGAGAAACATGAGGATGTCTTGCACTGATAAAGTTGTGTATGAGAAAGAGTGCAGAATCATCAAATTAGTACAGAACATGAACAGAAGTGAATTTTAGGTGTGGAAGATAATAATAATAATGAATTACTTGAATAAAAAAATGTCGCACTATATTTAAGAAATTAGAAAATGTTGAAGTGATCAATTAGATATTATAATGTTAGATTGGTGCTTGATAAAGTAACCAGACCTCCGTCATATGGGATTAGTTCTCGATATAAGGATTGCGTGCTTATGTTTCGCACGATACTCGAGAAATTACGTGTTATTTCCGAACGGGATTTTCCAATTTCCCAACATGTTACGGCGAGAAGGGTGAAAAAAAAAAGGAAATGAAGAAGCGTGTATGGAGAGAACTGGGGTAATCATCCCAGCGCCCCTAACCCTTATTAACCGGCAAAGTAAATCACGTGATTCAGTATTCATGAGTCACATGGTTTCTGCCCTACAACACCGTTAATTACCTCCTCTCGGCAATATACGCCCCCTGTAAACCCCCGCCAACCCCGTACCTGAGGCCCTTCACCGAACTTTGAAACCCAAATAATTATCGCCGCTTTCAAAATATATTCCGGAACCTAAAGGGATTGGCTCGTCTAAAATCTCTTCTCCCTCTAGCGCCTTTTCCATAACCAATTCCCGCTTTCCCCAAACGAGGTTTAGGGAGGTGCCCATCCTCTTCTGCCAATGAATATATAATTTTATTAATTTTAAAACCACTGTTCCTCTTTTCTCTTGGTTCGCTCCCCCCCAAAACCCAGAAGGCCTCTTCTCGAGTCCATGAATAAATATCCGGACAAAACTCCTGAAAATCCCCCTTCCTTCCGCCCAGCTCCACCAGAAGTCGAACGCTCCCCCAATTTTCTCCCCGCCGATCCCGTCTGCCCTTCTGCCCCAATTAATTACAAAAAGGTTTTTCGCCGAAGGTTCGCTCATTGTGCGGTCAAAGCCTACCCTTTCGCTCGGTGCCCTTTCATCTCTTATTCTCGGAGCAAATATTTATTAATTCGTTAATTAACTCATGGAGAATTAGCGATTCCCTTTTCGGGTCTTCCACCCCCCTGTCATGAGGGGGTTTGAACCTAATCAATGCTCCAGCCCTTTTCAAACCAGCCCTAAGCCCTTGGCAGCACACAATTTTTCCTCTTTTTTGTGTGCCAATTAACCAGAGCACTGCAGGCTAATCTGTTGGTCCACAATTAATTTTAATTAAAGCTTTTTCCACTCCCATTTACATGCCGGCATTTTCACTGATAGCAAACTTTTTGAAGCCAAATTGGATCTTTTCTCCTCCAGTCTTCCTTTGCCTGGAGGTTATCCAACAATAAAATCTATTGAGTTGGGGATGGAGTAGCTAAGAATTCGCTTATTGAATCAACTCATTGACATTCATTCATTAGTCCATTCTCCCCTGATTCTAACTCAAAATCCGTGTTCAATCAAATGGATTTTTGAATCGCAAAGAAATTCAATCTGTCCCATCACCGTTAAAAGTTCATGGCCACCCACCAAGTCTATACAATTATTCAAACAATCCGACATTTCGTAAAAATAGAATTCAGCAAAATATCAATTTCTGAACTAGTTATTGGTAGTATATACAGGGTGTACAGCGTATGATCCGAAAATCTTCGCACACGTATTCTACAACTAGTTTCCAACAACAAGTGCCTCTTAGAAAGTTTTTTTTAGAGGCTTCGTTTTTGAGTTATTTCACTTTTTTCGTGTTTTCCAACTTACGTCACTAAAACGGCCGTAACTCCGGCGTTTTCAAAGTATTTGCAAATCTAAGTATGCCGTTGGAAAGATCATAAAATCATCTATCGTCTCAGTTTTTAATAATAATTTTTTAAAAGGAACTAAGGAGTAAAAATGAGCCTAAAAAGTAAATTTTGTCAAATTTTGAAAAACATTCTTTTTTTAATGGCTCATTAGTCGTTTGAATGATACGTTTGAGCCTGTAAGCTTAAAAAATGCGCAAAAATCTCAGCTTTCCTATGGTATATTTAATTTTTAGGTTTTAGGGGGAATTTTTTTGAGGGAATTGAGATTTTACGCAAAAAAACGGGTATTTTCAAGCAAATTTTTGAGCACAAAAAGAGAATAAAACCTACATAACTAAAACTTTTTTTCTTTTTCTGGGTGTAGAACGTATCATTTCAACGGCATTACCTATAAAATTCAAGTTTGAGTGAGAGCATCCGCGGAATGAATTGATGTAAATCAACTGTTAATTGTCTCCCGTTCTTTCTGATATCGTGAGGTTTGATCTCGTTGTTTGTTATGATTTCCTCTTCTTATCGTTGATAGAAACATCGTCACGAGCAAAATGTTGAGTATGATAATGTGATTAACGGTCAAAGGTAGATCCACACACCCGTTCGATCACATCAAATGTGCTTGAAAATACACTTTTTTTGTATAAAATCTCAGTTTCCCAAAAAAGTTTCCTCTAAAACCTGAAAATTAAATATACCATTGGAAAGCTGAGACTGTTGCGCATTTTTTTAAGCTTACAGGCTCAAACGTATCATTAAAATTAAGGGGGACTAATGAGCCATTAAAAAAAGAATTTTTTTTTCAAAATTTGACAAAATTTACTTTTCAAGCTCATTTTTACCCCTTAGTTCCCTCTAAAAAATTATTATTAAAGACTGAAACGATAGATAATTTTATGATCTTTCCAACGGTATACTTAGATTTGCAAATACTTTGAAAACGCCGGAGTTACGGCTGTTTTAGTGACGTAAGTTGGAAAACACGAAAAAAATCTTAGAAGTGAAATAACTCAAGAACGAAGCCTCTAAAAAAAATCTCTAAGAGGCACTTTTTGTTGGAAACTAGTTGTAGAATACGTGTGGGAAGATTTTCGGATCATACGCAGTACACCCTGTATAAAACCAGATACTCATTCCTTCTATATTACGTTCATCCTACCAAAATGAAATTCCTTTGAAATTGGAATCTTGAAAAAGTCAAATGATTTTTCCCGACAAAGGTTGCCAAATACATATTGGGTAAACCTCATTACTGATTCACGTGTACCACTTGCTGCGATGTGTAACAATATTCAGATATAGTAAAGAGTTACTGTTTTGATCCTGGACGGCAGAAAGATTGTGTGCTAAACTTACAACTGGTCAGGAAGTTTCGGGAAATCCCGTTTGGCCCATTTCACAAGGTGGATTCCCTTACTTCCCTACATTTAAAGTTAAAAGTTCATGCCCACCCACCAAGTCTATTAAACAATTGTCTCAACAAGAACCCAGAACTGATCATTACTGATTCACGTGTACCACTTGCTGCGATGTGTAAAAATATGCAGATATAGTAGAGAGTTACTGTTTTGATCCTGGACGGCAGAAAGATTGTGTGCTAAACTTACAACTGGTCAGGAAGTTTCGGGAAATCCCGTTTGGCCCATTTCACAAGGTGGATTCCCTTACTTCCCTACATTTTTTTTCTTCGTCTTTCATACGCTCTATCGAATTTTTTCTCCTTTTCCCACGAGATGGCTGCATTGTTGGGAGTTAATATTTATTTTTCGACGGTCGGAGCGTCGAACGTGGTTACACGCGTCGGGCGTGCCTGGCCGGGCAGAACCGTTTTCGCCCTTTGTTGAGTTGAGCGCAGCTAGGGATTGTCGGAGCTGACTCAAACCCCGAGTCATCACCGGCGGGTTGTAGCTTTTTACGACCGGATGACCGAATCTCTTTTCGAGTTGACTCAAACGCATACGTATGTTACATCTTCCTATTCAGATTAAACTTACAAAACTTATTAAACAAATTTGAGTGTACTGAAACATTTGAACCAGTGTTTAGAAGACAGAGTCTATTACTTTCGATTCACAAATGAAATGGACCCACCACATTCAAAATCTGTGTCAGAAGCTGAGAAAATGTGCCTATACCCTCTATAGAATAAAATTTCTATCAGTTGAGCTAAAGATCAATATTTATCAGGCGCTGTTTGAGTCAATCTCACAGTATGCAATTGTTATATGGGGGAGCACTTACAAGTACCTCATTGACAAAATTTACAGAATTCAAAAAATGACGTTGAAGGTATTGTTCAATAAGCCCAGGCGCCATCCCACTGATAAATTATTTCATGATTTGAGTTTGTTAAACGTCCACCAATTGTACACATTAAATATGTTAAAACTAATCCGTAAACACAAAAACATATATTTTGCTGATGTGAGACAGCGGCAATCAAAATCATACCGACTCAATTTGCCGAGAGTAAAAAATACATTTGCTCAAATGACGACAAAATACAGAGGCATGCGAATAGTCAATAGAGATTTTGAAAAAAATTATAAATCTAATGAAGATAAATAGTGAGCATCTATTCAAAAAAGAAACTTATAAACTAATAAGAGCAGTTAAAATAAATAACATTAAAAGGAGTAAAATGAGCAGTTATAATTTATAATAATAAATGGCGTGTATACTAAGTAGGTACATCATTTCATGGAATGTTAAATCTAAATTCTAATAATTAATGTGGTGTAAATATAGTGTTATAGATACGTACCTTATAAAAAATTAGATGTAAGAACCAACTCCGGGCTGGGCCACAGTGTTACACTATCCAGCTCTTTATACAGTTATTATTCAATTGTAGAATGTAACATGTAAAAATGATGTAAATAAACTATCTATCTATCTATCTATCTAGAATAGATTCGAAAAAATTAACCAACAATCCGAGATACTTTAAATAGTATAATACCCATCCATACTTCATAAGAAACATATTCAAGCCAAATATTTCTACTTTCATTTTTTTAGTTTACTATCGAACAAGAAAACAAATTGTTAACCCCCCTTTAAAAGGTGTTTGTTTATGTTTCAAAATACGTACATTTCTAAAATCGAATAAAATCCCCAAAATTTGTCTAAAAAAAAACTGCCTCAATCTATAATGTGCCATTGATTTTGGCGTCTTGATCAATCAACCATAAGGGTTAAAATTTAAGGGTAGACATCTCTAAAAAAAAAATTAAAATTTCAAGAACTGTCTGTGTAAGAGTGCAGTTTTTTGTTTAATTCGGATAAAAATTAGTTCAGTGGATCGAATGAGACCACGCCGGTTACAGTACGATCATCCGTTCGCTCATTAATCTTGGGTTGTCTTTAACACGAGGAATGAGTGTGGACACTATGAGATGAGAGGATGATATAAAAGGAGCTACCCACAGACCCAGAGCTCGGTGGATATTTCAAGCTTTTCTCACCCCCTTTCCGAAGACCGTTCCGTCATTTTAGAATGCATGAAACACAATGCTACTTTCACAATGCTTATTTTTGTATAACGTTAAATTTCAGTTGTTCTACTCGTGAATTTCTACCTTCGTTTTCAAGTATACCAACGAAGCACTATTTTTGGTTGTACATGCCAGTTCTGATATATTGTTTTCCATTTTGTACAGAATCTGAAGATGAAATGGGGTAACTCAGTTAATTTAATTGTATGGTGAGTTGCTAACTTAAACAAAACCTCTGCCGTACAAACTGTGATTCGCCTGGTCACATACCGGATCCATGCCTTTGGATTTGAAAACGAAAACAAACAAATATGACTGGCTGTTGCGGATTCGTTCCACCATGACCATTGGTTACGCTTGATCCCCAATTCGGAGTTATGAAAGAACCCATGGAGACTACGAACTACGAAGACCATATTATCTGTATTGTCCATGAACGGAGTGAACGAATCTGAATTCGACTTCTCTCTTATGAAGAGCAATAGCAGGGAGTTTTCTGACCTGAATGTCTTGGTGATCCTGAATAGTAACACGATCCGCTCATATATTGAAAATCCAGGAGTGTAGTTCAGGAGAGATTAGGGTCTGGTACCAAATTTTGACAAACTAGTCCATTCTGAATGAGAAAATCTTAGTCCGTCATCTCAAAACTGATGGCCTACAAAATGGGTCTCACAAGTGTGATTTAACTTGCACATTTTTGGCAATAGCAGCTTCGGATAATACAGAATAGTTCAGAGCTTTCATTGATTTTTTAGCATTTTAATAAATCTGTATACATACAAGTATGTACCTCTATAAATTTCTAACTATACTGATTATTGTTCCATGTTCGATTAAATGCTCAGTACCATAAGCTAAAAGTACATAAATTTACCGATCTGTTGCTTTAGTTTCTGAAGTATTTTTTTCTAGCTTCCTTTTTGTATTGGACAATTAATGTGTATTCAAAGTGTTGTTCAACATACACATCCCTTTTTGGAATGCTTGACTTTTTGGCGAACGTATTTCTCATCTCATTCCTGAGAAGAGTTATCTTCCGGTATGACACACACGCACATTACATTACTTACCCGACCGCGAGCCTAAGGATTACGGAAGTAGAGGATGATGAAGGAGGAACTCAGGGATGGAAGGGAGTGCCCCCTATAAATGACCACCGTTCATGATAACAGTATCGAGGTGGTACCACTAAGCACACCTGACGAGGTTCCAGTTCGTATACCTCCTTGACACCTTTTTCACACCACACTCGCGGCTACGACCTTGATTGGGTGCCATTGCTACTAGATCAGACCGCTTGCCGCAGGTCATTCCAAAAGCAGCCACCTGGAAGGCATGAAAATGTTTCACACCATGTGCTCACACGTGTGAAAGACAGTTAAAATCAAGTAGATAATCGTTTAAAAGGCTCTTAAACGGATTCCAAAGGAAACAATTCAGGAAAAGTTGAAGAGCCATTGTTACAGCTTAATTTTCTACGGGAATTCGATAATAAAATTTTAAAAGCTGCTGCATATGGTGCTATATTTGCAGGCCATCTGCCCACAAGGCGCGCATGAAACGTGACAGCACGACCCACGAATCACATTTCCAATCTTGCAATTTGTATATCAAATTAAGTTCGTAATACCACAGATTCTCATTTCGAGTTTCATTATTAACTAGTTATACTCATTAAATGAGTGAATCAACAAGAGTGTTTTGTGGTCACACAGCGAGCGAAAACCCTAACAGGCCATTCGCAATTCCCATCCGCTGATTGTCATACAAGCCCCACGAATCAATCAAGGAGTGTAATTAAATGAATTTAATCGGATCGAACGAGCCAGTTGATAGGTTTGCTTTTTGCTTCTCAGTCACTTAACTTGTCAAACGGGTTCCAACCATCGGCCAACAATCCCCTCCTCCTCCCTCCCTTTCGGTCGACGTTGTAATTAGTTTTTGTTGTGAATAATTTAGAGCCCTTTCGCGAAACGCGTGATCGATTGCTTTTGGGTTTGAAAATGCGATTGGTTTGATTACCGGAACGCTCGACCTAATGGAACGGCTGACTCAAGTGTTTACGTAATTTGGAATTACGATTTCAATCTGCCTCCAGGCCTCGTAAGGGGTGTAGGGACGTATTTACTAATTAAAACCCATTTCCTACGCTGGATCTCAATTGAGTGGGCGAAATATTAAAACTGTCTGGCACATCCGTTAAAAGTCGGGCACCAATAATCTTATAAACAAATAATGATCCTATTTTTCGAATTCTGCCTTGTTAATCGAACAGGAATTGTTTAATCAATTGTTTGTTTCGAAGTCTTTTTTTCTGGAATATGAGTTTACCTGATCATTCATCATTTTCATTATTAAATTCATTCATTGATACCGATGTTAACAGATAGTCATGGTGACATCGAAATTGGAAATAATAGTTTAATAACATATGAACTAAAGCTCACTTCACAAATCTTCTTAATTACCCACTTAATTAGCAATACTACCCTTGAATTACATAATCATTGATTTCGTATTTTTAATTTTAATGTTCATATTGCAGGAATAATTAAAGAATGATACATTGAAACTTATATCAATATTATTCACATTGTATGCTTCAAACGTCAAAATTCTGGAAGGATGTTGATTTTTATTGTTCTGGCATTCAAGGATATGAGATAATATCTTGTTTGTTTACTATACGGACAAAGTTTCACGTCTCTTTTTTTTTTAGTTGAAATATATTGCGTCTAGTCAACGTAAAGGATACTTGAGCATCTCCTCTCATTTTTGGAAGGCGGAAATTTCGTTTTATCAGGAACCAAAATTTTAAATTTTATACCATTGGAAAACTTCTGTGAAGTTTGAGTATCTGTATGTGTCCGAAAATACATGTGACTTTCTTATTTTCAATATTTTAATCCAATTATGATAGAATGTGCTGGTGAGGCTGCAGATAGTCCTCAATTTCTCACGAATCAATACTTCAGCCTATGCGTGCAGGAACGGAGCATCATCCATACTTTCCTCAAAACGGTGTTGTCCGCGGACGGTTTGAACACGATCTTGCTTATTCAGCTAATGCGGGGAAGTGAAATTCTTGAAACAAGCTTAACCTACACAGTTTCCATCCGATTTTCATGACAGTTTTAGGGAATGTGCCGGTGAGACTGCAGATGGCCTCCATTTTATTGGTCACAAATAACACTCTCTCTATGTAATATTTCCTTATTGTAATGAACGTTTATTGATTTTGAGTCATTCAGCTTGATTCTCCACATCTTACCACACTTGTCAATCTTGTCAGCTGATGCGTATGCAGTTCTGGAGTGGCGCTATCAACATCATCTCCAATGGAGATGTGTCATCTGCAAATGTGGTGAATCTTCTTGCTGTAGGATGTCCCGTGTGTGAATGGACCCAAAATACTGGCCGTCGGAACCTTGGCTCTTATGGGCTTCAAGACAGATCATCTTGCTTCACGCTAAAGTTCCTGCGTTGGAAATAGGATTCCAGTATGAACTGTAACTGATTTGGGACGTCTCTATTTAGTTTTATTTTAGTCTTCATGTCCCCCAAAGGCCTGAGGAACATCTAAGAAAATACTGGCTTATATTTGTTAGCCTTTCAATGCCTTTTCAATTATGTTGGTAGTTCGATGCACACCGCCTAAAATCGTATTGGTGACCAGGGACCGAATCACTCTCTTTATTATTGGCTTAAGACGTTTCAGCAGAAAAGTTTCCCAATAATTTTGACATAACTGGAAAGAGGGATGCAGGTCTATATCCTGTTTTCTCATTTAATAATTTTCCTAGTTTTGGAATCATTGAGGCCTGTGCACTCCACTAAGATGGAACATGTCTCAGCCAAACGTTCAGGCATTGATAATTTGTTGTAATTTTATCAGACCCTTTCAACGATTTTAACATTTATCAAGTCATAAACAGGTGTATTTTTAGAATTGATGATATTCTTTATTTCTCCCTCGAATTTTTTCAAAGTAATTGATGTGAATGATAGAAAATTAGATTCTTCCGATTTCGTTATCACTTTTTCTGTTATCTGGCTTTGTAAGGGTAGAAATATTTCACTCAGATGAGCTGAACAGTTGCGCTTTTTCTAGATGACTTCTGGTCTCTCCCTTTTTTGTAGGAGGGCACTGGAGTTACGGAGCCTCATGAGATTATCATTCAAAGCAACTCGACGTTGAAAAGACGAGAAGCAATGTGCCACACCTAATTCGGCAGGCGTTTATTTTTTTAATTGATCAATTTCACAGACTTCCTTTTCAAACGGTTAATATTTTCCCCGAGCCTCTTCAAGCGACAAAACGCTCGCAATTAACGCAGTTCATAAATAAATATAAAAAATCCCCTCCGGAGAAAGGTCGAGGAAAACCCCGCGCTAACAGGAACGAACTTTTCCAGAACCGAGGAAAAAAAGAAGGAAAAAAAAGTATTATTGGCGGCTTAACAATTGGCGTCATTAGAGTGACTCGGTTATTAGAGTGGCAATTGTGCTTTTCTAAAAACCCCTCACCCCTCCCCCGCTTAGAGAGCTCGGGACCTCGGGGGAAGTAACGATCCGTAATTAACAACATAACGAGGACTGGTTGTTAGGCTGCCCGTCCGCCAATCAGCCGCAGTTAGGGGTTGAATGTGTGGCCCTTACCGGGTGCCTCACCTCCCTTCCGACCCGGTTAATGAGCCAGTTCTCCTGGCTAACAACCTTTCATTAACATACGGGTAACTTTTTTTTTTTGGAAGCAGGTTTTCCGGACGGTTTGCTTTTTCGCGGTATGAATTGGTAAGGATTTTTTTTTTCGCGCTCTTTATAGGAGATTTATCGTTCAAAGGTTGGATAATGAGGCGTCAGCTTTGAAGAACGTTCGGTGCCGAGAGGGTGACATATGGTTCGTAAGCGGTTGTAAGGAGGCGCGGAACCTGATATTTACGGGAAGGAACTTCAGAACCCCTGAATAAACGTCAAAAGCAAATTTAGCAAATTATTGTAAAAAAGTTCACCATGTCTATATCAAGCCCACCTGCTAGCACTACCGTCTTTGAAAGTGCACCAATCACAAGTGGACATGTATATCCATACTATCTAGGTTTCAGACTCATGCATTCAACTTGAGTACTCGGACAACCCTTTAGCTCAGGTAACCGATACGTAGACTGCTTCAGTGACCTGTAATAATTCATTTCATAATAAACTGACAAAGAAGTTCATATACGGTGATACTGGTTTATCGATGAGCGTTGCAACTGTATTATAGCTGGTCCAAAGGAGACTTAATCGCCTATAGCTTGGGCTTCGACTTCAGTTTCGTTATCTTTGGCAGGAAGCTTTCTTCCAGGCAAGTAGCCTGTACTCGAGGTAGCGCCTTATACCTTCCTTTTCAGCCATCAGTGTTGGTAACAACATACAGGAAGTAACGAGAGGAGAGTAGAGCTAATTGAGTCATATGAGAGGATTGTTTGAAATAGAGTACCAGCACTGCGCAGTATGGATGTATGGATATCCTGCTTTCCGTTCGATATAGCAGTCAAACCGGGTGTCCCAGAAGGAGGTCAACGATCTGTTAGTTTGATCAGACGGCAAAGACCAATGAAAATGCTCCATTTATGTCACAATATATTCAGCATAGAGAGACTGCCACGATTGTGAATTTGAGACTGGACTCAATCGGAGACAAGTCTACGTATGTCTCTGATACTGCACAAAACAGTGCTTTCGCCTGTGTGCATGAGTTGCCCTTCCGCTGGGAAAACGGATAGATTGCTTCTTCAACCAGAAATCATTGGGGTCGTAATAAACTGACTGTGACTGTCGTCAAAAGTCCAAATCATTTACCCAGCAGCAGCTAGGACTTCGAGTTCGGTTCTACGTCATTGTCAGTAACGCCTGTGGGCCTAGCGGAGCATACCCTCCATGAAAGCCAACCTACACAGAATGGGAAAATATGAAGAACCAACTTGTTCAAATTGCAAGAATTAGAATGTGATGAGTTCCACACTTTCTATGCCTGCTGCTAAAAGAAGACTGCTGCGATCTGGGAGTGTCATTTCAGGGCATTTCACTGGAAGTGGTAGAAGCCCAAATAATTGAACGTGAAAAACAATAGACCTCGGTATGTACGTGATGAGATGTGATGTATTTTTCTGTCGATTGTCAGAAAAATATCATCCAAGAATGTGGAGAGAGGGGAGGGAGCATAGGGACCGAGTGTACTGAAGAAATCTCTCAAAGATTCGGCCTGCAATTATGTGAACAACTGTCACAACTTGGGTAAAGAAAAGTGGCGTTTTAGTGGGTCCTATTTCGACCCAAACACAGCTTTATGTCTTTGGCAGAAAAACTTCCAAGACAGATAACACCATTCACACACAAATATCTATCCATTATGAATGAATCTCAACTCTTCAAATTTGAAGACTCCATAACCAATTACTCCATAATTCCCAGAATGCCAATAAAAAGCACCTTCAAGTATCTTGTTTTATTTGAACAGAACATTTTTCATTTTTATTTTCATATCATCAACTTCCACTTTCCATTATTGTTTTTCTTATATTCCAGATTTCGCTTCATTAAAAAGCAACGATTCCGTTTAATGTAAGTTAGACTTTACGGCTCATAACGATTTCTCATTTCTAACTTTCATTTCGTCGGTAGGAATGCGGTGCTTGAAATGATTACGAATTGCAATCATCATTTGTTAATAATAGGCGGCTGTAATGAGCTTTAAAAGAATTCTATGAAAATATGATTTGATTGATTTAATTTTTTCAATAGTGAAGGCTGTTTTCATAACGCTAGTGCGATCTAATTTTTACATATTAATTGACTTCATGCCCTTCTATTTCCCATTTAATTTAATAAAAATTGGTAGATGTAATACATATATTAACTGTGTATTTTATGATTAGTATTTCATTTGTAATTATTTTTTAAGAATCAAACATGACTTAGACATAGTCCTCACCTTATAAACGATTCAACATTCTGGCAAAAATTACTCAATCATTTTCTACCATATAAAAACCGTTTTTCAGTTGGAAAGCCTTGAATTGATCGTACACTTCATAAATCTGTAAAGCTGTCATTTTCTTTCTCCTGAAACATTCTAAATGAACCGGTTCTGGGCGCAGTTAGACACTGATTCTTGTTCATATCGTTAGTTGTTATTTTTTATTAAATCCCACCGTACCCATATCCAATTACCATTACGATCAGCTTGTGAAATGTTGATAAATGTGTAGTTTAATTATTTATTAAAATTTTGAGTACCTCAACCATTATAGAGGGGCCTTTTTCTCAAGTTTCCATTAACTTTATATCAGTGTTCTAATCAAAGTGACCTGAGCATTTATTTCTTCAGTGGTATCAGCCTAAATAACAGCCACATTCTCTAAATTTCATCAGCTTTATGGAAAAGTATTCTTGGTGATAAAGTCAGAGCGGACCAGAACACTTATTTCCATAACGAACATCAATTTAAATGTTCTCCCAGTGAAATGTTACCCGTTCAACGTTGGCACCGGTTGATCGATTCCACTCCGCACCTCCTTCTCAACAGTTGAAATCGTTCTAATGTCATAGTTTTGAAGACTCTTTTTCCGTTCCCAGAGCGAACAGTCATTCAATTAACTCAAAATGGTTTCTGGAGTCAATTAATGCACGGACGGGCCACGGGGAGCTCGTTAGGAACGTGTCAAACCGTTGAAATGCCATTACGCCGAGGAAAATGAATGTAACGAGAGGGGAGACGAGACGTGAGCTGGGGACCTTGGGCTAAATTAATATAACCTATAGGCCTTCCGTGTGGAGTGATTGCCGAGAGGTCATTCCCTCAAGACACACCTGCTTCTGATACGAGGTATAAACTAATGCACGTCGTACATTCAAATCTTGGACAATTATAATCATGAATTATTTATATGTTAACGTTAATGATTACAACAAGTTTGTCATACACTACATTGGTTTCCAAGTCTACATATATGTACAGGAAGCAATGTTTCCACTCTCGGGTAAGGAAGAGAAAAAAGGTTTGCAGAAATCAAAAGTTTCACTACCTATAAACTTTTTAGATCAATCTAAATGACAGCAGCAGCGTAGGTTAGTCAAAGCTAAATAGCGTGGCTACAATTGAAATAGATATGGAAACCAGTTTCTTGAAACTGAAAACCCTGTGCCTCTCAACAACATGGGTATCCTTTGTGTGTTGCAGACATATAGCCTCAGGCCTTGGAAGGGGCAATAGTACATTCCATCACCTCCTTGCAATATATTAGCAGGGCCTGGTAACGAACTACAGAACCTTAATATTGACGACCCTTTGCCCTTGTTTAAAGCTCCAAGAGTACGATGGATATGGGTAGTTCTACCTTCCTGTTCTTTGAAACTGGTAGGTCAGAGCAAAAACTTGAAGCTTTCCAGCTTCAGGGGTAATCTTTGGCTTTTGCAAGCTGCCTCAGCATCTGGAAAGAACAACCAATCTATTCCAAATCAACTACCTCCTCTAACAGTACAGGAAAGGTAAAAGTAGATGTTTGTAAAAACGGATCTGATTGAGAGGCAAGCATTTGTCAAACCTATGAAGACCAATTCGGGGATGTATTTTAAAATCTCACTTTTTTTGTCTTAATTCATAAAATCAAATTACATTTTTGGTCAGGTGACACTAGAGATTAATTTTTCATATCATTCTAAGCTCCGTCATTACGGCGGATCAGTTGCACGAGTGAAGCGTCCCGACAGACGTACTCCTAGCACCACCAAGATAATTAAAACCTAATCAGACAAGAAGTAAGTACTTGGAAATACCCACTTGAAAATAACAGAGCAGAAATCGCTTTAATTTTGGTAAAAGCTCGAACCTCGTGGAAGATACGATCATTATCAATTGTGATCCTTCAACATACGATTTAGTGAATTACTGAAGGGGCGAAACTTACTTCAAAATAACCTCAGACCCTCATTCTGCCAGTTGGCCCACCTGGCACATCGGGCGTTTTTGAAGATTCGCTACGCCCGCGTCTCCCAACCCGAAGTGTAGGATAGCAGGCCGGTCCCAGAACCGATGTGGGCCCGTGAAGGCCTAACGAAGGTATTATCTAGTGCTCCGATGCCAATTTGGCGTCCTATTCAACTTCACGGAGGCTCCCAAAGGGGAAGAGTTCTTCTTCGGAACGGGTTGACTATATCGGCAAAAGGCTTTTTAAGAGTTTCGTTAGGTAGAAAGCAACTAATGCTAGAAGCCAAGTTCAGAATTCGAAAAGGAACGACCTAAATCCACATGACTCATTACTTCATTTAATTATTTACAAGAGCGCAATATAAACATAAACGTATCTACCAAGAATTTTGAGGCAAAATTGGTGTTACAAAAATACCGCTAAACTGCTGACTATAATAACCAAAATATATTCGTTCGCAGTAAATTTGAAAGTATACATTAGTTTTGCTTAAAATTTACATCACCAAATGTGATCAAAATTACTTTAAAAAAATACAATACATTTCCGAATTTGTTCATCAAGTGGCACTAAACACAGATCGTATTGAACCTGATGAATTTACTCGGTGACAAGGGCTTCATTTATTCAGAAAGTTTCAATTTGTGACACCATAACGTATGTGAGTTCTTGGGATATTCTAGAAGTATTCGTGCCAAAGAGTTACTGGAGATGAAGACCTCGGCAGGAGTGCTACGTAGTATCACCACCCACAATCTATAAAGCTCTGCTTTGCTGGCGGTCAATTTTACAAAAGTACATCCCTTCATCCCTCTCTTCCTGCTTCACCCTTCCTAAATCCTTATCGTTTACGACTGGAGGCGATACAACTGGGTGTCTACATATTTTTAATCGAATTGTTGGTGCTTTTGAGCCTACCTATTGATAGCAGGGGTTTTGTTTGGATGAAGAGATATTTTCTAGAAAATCAAAATTGTGTCCATGGTAACAAGCTTCATTACAACAGTTTTTGATGAAATTTACAGTGAATCTGAGCATTATCTCTGGATGGTCCCTTTGAATTTCACCTCTCGAAAATACTCTACAATACTCTGAGTTTGAGCTAACGTTAAATCCATCAAGCATCGTTTTCCAAGGTTTAAGTGGTCCTACCTCCCTGAAATTTGTTGCGTGGGTGGGAAAAGATTATTTAATCATCTCACATCATGTTCAACTCGTTTTGTCATTATGCTGACCGCTATAGAAAGTCTGACAGAACAGCAACACATGTTAACTCTCTTTGAAGGAGTTTATGTCTTCGGCTACACGCCCCGTAGAAATGTTGTCCTGCGAATCGTTGTAGCAAACTCATATGCTAGAGACTAGCGTTTGGGCTACTTGCGAAATTTCAGTGATCAATACATCCATGTTGAATCGCAAGTTATTTTGGTTATCCTTGTTGCAAATCAACGTGGGAAAGACAAAAGAAATGAATAAGAATCAGTAATGTCGATGACTACTATACTTATCTTGCCGAACTATGTTGTCGAGAAGGTCGAGTTATATATACATAGGAGTGTAGTCACAATGGAGGGTGGCAAAAAGGATAATAAAGAAAAACTACAGGGTTTTGTTGAGCTATTATATTTTGGATAAACAGAAACCTGTCGAGAAATACAAAGATAAGGCTTCCCAATACAGACTTTTGTTTTGTGGAAGCGAATCGTGAAAAGTCATAGAACACATCATGGGGCCATTACATACCTTGTGAAGCGATGCCTTCGTAGAACACTGGTAATTTGGTGGGAAGCTGGCTATCTAACTAGGAATTATGGGAATCACCAATCCACTTGGAAATCAAGAAGAAATGAGTAAGACGTACTATTAGAAAGCCAGTAGGAGCTACAGAGGAAGCCCCAATGGAATCCCAAAGGTCGAAGAAGAGGTAGACCCGAAGATACGTGGATGAGGTCTGTAGATAAGAAGTTAGGCCAGGTAGGCAGATCATTACAGGAAATAGGAAGAACTGCTGATGTAAAAAATTCAGTGCAAATGGAACTTAATTTGTGAAGACGTATGCTTCAATGGATAGGAATTAGATTAGATACACCCTAGTTTCCGAAACGAGGAAGCTATGTGCCATAATAAAATTTTACAAAATTGGAGTATATGTCTGCAGCACTTGGCGGGTGGTTAGGAAAGGAAGAAACGACCCGCGCACTATCCGATAGAAAGCATTTTAGAGCTAACAAGAGATGTGAATAAGAAAGAGTAGTAGGAGTAAGCGGGGGAACGCCTCCATCTCAGTTAAGTACTCCAGTAGAAAAGTACACCCACCCCACCGCCTCAGTGCCTATTAATCTTGATATAAAAGAGACAACAAGGGGCTAAAACTCAGTACAATGGTAACCTTTTACCAACGTCAAGTCTTCACTCCCTTGTCAGCGAGCGCGACAGGATTTTTCACTACACGGCAATTAGCTCTCGCCGGAGAGAGCCCATTTTCCCCTTTTCGAATCAACCCCTCATCCTGCGGAGTCGGTGGTGGAAAGTGAATAGGAACCGGGGGGTGGGTGGGATTTATTTGAAATATTCAAGGTTCGCAAAGTGGAGTACAAGACTTGGGCACTACCTTGGGCACTCTTCTAATGGCCTTCCCTGGAGCCCTCTAGCCAAAAGAGATTTTTTTCCCTTTCCCCCCTTTACCGTCCTTCGTGGTCCTAACGGCTTTCGAAAAGTTTTCTTTTCCGATTTCTTCCTTTTTTTTATTCTCTAAGCTCAGGAATAATGAACCCGGAGTTTTTCTTTGCCTTTTTAATCGGGCGGCGTCAGTAGTGAGAGGGAGGTTTGAAAGATTCGAGTCATCAACGCTTCAGCGAATTGAAGAGGGGAGAACGAACTTCTGAACAGTTTAACAACAAGAAATCTTAATCACACCTAGGCATAAATTGGTATTCCACATAAACCAGGATCACAGCTTTAATAGCACCGTTACTAGGAAAATGAGCATCTGCTTTTCATTAAAATACGGCATTTCCAAGTCAAATTCAACCTTTTCACCATTACCAGGAATATGACGAAAAATACTCACAAGCCATTAACGTAGTATCAAATGCCTCTCTGTCATTAGGGGACTGGGCTGATAACAATACTCCAAACGCAATAGGTGGGTAATTGTCTTTGTTACATGATTAGATAAATAATATCATTTAAATCTTTGAAACAGTTTTCGGTGTCCATAGGAATTTGAGCGAATGTCTTGCTTTCTTGGTATCCTTCTTTGCTCTCATTCTCAATTTTCGTTTTTTCAATTTTTTTTTTTTTTCAATTTAAATCCTCAGCGATATTTGAGTTGAAAATGCGCTCTAGCGGCTCTAAGATGAACATCTGGAATCAAAAAGGATATGGGCAATTTCATCATGGAATCAACAAGGTTTTTGACTGCAGTACTGGAGGTGATGGGTTCAATCCAAAAAGATGGTGATAATTAATTTTGATGGGTTAACTCATATTAACATCATAATGCAGGTTTCTACGTCGAAGCCCGGAACACTAGTCAAACACAGAATTCTGATGTATATGTATCCAAAAAAATCTACACATTACCAGAAGGACTGATTTGGAATATTTTTTTCATTTTTGAGACTGCTACTTTTAAGAAAAAATGTGCTGCGCTGTCTCTTGAGAGCATAATCTTTCCAGCTGTTCTCCGAACGTTGAGTACACCATCCAGTGGTGCAGCGACGGTGGCTCGAATTCGCCATCTCGGCAAGAGTGTTTCGTTGTATCACCACCCGTATCTTTCGAGGCTTTCTCCTTAACCGCTGTTCATTAAACTTGGCTAACACTGGAAGCGTTTTGGACCGGCTATGCGAAGTCGTCCGTGTACAAGCGACTATTCCCATTGAGTTAGAGTGTGGTAGGAGTCCTTCACTGCACTCTAATGAGAGACCGTTTTCTCAACATTCGAGGCGAATCGATCCATCCGTATGAGATCGGTAGCCTGTCCAAGCATGACCTGTAGTCCCTTTCTACATGTCTTTGGCTGCTCTCTCGAACTTGTGATTCACATTTTTCCCGTATCCAATGATTCTCAGTTGTCATTCCCAAGTCCTACCGGTGACTGAATAGCAAGTAAGATGTAGTCCATCTAGTCTAGTCCTTGTACAAGATCCAAAAACTTTACTCCGCCTTCATAATGGAGGTGGTTGAACTCAACAAACGACAGCCTCTTCGGCGATATTGAGTGTAATCAGCACTTACGTCGATTTGAAATGAACCGATGCATACTTGAAAATCGTTCTCCAAAAAAAGACTCATCGAAGTCATAAAATGTATCACAATTAACAATATTTAATATTGTTGAACTGATTATGCGAAGAACGTTTATAAGATGCTTGTAAAGGTGAGGCCCAATCGCTTTTAAGTGGTCTCTCATCCCCTAATCGCATGAAAACGCTTCCAGTAGAGGGAAAGCCAATAGAAGGGCGGTAGTAAAAACTAACTTTCACACCTACGGTTGGGTTGTTGGGAGAGCCAAATAAACACATCCGAACCAGAGACCCACGTTGTGGGAATCGATTTAATGACCACCTAAACCTTGCACCGCAAGGATTAAAGTTATCAGGAACGATCGATCATTCTGATCCATTAAACAAGAAAAAATGTCATAACTTTTAGAGAAAGACGGCGTAATCAAAATTAACCCACTTTGCGTCGCCTTTTGAAGTGACGTTTAAAACGGTTAGGGACGACGTGGCGAGAGGAAAAAAAAATCGCTCAATAACTACTAGAGTGGATGTAACCCTCTCACTTCACTGTCATCTTTCGAGAGATTGATGGATGATTTTTAATTTCGACCCGTGTTTGCCGATTGTAGAATGAAAGATTAAAAAAAGACGCAAAAAAAAAACTGTTGGGACGGTTTTGGGTGGGAAATGGGCGTATGGGGGGTGGAGGGAGGGTGAGTGTAGTAATTGACCACCCTTAGTGGAAGGGGTTGAAGGGGGTGCCGCTTCTAATATCCCGGCGTGGCACAGGGTGGAAATACGTGGACGGTCCCGCGGCTCAATGGCACAGGAGGGGAAGGGGAAGCCGGTTATATTGAACTTTTTCCCGTCAGTCGACGAAAAGCTCCTCTTGAGTGGTCGGAATATATATTATGTTTTTCATTATCTTTTTTTTCCAACCCCTTTCCACCCCCTCTTTACCAACCCCTTAGAAGGACGATATGAGATATGAACATGTGCCTTGTTCGACCTTTTTTTTTTTTTTTTACTAGCGACACCCTTCGACCGGCCTTCGAAGGTACCGAATATCGATGAACGGATTTTTAGATTAACAGTTGTACCGGCGCGGATTTCTAATAACGAGGAAAATTGGAAAAGTTGAACTTGATTACTTTCTCATCCCTCTCATTCCGTTTTTTTTCTCTCTCGTTTTCCTTTTAATAATGAAAGTTATGTCTTACCAACAGTTCACTTTCCACGTTAATATCCGCTGAAATTAAAATGAAGAAAAAAGTTTAGGTCTGCAACATGGCCGAGTCAGCAAATTTCACTCAATTATCCCAAACGATAATTATACAAATTATTATTATATGTATACTGTGTAGTTGCTGAAATTTTGAACATTTGGCTTGCCTATAATTCGGCAACTGTCACTGCAATGACAGAACAACTCATTCTAAATTATTTTAGCAAATTTCAGCAAAATCTGAGTAAATTTTTCGGCATTAATGTAGGCTGAATTCATTGATTTTCTAGTTCAAAGTTGACGAACTTTCGTCAGTAATATTCTATTTAAAAATATAAAATCAACGATTTTTACTGGGGATGACAACTTTTTCGAATATTAGAGTATTGACAAATGTTGAGAAAAGACTGGTGTTTTAATGTTAGCTATCGGTATACATCCCATCAAGAATCGAAAAGCCACTTCTGTCGGTTAACCTTCATCTGTTCGTCCCATCCCCCTCCCCTCAGAACCAGGACTTTGACGGAAAAAAGACTGTCAACACGAATGCGAATGTGAACTTCCTTGGACTTCGTAAAAATCGCCTAGTAAATTGTGACGGAAGAATCAGCTGATATGATTTCGATGGAGTTCCTTTAGAAATCCAGTTTTACACTGCATAGGTATGTTATACATTTGCGAACAAGCGCAGCGTTTATAGGTGTTTCATTTTATATTGCCGAATTTTAGATATTGCATTTACGGATTTCACCATTTTCAACGGATTTTCAACGGTGAATTACACCATATGGTGTTTAGCTTTCAGATAGTACCGTAGGACTTGTAAAGTATCAGTGTTTGAGAATCATGTTTCTGACGAAGTTGTTATTGGTAGAAGTCAATTGCAACGTCTGGATACACACTGATCAGTTTAAGGCTCCTTGTGGCTAATTTGATTCCTAATCAAGTTACGGTGCTGGAATTTAAATGGAGTTCTTCTTAAAGAATCTAGAACATAACTTCAAGGTAAGGGAGCAACGAATTTAGAAAATATTCCACAGACTACATCGAATAAAGTTAATCGCCGATTTACTTAGAGGGTAATCTGATACACAAAGAATAAACCTCCGAGTAAAAATTTGCAGCGTTTTTCTTTTATGAATTCTCCTCGCGGCAGTCTCTCGGGAGAAAAAGGGGAGTTTAGGTGTAACCATGGCGACGACGTTTTCCGTGATAAATATTTTAAAAGAGGCTGGTGGCCTCGCAAACCACTGAAGTCCCGATTTTTACGGGATACCAAGTGAATATCGCAAATGTCGTTTCATTTTGTGTTTTAATAAAGAACAATTTTTGAATAGTTTCATAAATGAAGCAGTTCTTCGCATCCTGTTTTTACTACCTGATAACTGACTCGCTGTTAAGTTTGTCTTTGTCATATTTCTCGTCCTATAAAAACAAAGACGAACTATATGGGCAAAAGTAGCTATTTTCCACGCTATTCAAAGTGAATTGAAGAGATGGCTGATTTGTTTGAAATCAGATTACTATTTCTAATAACTAATTTGGTTTCGAGATTGAATTAATTATGAGGAGGTTTTGTTATAATGAATTATACATGGTTAAAAATTTTGCACGGATCCTGATTGAATTTCCTCTCCTAGAAGGAAGGGTGTGAAGGAGTATCAGCGAAAACAAATTAACTTTTAACGTGAAAGTACCCATTATCATAAATCAACCGTGCCTCAGAGTAATACTTATACGCATTCCATAGGGTGTGCACGCGGCAAAAGTGGAACACGGGACTCGGTGGCTTGAGGACCTCAGAACAAAAGACGTGAAAAGAGAAAAGATGAAGCCCATAGTCCCATATAGTTCGCGGTTGGATACAAAAGAAACGGCGGGACCCGATGTTGTCCCGTAGGACGGCAATAATTGACTATTCAACCGGCATTCATTATCTTAATAATGGGTTACATTATGCAGTACAATTATACAACGCGGGGTCTCCCCCTAATTAATGATGGTAATTAAGTCGAATGGTATTGGGAAGAGTAGGTTGATGTACCGCAAGAACAGGCGTCGGGCTGACGGGTAAATGAAATTGTATTTGATGTTGCAGGACGTTTTCATCAGTCGTTTCAAACATCAGTAAGGCAATGACGGATGGCAACGGCGATTGAAAAACTGTTGTGATCACACGCTCGTGGGATTCGTTTTCAACTCATCTTACTGTTAGACGTCACTTAAAATGAATGCTTTCCATGTTCAATCAATTATTGCCCGGGCAATGTAAATCATTCACTATTAATTGAAAGCCTGATTTATCAAACATCGCTCATAATCTTGAGTTTCATCTTCCATTCTTCTACACTCCAGAGATATACTGGTTATCTCCCTTCTACTCAATTCCAAATTCTGAAATGGGAAATGCAGCCTTTTCATGACATCTGGGTCACAATGCCAACGAACCGAGATGAGCCGAGTTAATTCTGGAACCACGATACTAAAACATGTTCCATGTTTTATCATTTTTGATGTCAGGCCTATAAACTCTGACAATTTGTTTCCAGTTTTTTTTTTTTCTCTAAATCTTTTCAGTAACTTCACACTGATTTGTAGAATATAGTTTCTATTGAAGACTTAAATTAAGTAATTCCGTCACGAGTTATCTGGTGATTGATAGAATGGAGTCGAATCATAATTATTTCCAGTAGCTGACACAACTTATGCAGGACATAATAAGCTGTGTATTGGTTTGTATCACGCTGTTTTAATATATGACACTGATAACTGTAACAACACACATGATACAAGGTCACCAAAAAGGCTATGTATCCGCGAATCTCTCCAGTCCCTATGTAGTTCATTATGAAACACCAAATAATATCCCCCTTCAAAATAACTAACTACAAACCATATTGAATTATAAAGATTCTGTTGCTGAATCTGTTTACCTACCAAATTCATACGCAGTCAATCCCTCGAAATCGTCCACTGAGAAAATAATGAGGAAAAAATATTCAAAAACATAATTCAGACCCCTCATTATCTGTTGAATACAATTTGAAAGACGCCGGTTCTGGGCTGGGGCGTCCAACACTTACGTAAGGAGACCTGTTAATACAGATTATTTGAACACACCACCGCGATATCGTTCAAACATTTTAATCTAGCACAATCATCCACACGCACGTCGTACCATGGTACGTAATCGCTGAATTATTGAAGTAAAATTTGATGAACAATTTGCGGGAATCCACAGTATGAATTGGCAAGATGTTAATAAAGAATAGGTTCATAAAATAATTGACTTGAATGTGATTGACTAATTGTGACAATTATGTGTAAACATAGCGTGAAACGTTTCGGTAAACATTTCATATCAATGTATTTCAGAAAAAAATATTAAAAGGCTTCTGAATCGTGTAATATTTAGACAACTGACAGTTGAAATAGTTTGAAGACATTGGTTTGAATTAATTCAATTAATTTTGATTGAGTACACTATCCACTGACATCTACTTTGGTGGGCAGATATTCGGTATAACTTTTTATCAACTAATGTAGATTTGATTAAAATTATGAGGTGCATTTTGGATATTAACAAAATGTTTGCTGAAGTGATTTTGAGACAAAATGTTATTATGTTTCGATTTGAATTGGATAACATCAGTTATTCGAGACCAATATCGGTTCATTATTTCGAGTAGTGAGACACAATAATTGTTTGTAAGTTTAGGTAAGACTAAAGATCAACATTTTCACTTTTACCTATAAGTACTTAAAGTACTTATCCATCAACCTAGTGAACAACACAAATATTGTCAAGAAAAAGGTTTCAATTATTAAATTGACTAAAATTTAAGTGGTATATAAAAAATTTGAATTTGCTACCTACCAGATCAAATCTCGTAATGTTTTAATCGTTACTTAATTAAAACTAAGTTGTTTTTAATAAATAAAAATTTGAAGTAACCTTTTTATTTAAAGGTAGACGTTTAAGATAATTTATCTGCATAAAATTAAGATATCGTACAGACGAAATTCTTTGTACTTATTAAAAATTGAGTATTGCTTCTATTTGGATCACCCTACACAATTTATTGAAGATGTTTTGAGATTTTTCAGTTTGTTTTGACGTAACTATGCCATTTTTTGTTCTATCTTCACGACAGTTGTATTTTTTTCTGTATTTTATTGAGAGAACAAATATGAATAAAAATTATTGTTGCTTACCAGTTTGTTGAGTTGGAGTTGACAGTCTTGATTCGTTCGTGGTTATCATGATCACACCCTTTAAAAAATCACTTTAAAAAAATAAAACGAAAAAAAAACTAACGAAGAGAAACTTCGGATTCCGCAAACGAATACGAACGAAAAATAAAACGAACGAAACGACCGCTGTTTACAAACCAAAACAAAAAATTGTTGTTGAACAAACTGTACCGGACTCGCAGGCAGGAACAACTCGCCAGGCCCCCAGCTTGCCAATACACTGAATGAAGCGGGACCCCCACGTTGGGGGCTAGCAGCCTCCACTGCGCATGCGCGAGCGGCTCGTGCCACCCCCTCCACCCCGCCCCTGGCCCAATCTCACCCCCCGCGTCCACAACCTAAATGAGATTACTTTTATACCCCCTCACCCCTAACCCCTTTTCAACTCCATCGCCGCCTCACCCCCTTGAAAAGGGAAGGGCGCCTCCGCAGAAATTGCCTGGGTTAATTATAATTATGTTATTGATTTTCTGGATTGTCAAGGAAGAGGAAAAAGGATGGGAAGAAGGGTGAGAGGAAAACTGGAAAATAGAAGAGGAAATTACTTTTTTTTCGTATTGGCTCTTATTAAAATTTTAAAAAAATGTATGTTTTCAGCTCGGATAGTAAAGTTTATTATAGAAAACTCCTGGGTATGACAAAGCGTGTTAATTAAAGTGAGCATTAATTAAGTTAACGCGCTGGGAGGGGTGGGGGGAAGACGTTGAGCGCAATTAGGCGGGAAAAACGGAGACGGTTCGAACCCTCTACGGTCTCCACCTACCCCGTAACCAGGTCTTTCTCGCTTCATCTTGCGTCTCACAACGAGGGAGGAAGGTTTGGTTCTTGATTAATTAGCGCGAATCTGGCGAGAAAGCTTTGAAACGGGGAGAGGAGTTCTCGCGGAGTTTCAAATCCCACCTTTGGTACAAAACTGTTTTCCCCTCCCTGCTCGAGTGTTGGAGAAATTAAGGCGAGCTTGCCCCCGCTCCTTGGTGCCTCATAGTTGGAGGGTTCCTTTAATTACTAAAGGGCTGTCCCGGGTTGGAGAACACCTTTCTAATTATAGTGGTCATAATGTAGTTTTCCCCCAACCGTTAGGGTAGGAGAAAGTTACAAACCGATCTGTAAAAACTCCAGTGAATTGAGTTGAATTTTTGCGTCCCACAATGAGGGGTCTAACAGTAAAGATTACCAGTGAGTTGATCAGTTTTGGGTTGTAATTCAAATGGCACATTTCAACAGGATATGTTACGTACCCTATCAAAAGGTTCTCGCTTCATATTGCTCTTCTAAATCTTCAACAAGGTTTTTGTTTTACGACAAGATCATATGGTTTTGGTTAGTGCGAATCTATTGCAAAGCTTGAAAACGGTATTTTCATAGAGTACCTAATTCCACCGTCAGAACAAAACTGTTTTCCCGTCAACGAACTTCCCTATTCAAATGCTACAGAAATTAAGGCGAACTTGCCCAGCTCCTTGGTGCCTTTCTTGGGAGGTTCTTCAATTACTAGAAGAGTAGACCGGGTCTGAGATCAACTTCCTAATTATAGTGGTAATAATGTAGTTTCCTTGCAACCGTTAGGGTGAAGAAAGTAACTTAACAGATCTATTAAGAATATCAGCATCTTGAAAAAAAAAATTGAATTTAAATTTGATTTGCAGTGAAAACGGTCAGTACACTTCACTACACTTCCGAATTGAACAGGAGTCAATTTTTTCTTGGTTGGTTGTCCAATATTGACCACTACGATTTATATCACCTTTGTAATTATTGAAGATGATCCGTTTTGAATAATACATAAACGGATCAAATTTTCTACACTTGGAGGCGGGAGTCGAACCACTGTATGCCTACACTCTTTCCCTTCACTGTAGATATCTGCAAAAAGTGGCGAGTATGCCTGCTGGCCGATACCCCCGCATTTTGGCAAAGGAGACGGCTGCACGCAAGGTTTTTTGGAATAAAGCCCTTCTACGTTTGTGCGAGCATTATGGATGTTCTTTTGACTTTTCCCTTGATCATGGTGGACTGCTGAGGGACGGGCTTGATTATCTTCAAATGAAAATCAGGGATCGTTGGTTGGAAAACACCAGATCCAGTGCACTAGCGTCACGAGACCGTATTTACCGTCTTCTAGGCCATGGAGTTAAATGCATGGACCTGACAGCGAAGTCTCAGCGGGCATCTATGTTTGTACTTCGATGGGTGAGTAAAGCTCGTGGAGATCTGCTGAGTCTAAATGGTAGGAGACAGGTTTACGAAGACGGGGATGGATCAAGGCAAAACTGTGCGCTTTGTAATATGGGGGTACGTGAAGACATCATTCATTTCTTGGCAGTCTGTCCGGTTCTTGGGGAATTTAGGATGATCCATTTTGGTTTGGCGAGGCTCACACATGATGATGTTATTGCAACACTGAACGGGGTTAATTGGCTGCCTCTTGCAAAGTTTTGTAGTTCGGCATGGGCCTATCGTGCTGAACTTGTGAGCCACTTCAATTGGGAGTAACAAATTGAATGTAATAATTAATTTAATCTGAATTTAATTCAATTATTTAATCTGTTCACCTAGTTATTCTGTTATAATGTCATTGTTGTCTCTAGTTACTAGTTTTCATTCTTCTTCTCGTCTCACTAATTATATGCAGACTCTGACAGACGGGCATAGCCCACAGTCATATCATGTTTGTACTATAAAACTTTGTTTCTTTTCCTGTATCTTTAAAATACATGTATTTTCTTCTTCTTCTTCTTCTTCTTCATAAACGGATCAAAATATAATAAATTCAATCTTCTTCAAATCCGACAATACAATACCCTATAAGACGAATTCCTGTGTCCCTAACCAAGGCCTCTGGCAATAAAGTTGAGCTGTGAGTTAATCAGGATATTTTACGCACCCTGTCAAATGCAGGTTCTCTCTCATTCCGCTCCCACAAAGCTTCTACAAGGTTTTGGCTCTTGGACAGGATTTTGGATCTTCGGGTTTTGGTTGGAAACATGGAAAGATATTCACATGGAGTAAATCTTATCTAAGGTATGGAAGTACCTTTGAAGTCCTGAATTAAGGCGACCTTCCTTCGCTCCGTCATAGATGTGATGTCGCTGTACCCGAAAAACTGGCAGAAAGCGGACAAAAATACGTGATTTCGCGTGGTTTTAACTAACACGTTCAATGGTGAGCCATTTCACCGTAATTTTTGACGCAAAATCGATTGGAACAGTTTTCAAATCGGTAAAAATTCACCCTTAGCGGACAATTACAATTTCTGCATCTATAAGTGTCCCCCTAAACCTCACAATGGCACGAACAATCATGTATTATTCAAAAAAATGATGAACCCATGTGATTCGCGCCCTCATCTTGAAAAATTGAGAGGGTTGTCATGAATGCGAAAAGTGAAATGGATACTACACCGAGCGGCAGGGGACAGCAACCTGATCGTGGTCGATACTACAGCACTAATTATCTGCTGTCCACTGATCTCTGTAGGAGGGAACTCTGGTACAGAAATAACGAACCTTCGATTAATGATTTGCAGCGCTTTGGTTTTTAATGAACCCTTGTAATCGAACAAAAAAAATACAGATCGTACTAACCCTCTCCAAAATTTTCAGTTTATATTTCATGATACATGGATTTCATAAGAGACTATACTCCGTGTTGTCTTTGAATTTCCTTACCTTCCCTATCCAGAATATGCTATGCCGATCATCCGGTCCCCGAATGAAGCTGACCTCCAGCGACTCCATCAATTTTTAATTCAGTTATTCAAAATGAGAAGCCTCTGTTTATCCGAAGGAGAATGATATTCTGATTAGTTTTTGATATTTCGAGAATCCGTGTTCATGTTTGTGTTACTGAAATTTTTCAGTTGAGCATTGCCGAACTAATGTACGGTGATGAGCTACTTGTTTCTTTCCCCTCATTCATTTTTGGCCTATTCTTTTCCACAGAGCAAGAGATACTTTATTCATTTTAGTATTACTCAAGTACTATAATTTTTGTTATTTTACTCGTGTGTAACTCCATCTTCGTTGTCAGAATGAGGAAAATGAAGGTCATTTTGATTGATTGATTGATTGAGATTTCAAAAATCGAATTAAAAAGCATCTGTCCATCCGCCATCCTAAGCTTCTCTCCTGAATTCCAAAGTTTACGAAATTAGGCTCAAGAATCCAACGTCACGATGGGCCACTATGTTTGCTTGATTCAGATAGAAATAAGTTACCTGAATCGAATGAGACCTCTCGGTTGAGATCATCCGTTCGCTTTGAGAAGCTGGTTAGGTATTCTCAGAGCCGAGATGCAGAGCGAGGCGGCAGAGCCCGTTCAATGGGAGGTCCGAGCCAGACTGCGTAGCTGGTGGCAGCCCAAGTATTTTCATCTTGAATGCAATTATAAGATCTGGGGGCTCGAGGTACCGATTTTAGAAAATCTACCATACTGCTATGTCTAGTATAATTGGTTGAGTGATTTACTTAGAAGCGTTACTCTAATACAGAAATGATAAAACTCTGTAATCATATGAAGAGTTTTCATTCACTAAAACGTTATGTTTAGTCCGAGAACCCCTCCCTAATTACAGTGTTGCTGTACTTGAATTGAGGGATTCGAGGGTTGTGCATACACAGCAACCACTATTGATGAGGTCTTGATTACATTTTTTTTTAAACTTAGAAACAGATGAATAACCCTTGCAAAAATGGATTTGGTGGTAGTTACGTCTGCGAATGGATGCAGGATATATAGAAGTGACAGGGGACCGGCCTCAGACTTACTCACACGTTCAAAAAAAAGTCATAAAATCTAAAAGTATGCATAGATTTGATATAGGTAGATATGTAGATTTGACATAGGTAACTAAACCTCCGCTTTTTGAGAAACTGATGAGAGATTATGAAAACATCTCTTCCAACTAACCTCTGAAACGCCTGGCCCTTGATCAGAGATTAGGAGCACTGTGTATTTTACTCTTGCTGAAAGCAGTACAATTTGTACAACGATGAAATTGCAAGGGACAGGCCACAGTCAAATTCACCCATTTCCAGGAAACTTAGTGAAATTTTGGTGGAAAATGTAGAAATGGAGCTAGTGAAAATACAAAAGTTTAGATATGATCAGACACAAAACAACATTTATTCTGAACCGTACAAAACGTACAACAGTGGACACTAAATTGTTTCGTTTAAGAAAAATGTTTTGATATCGCTAAAGTAAACAAGTTTAGTAGCAACTTGATTAGCCCAGCATATTTTGTCAGGAGTGTAGAACTGATGGATGTTTCGATGCCAGCACGTTTAGCGATTAATAATCTCATCACAATCAAACCTCGATTAAGAGTATGCTTTGATTGATAAGTCTTTATCGATAGTTCACCATCGTGTTAGGGGGTGTCTTTCAGGGAAAGTGAAACTTTGATTCTTTTTTTTCTCGGTTTAAAAATACTCACCACCACAAAAACCGACCAGGAAATTACCATAACAAGCGAACTTGACGAACGCGAACGCCATCCCTTTCGGTTGGGTTTAATAAACGAAGCTCTCCCATCACGGGGCCGTCCTTATTAAAATGAACACTGCAAGCAATCCAATCTCGTAATCAAGGGAAGCATTGTGCAAGTAATGGGGTAATCTAACGATTCTGGATCCAATCTTCATCAAGGGCCCCTACCCTGCGTCGGGGATGAAACGAAGGCTCTTTGCTTTAATCACCATAACAACCACATAACGAGCAGGGTGGGGCTAACGGAGACGATGCACACTATATTGGATTCTGGTTATGCGCAATTCAGACTGAGAGTTTTCCCTTAGAGCGTTTTGTCGTTCGGGGAGCATTTTATTGGTTTGGGCGGAAGGTGTATGGTGATCCACTATGCTGTTTTGGTTATTCTTCAAGACCAGACTTTGGCAAAATCAAATCGAATGTTACGATCTAGATTTTAATCGTGAAATTTACGCATTAATCGAGGATACAAATAAGGTGATCTTTTCAAAAATCTATCTCAAAAATTCCAATCTTTATCCATTTTGTTGAAGACAGCTTTTTTTTTGTTTAATTACTAATAAAGTTTATTTCATTGAATTTTCTTATGAAATGCGAATTGGGATGACTTTAACAAAGCTGGCCGAAACCTGCATAACCCATTCCCATCTGTAATAGTTTACTCACTCACCGTTCCAATTGAAGCAATAATTGAAGCAATTATTCAGTTGCCTTGAAAAAGTTGTCAGTGCGTTGGTTGAAAAAAAAACGCTGCAAATTCTTTCACTGGGGTTTATTATTCAATTGGCTTGCGTCCATGATTTGAATTTCTACTAAGCTTTGGAGTGTGCGGGTTTCACAGGTGAAAGAATACTTATTTACCCCAGTAATATTGAATAATATTGTTTATTGAATAATAAACCCCAGTAATAATATTGAATAATATTTAACTATATATTATCAGCGTTTCATGCGTATCAGAATGCTTCAACCCGTGTATCGGCTATAAACTACAAGTATCCACATCGGCTACAAGTATCCACATCGGCTATCACTCCAGTATCCACATTCACTACAACTCGACGATATCGGCATCACTAGGTTACAAACAAACAATAATAACCCAAAAAACGCAAATGTTGGCACCATAAATCGGGCCATAGATCGGGAATGGTTTGACCTACGGACGTGGAGAAGGGCTCATTCGATTCCTAATGGTATGTTCTTCAAATAGGTAAATATTTAGGCCGATTCGACTTGTTTTGAGGTTTCTAGGGATTTTACAAAATTTTGACAGCCCTTAAAGGGCACTTTAAATTGAATGAGAGAGCTGGCTCAAGAATTGGGGCGTCGTCGGACCAAGATGGATTTTTCCTAAAATTTCAGATCTTTTGCTCCATTTTCGGAGATATCGTGCGTACGGCGTACGGCGTACGGCGGACGGACGGAAAATTTTTTATTGCAGATTCGGATTCTACACCCTTTGAAACGTAAACCATGAAATTTTTTAGAATTTTTTTTTCCAGAACAATGGTTTATTATTGAATAATAAACCAATAATAAAGGTAACGAGCTACAATAATGTTTTATAGATGGGACTCACTCTTTTCGTATAAAAACACGATATTGTAAAGTCATTATCGTATTTTAGTTCATTTCATCCCATCTAAGTATTAAATGACGAGGTTTTTTTATATTTCAAAAATCTAATCAGTATTACCTGTGACATCGAATTTAAAATTTTGAAAATGGTGAGTGACTATTCATGAAACGATCGGTACTAAATTCTAAAGACAATCTTCAACTACGATCTGAATTCGAACAAATTTGAAGATTGGACAAGCATGAGAGATTCATGATTCATTAAATTTGTGATGTGATGGAATGGAATCGTTGCCCCTTCCATTGAGCTGAATGCGGTGATGCTCGCCACGCACAGAGGGTGACTCAGACGCTTGGAGGCGTCTGATTCATCTCCCAAGGCGACAGATTCAAGAATCGGGAAGGCCTAACTAACCATATCCATCACTAATTCAAGTTTAAATACAAGGACGACATTACAGTTGAAAGTTATACAGGTAAATCTTGAAGGGAGCCTGAATATCACTTGGAATGACAAGTAGGAACGGTTGAGATTGTGATAACTAATCCACTGTATTTAAACAGATAGGCGAGAAGATGATTTCTCAGAGAGCTTGCCCTCCTTGAAGGTAAACTGGTAAATAACTGGTCATTATTGAGTGTGTTGCAATTTAGTATTCATTCCACTACGTATTTTAATCTGATGGTATCTTCTTTTCAATGATTCTTTATTAAAATCTCAACATCAGATTGGGAAGATAACCCTTTCCTTAGATTTTTGCAGGGCAACTTGTTTATTCAATTTTCAATTGATCACAAAAGACCATAAAACTCAGATACAGATTTTTCACTATCAGCACAAAAAGTATCATCGCTTATTGAATTGCTATGATAAAACAAGAATTAGGTAACTTATTAAAGTTAACGAATATACAAATTTAATAAACAGGAATTGCCTAACATGGATTAGTGTTTTGAGCATGATTGAGGCACATTTTAATTAGAAGGTACTGGAGAGAGGAATCCAATGAATTATTATGTTTTGTACTGACAACGCTTACATAATTAAATTCTTTGAATATTCTCATTGTCTCATCCTTCTTGTGTGATACGATTCAAAAAACCACTCAATAAGAGGATGTACATGGCTAAAAATTCTCTAGATCAGAGATCAGTAAGAACCTGGAGATATTTATCTGGAATCAAATCCCATTAATTGTGGAGCTAATTGGATATTCCGCATTGTTGTGAATTTTGTGCTAACCAGATTTAGCGTTCACCGTGGAAGGTACCACAATATAATGGAAATGGAGAATACTGGTAAAAGGGAGACAAGGTGGAATTGTGAAGTGGAGGCAGCCAGGGGCGGTAGGCGAAATGAAACTTAACTGTAATTGGAAGGGGTCACTAAATGAAACCTCGGTTGGTAATTAGAGTGGAATGTAATTATCTTTCCTTCTAATCAGGGGAAAGCAAGGTGAGCCGTGTTGTCGACTGAAGTGTCAGTTGAGTAATGAGAAGTTTCGACCCCCCACTCCGCCTTAGCGCCTTCGTCCCCACTCCTGTCAGACCTCCCGGTCTGGGGGTCTCTTGAAGCCCACCTCTTGAATTTCGACCCCTCCCTCTTCCTTCCTCGTGCTGGCCCATTGGTGAATGCTCTTATGTAATTAGAAGAGACACTAATAATAAACCTTAGATGGCATCTCCACTCATTGTTACCTTTGACGACTGTGCGATGGACTGTGCTATGGATAGATGGAGGTATTGATTAATGAAAATCATTGAAACGGGCAAAGAATGGAAAATCCTGGGTTACTGGAAAGAACTGCAAACCCTTCTCTTCCTAGTATGCTCGTAATCCCATCGTGAATGATCTAAAGAAATTAGAAGCTAGACTCTAATGATAAACCTTAGATGGCATCTCTGGAGAATGCATCTTCCCCACGAAATCAACAGTACTGTGCTACAGACATTTGTTGATTTCATTGAATGAAAATCATTTGAATTGGCGGTAGAATTTATGTATCCAGGGAGTGTAAGGTATGTTTTAGTTTCACACGGTTTCAGAGTCGCCGCTGCAATAACGTAAGTAGAAGAGACACTACAAAACTGTTTTTAGCACTGTACTGTAAGTTGGTACCCCCTCCCCAAAACAAAAATGTAAAAAATACTCGTAAGCACCCCTGATATTATCTATAACTAAGAGAAGTGTTATGTGGGTATTGAAAACCATGCCGCGTGCCAGCGCCAAATCACGGACAATATTCGAGTACTGTCATTGTCATTTATAAATTTTCAGATAGAAAAACAAACCATATTTAAATTAATTACTAGGTTCATTATTATTTACGTTTTAGTGATGTAATATATTCTTGAATGTCGTCATGTTAAACACTGTTCCAATCAACTTTACAAAGCCCAAACTGCACTATTTTTGAAGGTATTATTGAATTAAGATCATCAATATGGCAAAGAAGTGATTCACCATTTTTGAACAGTACAATAATGTAACATCCCACTGTGGGCATGTTTCTCTGATATTACATCAATGACGAAACAAATTTTAAAACCCTTAATCTTCTCGTTCGTTTTCCCATGAAGAATGTCGACCCACCAACTTCCTTCCCGACTTGCCCATAGATGAATGATCTCATATAATTACGAACTTGCCACTTCGAATAAAACTTGAAAGGCCATTGTACTGTATGTTACATATGAATAAAGCACCATTTACTCGACCAAGCGATGAATTTCTCGTGGTACTATTCAGGATTATATGAATAAAGGAGAAATTACAATTTTGTGTAGTTTCGGAGCAGTCACTATCTGTCGACTGTTGAGAAAGCACCACTGACCTATAGCATGAATAAATTGTTAGTGTAAACCCAAGGAAGATGTAAAAGGTTGTGCAGTTAACTGATGTAGGCTGTATTTCAAATGAATGCGTACATGCTCAATGAACGAGTATGGAAATACATAATCCAATTCGTATTCGTTGATACAGTGAACCAATCAAATAAATAAAGGTGTGTTTGAATAAAACCTTAGGGCGCTTCTGCCAAAGTTGAGGTTTAGCAGGAAGCCAACAATATCACAAAATATGCCGCTTTGCCACTACTTAGTTAGGAAAATGAAGTCACTTTGATAACTATGATATGAAGTCAGTCAAGTTTGATAAGTGATAACTATATGAGGATCCCAGCCATATTAGGGAGGTCCCAAGAGAGCCAAGTTAACAAGAGTGTAAGAGCCGGACTAAAATGAAGTAGAGAACTGACTCCAGATTCTGTTAACCAAAAACGGGAAAATTTTGTTTGGAGCAATTTAGGGAATCGCGGGGAGCAGAGAGAGGGGAATAGTAGAAACCAATCAGGGACGGGGTTGCAACTACCCCAGGAAACGCCAGAGTGCTAGGGGAGAGACTACGGGTGACTGACCGTTTGGAATTTGGAGTCCATCAAAGGCTTTAAATATTTTCACATAGGAACGGGGTTTTTCAGGAATCGATATGGTTTCAGGATTAACGGACAATGAGGTAACCAATAGCGGCGCTTAACGGCCGTTACCTTTGGGTGTCGGTCAAGGGTGGTTTTCAAGAGGTTATGACCTAAATACTGAAAATTCGTCAAGATCTAAAACCATTTCAGATACATCCGAACATAAATAATAATGTATTATACAAAAATCATTTGAGTTCAACGGACCTGAAACTATTCAATTGGGAGTACGATCTGTATGATCAGCGCTTCAATGAATTTACTATTACTCCCTCCATCCTATCCAATAAAATCACATGAAAATAGTGAAGACATAACGATTTTTCGGTATTATCCCTTCCATAAACCCACTTTAATAATGAAAATTGATTGTGCTGAAATGTTTAGAAATAGTAAACCAAATTATTAATTGAACATAGAAAAGAATAATATCAATTGGTCAAGAATTTGTATTAGAAAGAAGAAGGAGACTAAGTCTTGACGTAGGCCGTGGAGATTTGCTAGGTTGAAGAAGATGGAAGAGAAGAGACGGACGTCAGGAAGTGCCCGACCACCAAGTAAGATAACTGCTCCGAAGGTCGTGGTTGGTGATACCACGAAGCACTCCTGCTGCATTGATGCTGAACTGGACAAACTCCGCTAACTAGGCACGTTAAAAGAAGTTTTTTTCACGGATTTGGTCTTGGAATGGTCTGAAACGAATTTGTTGTGAATTGTCTTCCATGCCCGACGGAGGGATATATTCTTTACTTACTGACCGACGTAATGCATTCGGACAGGTTACAGATACATGTCACAGAGAACTTGACAAGGTGAAGTTCGCACCGTTAGACTTTGTTAAGTCACACCGGTGGAGTTGATCATCATATCATCATCGTGTTGTCACCATTAATTTATCAATCGAGCTTCGTTACACCGATGTGACGAGTTCCTTTGAACCGTAACTCGGAGGTAACCCAACCTCGAGGAGCGTTTGAGCGGACCTGATGTAATCTGGGGCAGTCCGATCCTCGGATGTGCCCTACAGCGTGGCCGTAGGAGGGGGGAATGTGCCCCGTGCAGGGGATAATTAATCGAATCAACGTATCGCTTTGGTCCGAAACCGCAACCTTATAAAGTGATTCCTCCCCAATAGCTTTCAGAACCTTGATCGTTCTACGGTGTTTGATCAATTTCACCCTTCTCTTCCCGTCTCTCGCCGTTCGAGCGGGTGCTTTTACGAGGTTGAGTTGATATGACGTGTGAGGTTTCTGGATTGTGGTTCGAACCCTTCAGCGGTCTCAAATAACACTTGCACTAACTTCAGAGGTCCGTGAATTAGGGTGAACTAACGCGACTGCAAGCAATGTGGTCTACGTTCCTGGGTAAATCCTATGGCAATTAGGATGGATTGAAGTAAAAAGACAGGACCCACATCACTCTTCTATACACAGGGGTGTCTCTGTCTGTGGGCAGCTCCCTAAATATGAGTAATAACACTATGACTGTTATTTTATTCTTGATCGATGTATATTGAATTTGGGTTCATTGACCAGACCAGCCGTCGTACTTTTAATCCTTTATTTGGATCTTTGCAAGATGATTTGATGCTATGCATGATGTGAACCCTCATCAAGCACAATCACAGATGAATACGGTGACCAGAATTTTGTTGGCATGGTTTTTGATCCTGTCAGCTTTATAGGAGGCTTCATCTCTAGGATACTAAAGTCGGAAAAACGTGAGGTGATACATCATATTGATTGCTGGAGTAATTATGCTGATTATGCTAAGGGAAGCGGAATGGAAATTGTGGAACTGTAAATAATGTGTAACTCTCGTCCGTTATGGAGAGTAGAACTGAGCACTGATTGATTTCTGATCAGATCAGGTGCAGGTGCTTTTGCGAGATTCTGGATTCGTCAGGTGAGTTGGGGTTCTGGATTCTAAATCTTCTGACATTGTCATTGGAAACCCATTGTGGACCTTCAGTGCTGCGATTGTCTGCTAGTTTCTTGCTCCATAGCTCCCTTCCTGTAGCCAGAATTGGTTAGATTGTTTCTGGGGTCATCCTGGCCTAACGCAATCTGGCAGGACTTAACGGACGAGGCAGTAGTGGGTTTCCCTCAGTCTTTATTCCCCACAACCATGTTGCTGAATGTATTTTTCACCAAATGGTTCACCTTTTGCCTCCTTCCACTTTTTCCTGAATACGCACGAATCCTAAAAGTGTCGCCAATGTCGGATGAGAACTGTAGAAATTGAACTGGTTACAAGGATCCCCTCCCACGACCGACACACCCACATCTAGACACGAATCAAAAGTCTTTCAGAGTGGTCTAATACGTAAAATACGATTGAATTCTTATTTTGGAGAGAAAAGTTAAAACCTAGGCTTCATTTACCTAAACAATACCTACTCGGAAGCAAAACCGCATAATAACGTGATGTATTCCAATTTTGGTGCATTGCGCAATCATTAACTTGGGATAACTCCCATTCAAGCTAAAGATTGCACAGTTAACACTGGATCATTCAGCAATCATGCGAGCATTTATATTTCAAATGAAAGACGCTCTAATGGTTCGACTTGGTCATTACCATTGCCAGAGACGAGACGATAGAAAAAGTCAATATTCCGGCGGCAGTCAACGATTTGTCTGCAGTCAGCAGGGGCTGCGGCGCTATAAAACAGCTTCTCTCCAAATCGGAAGAGGATTTTTCACCCGTTATTACCGATGGAGTTATGAGGTCTGTATAAAACATCGGCTTTAAACGTTTTTATGACACGTCTCATTGTTAGAATTTCGACACCGGGAGCTTTTTTTTCTTCTTTCAACAGTGGGATAGGAAAAAGGTTCCAAGGGATTATTTGACAAAAAAGAAGCATAATAACCTCGGAGAATGCCAGTAATAATCATTAACACGGTCGTTTCATATTGTTGGTAGAGTCTGGCGCCCGAATCAATGGTTGATTAAGGGTTTCGAACAATCAAACGGAGTTAATACCTACTAATTTAAAAGGAAGAACGGAAAGTTGTTAGTGGCAACTCTACAAGTGAAGGGGGATGAACATGCCCTGCCGTAGCATCAATGGTAAATTGTTTAATGTCACCCACCCAGCACATGTCAGTGTTTTTCATGACCAGAGGTTTCATCGCGATTTGCAGTTTCAGTTTGAATGTGGTCAAGCTTGCGCATCCTTGTGAAGGAAGAATTTCAATGTAGAAGTTCTTACAATTATTGCGCTGCATTTGGACGATGAAGAAGAGCAGAAAATAACAAATGGCTCACCCTAAATAGTTGGTAGGAGGAATGCAGTAGAATTTGTGAAGTTTTACAGAGGGACTTGGCAATAAAATAAAATTGTAGGAATATTTTCGTATGAGCTAAAGTGCGCTCACCACAACTTGCTGCCGAAGTCGAGAAGTGACTACATTTGAAAAACGCTGCAAACTCTTTCACTGGGGTTAAGAATTCATGCGTTCATGATTTGAATTTCTACTAAGCTTTGGAGTGTCCGTGTTTCACAGGTGATTACTTGAATTTCAAAGATATGCATAGAGCACGTAAATCAAACCAAAATAAGTATTTGGATTGATCAGTTGATCATATTTGTGTGCCTCCTGAAATTCAATAATCGCTCTATCAGTCGAAACACGATTCTCGTAAAATTATAAACCAAAATAGACTGGTTTGATTTACGGACCTGGGGAGGGGCTCATTCGATTCCTCGTGAAGTGTTCTTCAAAAAGAGTACAAATTTAGGCCGCTTCGACTTTTTTTGAGGTTTTTAGGGATTTGTCAAAACTTCGACCACCCTTAAAGACGACAACACTTTAAATTAAGTGAAAGAACTGGCTCAAGAATTGGGACGTTGTCGGACCAACATGGATTTTTCCTGAAAATTCTAGATCTTTTGCTGCAGCCGTTTGGGAGAAATCTTGCGTACGGCGTACGACGAACGGCGGACGGACGGAAACATTTTTATTGCAGATTCGGATTGTACACCCTTTGAAACGTAAACCATGAAATTTTCAGGGGGCGTTAGAATTTTTTTTTTCAAGAGCGATTACAATGGATTATTATTGAATAATAAACCAAAAGCTAGTAATTTGAACTCAAGTTGTTTTAGTATCAAAGAAGTGAACAGTCGAAACGATTCTCGTAAAAAGACGAAGTAGAGTCTGATCAAGCAGGTGGAAAAATGGAAAAATATCAGCAGCAAGCAATTTGAATGTTTAGGACTGACGCAACTGACTTGAGCAGAGAGTGTAAGGGCATCCCACAGTGTTTCGAGTAACGGACAACAATTTAAAAAATGGCTACACATTTAGTTATCCGAAACTACCTTCGTGAAATGTGAGAAAAACAGCTGAGTTGATTTGGGAGTACCCACCTAATAATCGCTTCGATCATATGGCCGGGTTAGACAAAATTCTGATCACTATTGATTCTTATATTAATTTTCAAGCTAATCACCAATATACTATAAGGTAAGGGCCCCAGAGTAGCCCCAATTGTTTAATGATGAAAAAACCACTTTTTTCATGTTTTTTGCCAAATGTCAATGTAAACGCTATGACTGAAATCAGTTCCAAACAATCAGGGAGTCATGTAGTTTCCAATTACACAGCAAGATAGATTGTTGGCAGGTTTTTAGAATAAGAATTTAGGTAGAACCTTAATGATGCCTGGTTGACTATCTCGGTAAAACTAGTGTTGGTTTTAAGAAGTTGAATTTTTGGTTTTTGTCCACTAGTCGAAGCACTGTGCGACGTAACAGTTTATTATCAGCAGAGCGTGTTTCAACATTGGAAAAACAAAAAAGAATATTCTTTTAGAATACTGAATCATAAGGGCGTAACTACAATGAAAAGAGTGTATCTGGTGATCTCAATTCCTACCATTGACACAGGGTCGGATAAATGACAACAAGAACGATTGACTTCACCTTTAAGGATTGACTAAGATTAACGCCGAGAATTCTGGTGCTAGCAGATCCTAAATGTGATTTTTAATCCGAATTTCAACAAGTGTTGTTCAGAAGTGTAGAGGGAAAAGTGCAGATTTAGAACGGATGGATTTTTTAAACTCAATTTTCGAATCGTACTCAGCTTGAAATGTAGAACGTCAAATTTAGAGGGAGCGGGGGGAAGGGGGCTTAAAATTGTTTTTTATTTTTTATTTTTGGTCGATTAAAATGGTTCAGTATTGGAAATAATAAACCAAAATACGAGGGTGAATCAAATATGAAGGAAACTTTTGGACCTGTGAGCTCAGTAGTGGTGGAAGAACGTTCCCGCGTTGTGGGGTGTAGCGTTGGTTTGTCAGGGGTAAGCTGGGGAAGGACGTAAGGTAGCCTCCTCGACCCTCTCAGAATCCATTGTGAGGATGGCTGAGCAGGAGGTACTGTCATCAATTGCGCAAGTATTGTGATTAAGTTTCTAGCTACAGAAGGAGTTGAACGAGGCAAAATCTTCAGGAAATTAATTGCTCAGTTAGGAGAAGATACTTCAGGCTTGCTACAGTTGGGAGAGTTAGAGTGTTTGCATGGCACGAACAGTTCGTGGGGGTTGTGAACATGTTAGAAATGAAAGCCATGACTGCAGACCCTGTACCAGCATTATGCGGACAAGTTTAACAGTGGTAGATGACAAGTTAAACGTGTAACCACTGCTGAAATTGCAACCGGGGTTGGAATCATTTATGGCACTTGAGCAATCACTCTACTAGTATACTAACAGAGGAATTAGGGTATCATAAGTGATTCTTCTCCTCGTCCCATACTCCGACCTTGGCTCCAGAAAAATTGGTCCAACTGGGTTGGGAGTCGCTCTAACACCCTCTTTACAGTCCACACCTGCCTCCCTGCGACTTCCGTGAGTTTGGTCCCTTTAAGGAGGATTTGGGAGGGCATAAGTTCCACAGTCATGATGAGGTTGAAGCCTATGTGCACAATAGGCTATAGACACGACCTGACTCCTTCTACACAGAGGGCACCAGAACATTATCTACACGCTGGGAAAAATGTGTTTGAACATCAGAAAATTATGTACATAGACGAATTTTTTACAATTTTATTTTTTGTTCAATATTTAAGTAAATTAAAAAAAAATAGAATCCCGTTAATATTTGATTCACCCCCGTACTCAACTACTATCCTCTACTAAATTATACTCGTAGCGTTTCGTGTTCACATTTCCCTGCTCATTGTTGTAAATTAAAGTCGTCAGCTCTCCTACCCAGGAGATACGGGATGTTTTCCCGCATCGGCACTTCGTGGAATCGCGCGTTCAACATGAAACGAAACGTCCTCATCTAATTGACTCGCGACGGTTCTAAATGACGACATCATTTTCACCTTTCAAACGCGGGTCACAAACGATCCGACGATACGGGTCCCTCTTCTTAGTGACAGGTGCGTTGTCCCTTGTCTCGTCCATTGTGAATTGTATTTTCTAGCGAGTTCTATTGGCGATTGTTCGAATTGAACTCGGCTTTTTACTCTCCCGGCGACACGAATGACTTAGGGAAAATAAACCTTCGGTGTAGACAGTAAAACACGTAGATATGTATTTAAAACTTGTATTAAATTCGTATTGAATTCACTGGTTCGCTGCCAAAAATAGATTGCAATCAGGACAGGAACTTTGCCGATCTTACATGGACAAAATCGACAAAACTGATTCCACCATATGGAGGACTCTTTACAGCAATGTGTTGGTGACCAATCAACATTAGAATTTATATTACATACCAATGTTAATATTTGAATTATTACTTTCCCAGTGGAGCTTCTCAAAACCTAATAAAATATTTTACCAATCAAAATTAACATGTTTCTTACCAAATTCAACATTTTACCTACCAAATCAACCTTTTTAAAATCATTTCCAGTATTGAACTTAGTAATCGTACAGCAAAAAATTGTTTTAAACCCATCAGGTTTTGCCATTCGACATTTCAAGGTATACAGATTGGGATCGCGATGGTCCTAATTTCTAGATAGCCCGATTGCCTCTCTGACGTATATCGTATAGCCCAATAACTGGACAAAACGTGACAAATAATCCGGTATTCATTGACGTAGGCAAATGGAGTATCAATTCATAGTAGTTTTGGACTGGAAATCGACTGGGTTGGATTTAGGACCTGCCGAAATTCGCCCACATCAAATAATCGCGATATCTGAACCTAGAAGTGACCCCCCAAACTTCACAAGGAAACGGGCAATCTCGGATTATTAAAAAAGATATAAACCCATGCGTTATTAATAGCAGCAATTTTCCAAACCACATTCAACATTTTTCAAGAGCCATTAAATAATGTTATAGGAAATAATAAATAGTCGCGAAAAATTAAAAAAAAAAACAGCAGAATTATTACGTAATCATAATTGATGCAACCGTCACATTGTATCCGAATATTTGTAATACATGAAATGCACTCAAACAGTAACACCAACACAAATAATTTTTTGGCCTTAATAAAAAAATGGTGGTAAACGAAATTCAATGCATAACACGAATAACCCACAAGAAGCACAACATATATCACAAATAATGCTTACACTACAGGGACTACCGAGCAGGTAACTACCATCCACGAGATTGATTCAACGAGAGGCTTCCTTAGCTTATTTTGCTGTTTTTCATTCAACTATTTCCTTTTTTATTTTTTTTTTGTCGATCTAGTAGATGATTGCTATTTATTATATTTGCAGCTGTTGGTAATTCAATTACTGGTGAGGAATCCAAACGGTAATTTTCATCATTCTACGTAGCTAATAGTTTGATGGAATTGAGCAAAATATTGAGCACCAATATCTTCATGTCCCAACAAAATATTTTCAAGTTCAAAATCTTAAAATTGTCAATTAGTTACTGAAGGATTTGTTTTTTACACTTTTGAGTTAATGCCTATCATCCTTTCTTTTGCAATGTGTAATCGTTCAACGAAAGAACAGCAATTTCTTTTTAATTTCAATTTTAAGGGGAGGTATTAAGGGAATAATAGTTTCGTTGATTAGTACAAATGTTGGCTGTATCTATTTTTGGAGTAACTTCTTGACTGTTTCACAACGTGGGCTCATGATGAGCAGAAAAACCCTTCAATAACAAGTTTCCTTCGATTATTACAGGATAGCACTGCTCTTCTGCCGAGTGAGCTTCGTACAGGTCTTCTATTTATTCTATTATCTTTTATCAGGAATATAGTTCATAATACCAATTCGAGAGAGGCTTCCAAATCCGATATTAAACAAAGATGTCCCTTCCGAGAAGTTGAATAAAAGAAAACCCTAAAGGTTAATTAACTTAACGCAACTGGGGGCAGAGGAAGGAGAGTAGTGAAGGGAGAGAGAGCAATTAACAATCCTTTCACAAACGTATCGATCAGACCATCGCAAAAAAAAAATAATGAAATAAAGCCAATCAGATGTTTTTTTTTCCTCGAAAAAAGAGGGTGTATTGAACAAATCGGCATAAATCGGTTCCACATAACTTTTCTCAATTAAAAATGTTTCCTAATTTACATCCATTATCGGGGAGGGAAACTCGATTTTCCCCAGAAAGGATTTTCGTCGTGTATTTAATTAAAAACCCCTCTCTTGCTTGAAGAGGAGGAAACGAATAGCTGGAACCAGGGGTTGCCCAGGTATCTGTGAAAGATCAGTAATTATTACGCTACCCCCACCACCCCCCGTGCCCACTAGCATCCCCACCGGTTCCTCAAGTTGAATAACATGGCTCTCCAATCCAATTTAAATTACAATTAAAGTTAAATGGGAGTTGGGTTCAAAGGTATTAAACCCTTTTCGAAAGGGGTGGAGAAGGACGCATCATGTCGGGCGGAAGCTGGAAACATATTTTGGTTCGCTATTCGCCAGGGGATTGATACGATGTAGAAGGTAAATGACCTACATTCCTGGCCATAAAAATCGAAGGTTACTGGGAAGGATTTGTTATTAGGATAAATTGTTTTGCATTTGAGTAAGCATGGTTTGGACTTTCTGTCATGATGGCTGCTTGGCAGACATCAAGTTCTTCATGAAGCTGACCTGGTGTATGGTGGACTCACCATAACTCCTGAAATGCATTGATACATTTCAATGGGAGGGGACAGGTTGTCCGAGCGAGCTAAGGCATCAGTCCTTTGGCTGTTTACTTTCAGTGGGAGTACTGATTAGCCCGGTTCGAATCCGTCAGGCACCAATGATTAGAGCCAAATCCTATCAAGTGTTGTATACCTGTCCTGTCGTTAGACAGTTCACCTCTGATCTCGATATCACGTGAATCCAAATCGCTCCCAACCCAGGGGCGTGAGGCAACGGGAAGCCACGAGCGAAATCGTCAAACCTAGTTCCGATCCTCTCAAGAGGACGGCTGGCGACGTCCGCGACACCTCCAGGTAGTCGGACGAAAATCCAAGGTGAAATTCCTTGTTTACTTTACTTTTTTTTTTTACATTTCAATGAAATTAATCAATTAACCCAGTCATGGACGAAGTACGGCTGGGGGCCAAGTAGGCCACTTCTGCACACTTTTGGCGTTCCTTTAATGTGGATTGTGAATCAGCCAAACCAAAATTGCAGATCGAACTTATTGAGATTCAACGTAACACTGAATTGGAGCAACTAAATTTCGATGTTTCAGATATTGTGTTCCTTCTACAATGCCCTGTCTCAATCTACCTTGCCGCAGCTGATATCTCAAACTCAGAAGATAATAGCGATCTTCCTACGTCTGTGACCATGTGTTTTCAAATACGAAAAAGCTTCGCAAAAACAGTCCTAGTCAACATTTCTGTACTCAAAAAGTTCATTTGTATGGACAAGCTGCAAGACAAATATATTACTGCATAGAAGCTTTTAATAAAGCAACAACGGGTTCTGTGTTCGCTGTACTCCCGTTTCTGTTAGTTACTGCTTGTTTTACACAAATACTTCACTTGTTTCGCTCTCCTCTTTGTTTCCTGTTTTTGTGAATTGTGTACCATTGCCTCTACATATCCTTAAATGAGGAGCTTACTTTCAAAAAGGCACATATCCTAATTTGGGAGAAAACATTTTTTTCTCAATTTTCTATCTCTGAATATGAGTTGAATCAGATCCCCCTATCATTTCCGAACAAAACAGAACACATCCACGTCAATTCCGGGGCTAAAGTTGTGTGTTTGCATCAAAAGGTAACAAATCCGTCCCCTACATTTTTTTCAGTGCCTTGTAATCGAAATGGCACATATCCTCCGAATTTCGTCAGGCGATAAGTCGTGGGTTTTCAAAAAGGCACATATCCAAAAAGAAGCATTGCCCCTTCGTCTTGACGTTGAATATTTACACGAGACTCGATAGATGACAGGCATGACAAATGGAAATATGGAGTCAGGTAAAGTTTTCAATAAAACCTACAGAATAGAGAATGAATTCTTTCTTTTTCAAAAAGGCACAAATCCATGAGTTTTGATCAAAAGGGCACATTTCCAAAGTGAAAATGGATATACAGCAAAAAGTTTTTTTTCTTTACTTCTTGAACATTTTGTCAATGGATATGTGCCCGTTTGAAAGTAAACAAAATTTTGAGTTAATTTAATGTAACTTGTGCATTAAATCTCGTCAAATTCGTCCTCAAGTTCCTAAGGCACACTTTGTAGCAGAAATTAGCCACTCGAAAAAAAGCTCAAGCCGGGAGATAAGGCAGGAAAATACAAATAATATACAAAATATGAAGCTAACGAGAAACAATAACAAAAACTAGCGGAAAAAGCACAGTGAAGGCTATGTAGTATGTAAGGGAACTTACCCGGGAGACACATAATTATTCCAATAAACGGGAGCAACCCAGTGACCACTCAAGGGCCCTTCTTCCCCAGGAAGGGGAAGGAGGAAGAAGGGATACGACCAGGTATAAAAACCAGGACACCGAGGACTTCACTTGGTCAGTGAGCTCTCTTTTGCCTTATTGGTGCTTAAATAACCCCAATGCAGTAGGTTATACTAATTACATCTTTAAGCCTTCCCCTTGAGTGAGAATTGTGATGTAAGCAGAAGTTGTATTCTGGAAACATCGAGTCACCTGCTCAACCTCCTCTCTTCACCTCTGAGATACGAAGTCTGATGCTGCAGACATAGGTCTGGAATCATCGACTTCCTCTGCTCAATAGAGTTAGAGTGACTGGTGTACCCAGACTATATGTCACGGAAACACCGTCACCCGTAACTTAACCCGTAATTCCTCTTCTATCAGCTTAAGCCTGATGCTGAAGACGTACCGCTGTCTGGAAACTTCATAAAGTACTCCTCGCCAACTCCAGCTGATTCGCTAACCAGAACTTTACAAAAAACCACTATTTTCCTTCAGAACAGAAAGTAAAATTAGTAGTGGAACCAGGATAACAAGTTCCCTACGTATAATACAGTCAGTTTGTTGGGTATTAATCGCTATTCAGAATGCTAATCAACAAATTCTGTTGGTTCGTTTTGATCGCCGATTTAGTACATTTGGTCGTTGATTTACGTGAACCGGAGATGACGATAACGAAAAACGTTCTTTAACACCTAAAATATGAGGTTTATTGGTCAATCGTTGATCAAAAACATTGGCGAAACCTGTTCCAAAAGTTTCTAGAAGAATGAAAACCAACGATGGCCGTTTAGAACCATCTTCGCGGCTGACTTTTCAAGAAAAACGTACCTTTCAACATCCTCATTGCTGGCCCTGTTTTCTGGGATACCTTTCTGACATTTTTTTTAGGTTCGAGTTATTGCCGTTCGGTTAGTTTTGGGCGTAGGATGAAACCCTTTCACACTGGCGTTTGGCACAATATTAAGAATCTGTATTCATAGAGAAGTTCCCGAACCAGAACAGTAGGTGGAGAAAGCCGAGATAGGTGAATCCACGACAAACTGTTGAAAGACCATGACACACCACTGGTGAAGTTACAGAACTACACTGTTCTCATCGGTTTTTCCCATACTTGACCTCCTACTTCTCACAGATGAACCCGACCATGTAAACAGTGGAAGTAGTCTAGCAACTATGCCAGCAGGAGTTAAGAGATGCGTCCGTAGTTCCGAAACTATAACAGCATTGAGAGAGTTGATACAATTTGTTCCCCAACAGAATGCGAGTGACTTTACGATCTGAATCAAGCAAAAGAAATCCTCAAGACATTTAACGATACGATTTCCAACGTGATGCACTCGATCATGGCAGCAGTCCATTTTGAAGTGATGGAGCACAATGAAGCCCAATAATATACCGATCATAACTGATTGGATAACGCACGATAATACATGTCTATTTAGCGTCCTGACATAATTATTGATAGTTAATTACTTCCCTAATTAGGGCTTGATCTAAGCGTCTACCGTTTCATTTGGGGGGAGCGGTAATTGTGTTCGGACTGTGACTGTTTCTCCTCTTAGACGGATGTATAATTATTGTAACCTGGAACTTGGAGCACAGTTGAGTTACCGAATGCCCATAATCTCACGAATGTAAGATTCTAAATGAACATCCAATACATCTAATAACCGTAAAGGCCACTAATATCAACGAAATTTCACTGACCCAGATTTTTGTTTTCAAAACTATTATAAAACCAATTCTTATTATGACATGGTTTATCAGATATTCAACCTCTCTATTGATCGACATTGATGCCGATGATTTCAGGACCAATCAGGGGTCCATAGATGTTTTGTTTTTTAAATTTATGACTTATATTTGGATTTTTAACCCAAGCTTCGCACAATCTGGTCGGTAGAGAGTCTAGGAGAAGACACTGGGCTAGGCTTGGCCGATCTTTCGATATTTTCATTCAAAGCATCACAAAACAAAAACCGATCGAGACGTAATTTGAAATTGGATAGTTTCTCATTTTGATGGTTTTGGTTTCATTATTCAATAATAAACCATTGTAATCGCTCTTGAAAAAAAAATTTGCTAACCCCCACCGTACGAAAATTTCATGGTTTACGTTTCAAAGGGTGTAGAATCCAAATCTGCAATAAAAAATTTTCCGCCCATCCACCATAAAGCCGTACGCACGATTTCTCCCAAACGAGCTGGAGACAACATTTCTGAAATTTTCAGGAAAAATCCATGTCGGTCCCCAATTCTTTAGCCAGCTCTCTCACTAAATTTAAAGTGCCCTTTAAGGGTTGTCAAAGTTTTGTAAAATCCCTAAAAACCTCAAAAAAAGTCAAGGCGGCCTAAATTTGGACTTTTTTTTAAGAGCTTTCCATGAGGAATCGAATGAGCCCTCCCCAGGTCTGTAGCTTAAACCATTCCCGAAGTATGGCCCGATTTATGCTGCCAACATTGCATCCACATCAGTGCATCACCAGGTTACTGCAATCAAAACAAAAACAACATTCTGATATGCAAGCTCCGTCTTACGTAATTTAAAATTTTCAAATAGAATATTTTCCATTGTAATCGCTCTTGAAAAAAATGCTGCAAATTCTTTCACTGTTGTTTATTATTCAATTTCATTCATTTGGTTTGCATTCATGATTTGAATTTCTACTAAGCTTTGGAGTGTGCGTGTTTCACAGGTAAAAGAGCGATTATTGAATTTCAGGAGATATGCGTAGAGCACTTAAATCAGTTCTCAACCAAAATACTTATTTGGATTGATCAGTTGATCATGTTTGTTTGCCTCCTGAAATTCAATAATCGCTCTATCACCTGTGGAACACGCACACTACAAAGCTTAGTAGAAATTAAAATCATGAATGCAAGCCAAATGAATGAAATTGAATAAAAAACCCCAGTGAAAGAATTTGCAGCGTTTTTTTTCTTGAGAGACAAGGTACCCGTACGGAATAATGATAATCAGATTTTGAAAGGAGATAATATCATTCATTTTCTTTGCATAAAGGTTCATTATTTTAAAAAAAACCGCATACCTATTTACGGAGTTGAAGAACAAAATTTGGTACTAAAAATACGTGGATAATGCAACATTTTGGTTAAAGTGTGAAATATGAACTAGAGGAAATATATTCCAGTTTTTAATGTGTATCAAACGTTTGCCCTGAACCTCATATCCGAACGTTGATTGATACTTGGGAGGATTGTGGCTTCAAAGTACCAAAAAAATGATCTACGACTATCTCGCTCCCCGTCTACTCGTCACCAGTTGTTTTTCTGTCGTTCAAATGATTCGAACCATCTTGCAGTGGGAGGCCCATTAATAAAGAAACGGTCATTCCAGTAGGTAAAAATCCTTTAATAGAAAGCTGTCGAGGAAGATGATAAACGACTCGAAACCTGTCTGAGCCCTCTGGGAAGTCCTGAGTAAACAGATGCAACGAAAAGAGGGGTAAGACGTCATGTCGAGTTGAAAGAACATCTGCATAGGGAAGCTGGGATTACAAGGAAGCCGAGGGCCTGGCTCCGTCCTCCCTGGCAACTTGATCCTCTGAGCGCGTTCTGCTGACTAGATGTCATTAGAGGCTGGTGTGAAAGAACGCCTTCTCAAGTCGTTCCCAGGGCGTTCTCTTCGGGTGTAATCTCTCGTTCAGTTGCGCCTTCCTCTGCAAGATTATACGATGCAGAGTTGACTCACGGCCGCCTAACTTGAATTAGTTAGACAAAAAATCAAGTCTTGTAGGTAGAGGCATATAAGCTTTCTGATTTAGGTGCCAAGTACGGACTGTAACGCGAGTCGAACTCTAAAACCTATTTCCAACCAAAAGCACCTTTTGTAAGAGGCTTTGATTCCGAGTTATTCCACTTTTAAGATTTTTTTCGTGTTTTCTTCCTTACTTCACTAAAATTGCCATAACTTCTTTATTTTGCACAAAAAATTCAAATTTCAGATAGCCATAATAAAGAACGTAAAATTGTTTTCCCTTTTAGTGCCTAAGCATTTATTTTTATTCGGAACAAAAAAGGAGTCCATTTTCTCAAAATTTCAGTATTCCCTATTTTTTGAAACGCTTTGTAAACCTATTAGTTTTTGTAGCAAGACTACTCAGACCGCCTAAAAACTTCGCCAAAACGTCAGCTTTCTAATGGACTAATCAAATTGATTGTAGTAATTGGATTTCACAAAGAAAATGGGGTTTGAGTGCCAAAATAAGTGTTTTTTCAGGCTAACACTTGAGTTTTTCGGAATTGAATTCGGACACTCACTCATCTCCCTGATTGCATAGTAACCCGGACTGATAGGAAGGTATTGGGTGATTTTGCTTTCATTTTAGGACGGTGCTGTGAAATTGAAAAGAATTGGAATTTTCAGTATTCGAGTACTTTATTTATTACAAATTAGGTTGTTCGAAATATCCTCCATCTCATAGAAACTGACGGGATTACAAAGCGTTTGAAAAATAGGTTATTTTAAAATGTTAACAAAATGTACTTTTAGAATTTTTGTTTCGTTCCTAAATTCTGCTTGAAAAAATGTTCGGGCATTAAAAAGACTGCAATTTAAACGCTCTCTGTAACGGTTACCTCAAATGTTGAACTTTTTGTACAAATTAGAGAAGTTATGGCTGTTTTCGTGAAGTAAGAACAACACCATAACGAAAAGCAAGCCAACAGGTTTCTGTGCTGGGGGCCCAAAACCCCGCCCTGAGAATTTTAGTCCACTTGTACATCTACAAGCCTCAAATAAATAAAAACTGTATGAGGCACTTTTGAATACTGTATGAGGCACAAAATAGGTTGTAGAATACGCATAAGAGCGACCGGATACGACTCGCGTTGCACCCTGTAGATAATGGTGGGTAAAGATGGGACGTATAGACAGTGTGAAATGTTTTAGATAATCTAGAAAGACGTAATCAACTCTTATTACACGCATTCACCCGACCGAAATGCCTCGGGACATATTCCGTCATTCATCAACGCCTTCGAAAGGTAAGTCGACATGTATTGTGGGTCTGTAGTTCTGTCTCGCTAATCCTACAGCGGATAGAATAATGCCACAACCGATATGAAATTCATTAACAACCTATCCCAAACTACCTTGAAATTCTAAGTTTGATTACTATACTGTCACCTGGTCAGTTTTGCATTCGTGTTTACTTAAACCTTTCCCGACTACCTATCGAATTTTACAGTGATCGGAAGAGTAGACCATGGGAACATGACGATATTCTTGAAATCGATTTGAGATTTTTACACGGTTTCTTCCAACTGAGAACAAATTTTGAGAGAGTTGGAGCCAATAGAACCTGTGAAAACTATGCTAAGTGGATTTGCCGTCAGGGCATTGATTTGTCAGCAATCAAACTTTTAGTGTGCCATCTACATCCGAACCCTCATACTCTTTGAAAATGTCCTAGTTGTTCCTAACTACTACCCAACCCGATTGCTTCACACGTCTGAATGACATGAGCCACAAACTGTTCAAACGCGGTTTTCCTAGGTTTTTATTGTTAGGCAAGCGGGAACCAGTCCGAGCTCAATTGAGTTGAAAAATCCCATGTAAGAGGTGAGAATGTTGAGGGACAGGAGTATACAATTCAATTTTTTAAATCCCAATTCTTTCGATTTCTTGTTTTGACTAAGCTTTACTATTGGGTTCAAAAATAATGAAACAATTTCTAGCGTTCTGCATTTTTCGGTCAGTTAAAACATCTTAATCTTGATACCCTTTACGGATAGTGGCCATACAATGATACCCGCAATATACCTGAATCCCCAACCCATCTCGGGTCACAGTTTTTTTCACCAGTGCTCCTCTTTCCGACAGGCAATTCGATGAACTATACCTCCTCCTCATCATCATTCTGTACGCTACCGCAGAGAATAAAAACGGGCTAAGATAGAACGTTGTCTATATTTCCACCAAAACGGTGAGTTATACAATAATCGATTTCGACAGTTAGGTCATCATCAGTAACAAACATGAACTGAAGGTACAACACAGAAAGCACATCTTGTGTAGGCCCAGGTGAAAGGTGATTGACTCCTATTGGCTAGGGGAAGTGAAGGGACGAGGAGGACTAACCAATGCCACTTAAGGCTTACAATGTGAAAGGAGGTATAAACTGTAATATTATGGAGAGGTAGAGTCAAACTTATTACAAGAATGGACCAATTGATGGTGAAATATTTTGAGGAATAACCTCTTTCGAACATTTTCCTGACCTGTCGCTCTTAACAATTCACCTGGGCCTATATAAGATCTGCCTTCAGTTCATATTTATTACTAATTATAACATAACCGTTGAAATCGATTCAACAGTGTAACTCATTATTTTCGTGGAAATATAGACAATGTTCTATCTTAACCCATTTTTATTGAAATGGGTTTCCACAACTTCGTCGCGAGTGAATCAGTCCGTTTCAGTGCGGATTTTCATTCAAATTACATCTAAAGAAAATTTGAGTAAGACTCCTGAAAATACGTAATGAAGGGGGGGTTGTTTACCTCATGTACTGAATAGCTACTTTGAATTTGATTTGTACATTGCACTAGATATTCCCATTTTTGTGTGTATTACAAGTTTCTTAGGCTCGTGAACGAAATTACTGTTTTCCTGGTGCCTAGAATAGTAAGACCGAATTTAATGATTTTTTTTTTTTTTTTTTTGCAAACATTTGCTTTTGGTTTAGCCGATACTGATGAACTCAGCAGGGAGTGAATTGTGAATTGAGGGAAGTTTTGTTTTTAGTTAACCTTTATGTCGAGACGGATCTGAATTACTTGGTTAAAGGGGTGGATTGCTTTATGTCTTGACGTACATGATGCACTTGCTTCCGGTAGAGCCTGAAAAGTGTGTCTTCGAGACGGAACTGGCGTATTAGCTTTTCTTATAAGGAGTGGGTTTTTCGTCTAGACGAATCTGACGTACTTGCCCAAGGGGTAGTTGCAAGTAGAAGAGTTCTTGTATGCGTTTGAGCGAAACCAATACCCAGGCTACAACGGAAGGCGTCGGGAGAACGATTGGCACCCTTAGCTTAGTGCTCAGGGCTTAAATATGGTTCCCCTTCTCGTTCCCTGTTTGACCAGGAGAGGTAGCGGCCTTTCCCCGTTCAATGAACCTGAGCCCTGGGTTTTCTTGGCTGTTGGTTGATTTTTTTATGTGATACGTAACATTATTCAATACAAGGTATTGATGAAAATCGTTGCTGTGGTATATATTTAGCGTCATATACGAACGTTTTAGGGATTTTGGAGACCATATTTACAGGGGTGTTCAGCCATATTCTGAAGTTTTTAATGTCATATCGATCCAAACTCTCGTAATAACCATTGGTCACAAAGAGAACAAACCCGTTTTTACGGTATTTCGGACGAAGGGTTGCAACGTTGAGCGAAGGGTGAAAACGGAGTGTAGATTTCATTACAATAAGGGATGGCGAAGTGAAGGTAATGTGGGAGCGGAGTCGCAGATTGCAGCCCCTAGCAATTAGTGAGGGTGGGAGCAGAGCAGGGAGCAGATCCGACCGCCCTGATTAGGGCTTACATCACTGAGGGCTCCTCCGCCACTGTCATTATATCGAGGAACGCCCTTGTTAACTGGCTGTTATTTTCACCGATGCCTCGCTAACAACCTTCAAACTTCCCCAGATCGATGTTGCTTCTTGTTTGTGTGTGTTTTGGGCACAGTGTGACTGTTTTGGGCCTAGTGTGTGCGCTTTTTTTAAACTTCGCGTAACATCGAATTGTTTTCTGTTGTGTCTCTGCTATCTGAAGTAGAGGAAGCCTTGAATTGCTTCAGAAGGTTATAATGATGTTTCCTTTGAATTCGGCTGAGTTGAATTTCGATTCATTTCAATTTGTTTAAATGCATAAATATAAAAAAGGCTGCACAAAGATTAATTATTTTTGACATCCCACCAACAATTTTCATACATGCGAAGTATTCTGAATGAGAAATTTTGAAAAAAGGAAAAAATTACAACCATTTTCAACATTTTCGAAAATTAAAATTATATTTTCTAAGTCAGATAAGCTCGAACTGGTCTGAGACTCTTTATAGTCAATGTTTTGTACAAAACTACTTCGGAAATGACACCACACTCGCTTGTGTCAATAAAATCCATATTAAGAATCCATGTGAGAAATAATAAACGATTTTTTACATATTTTTTACATATGAGGATGGAAATTGCAGATTTTGAATCTAAGCACTTGGAAACGTGAAGTGAAAAATTTTGAAGGGGGTACGGAAGGGCTATACAATTTGTTTCCTACGATTACAAAGGGTTATTATTGAAGATAATAAACCATAATGCCAACCTGGATGTGGCACATACTTTCTCGTATAGATTCCTAAAAGAGTGTATGAAATGTATTTTTTAGATTCCTAAAAATCTTGTATATAAACTTGTTACGATTCAAGAAACAGCAATGCTGCTAAACATGTTCCTGCAAACACTGTGGTTGATATTCGTTGTGATTTCCTGACTGTCATGAATATTGAAAATAGGCAAGTTCCCTTTAATCTGACTCCGATTTGAATGGATAAACTAACAATACATTTGGATTAAATAGGCAACCATAATTTTGATAACAGACTCAAACCTTTAAGAAGCAACCATTTCCTAGAGTAAACTGAGCATTTACTTGATCAACAGCTGTTTTCAGCTCAGCTTGGAGTGATCGTTCCTTATCAATACTATCATTGAATCGATTCTAAGTGTCCTTTAGTTCTTAAGAGAGATCGTCCACCTACGGTGCAGCAAAATCAATATTGAATATCCTAAGAATAAGGTACTTGTAGTTTTGTATAAATCATGTAGGTATGCATATTTCTTTAATAACCACAGAAATGTAGTGAATAAAAGCAAATTTTGGAAATAATTTTATCGAGGCTTATAATTGCAATGTTAGGTAACCATAAATACAACACATCTACCTACACTTTATTAGTATCCCTATTCCACATACGTATAGTAAAAGACACACTGAACCGATTTAATAACTGTACCAGCTGATTAAATTGATAGCATGTGAGGAGAGTTGCCATAAATTTATATTCAGAAGTGCTGTCAATCCCAAGGGAGTTTTCCCTTACGGAGACCGAATGTACAGTGACCTAAGAAATGTCATTCGTTTCTTTAGAAAGTTTGTGACATCCTTTTCTTCGATCAATGCATTTTTAGTGCGCTTAACTCATAAAATTCTATTATGATTGCCTGGAGCCTAGATTTTCAGCCCTCAAACTTTCACCTTGTGCCTCGTCTTTGTATTGCCCTGTGTGAAGGATCCGTGGATTATAAAGATGAAGAGCACATCCCTGTCATCTTCCAGAGTCAATATTTAAGGCAGCCTGATACACCGGTCGTGTCTGTGCCCTTGATCAATGGCCTTTTAGGGCAATCACATCATCAAAAATGTTTCCCTCGGAAGCGTACAGTACAACGCCTTCCACGAGTTGGTGGTACTTCGGAAGGCTAACATATACGGCACTCTATCCAGTTTATAGGGGGTGACGTTAGACAAAAGAGGGGATCCGCGATCCCGAGGAAGATACATGCATGAGGTCTCCGTGTAAACCTCTGCATTTTTCTCTCAAGGAAGTACCTACTTGATTGTGCTAGCATGAAACAGGGTTTTTTCGGGCATCTTTGGAAACGAAAACCACAAGTTTTCACCTTGGAAATGTGCCCATATAGTTTTAAGTTTCACTTTAATTGCGGAGCAATGAACGGAATTCCTCTGTCGATGCGTTTTTATGCACCTTTGTTCACCCCCTCCAGTTCCTGGTGGCGTGGAGTAGTGGTGACTGTAGTATTTTAGACAAACACAGAGATTCCAAACGAAAAGTGAATATATATTCTGGAAACATCCAACATTTGATTCTTAAACATACACACAATTGCTAAGCATTCTGCTAATAATGATCATAACTGTTTACAATAGAGAACTAATACTTCAAGCCGTCCTACCCCGGTCCTAGCTCCTGGAGGGAGGCCGAGTTACCCAGCAGTTTTCTGTACGCTGGCTTATCTTCATTATAAATTTAATCAAGTATATTGTGGAGGCACCACACGTTTTAACGCATAAAAATAAAGAACGGCAAACTATTTCACAGAGATTAATAATTTTTTTCAAGTGATTAGACCACTAGAACTTGAGAAATTGATGCTTAGTCGATTTTACGTTTGATGGAATATTGAATAGGAGTATTGATTTTTGAACGCAGAAACTTCTGAGGAACCATCTACAGAATAACCAACACATTCCCTGAATATATCATCAAAACCTAATAGCAAGCGTTTGGAATAACGTTGTTTCAAATATCAACGGACATACACATTTTTTGGTTTATGATTTTCAATAATACGCCTTTGTTATCGTATAGCAAGAAGGTTCGATAAACCCTTCAAATTTTGTCATTTTACGTTTCAAGGTACGTATATTTAAAATATGCAATCCTCCTGCCGAACGCCGCACAGTGGGAGGAAAACTGAATTTAGGAGGTCGAAAGTCGAAAAATTAAGGTATATGCTTTTCTATAAAATCATGTTTCCCTATTAATGTGTATCTTGACTGATTCAGATTGAAAAAATGTACTGAATAAATTGAACTTCAGACTTGAAAGGGATTAAACATGGGACTCACCGAGTCGCACCAGTTCCCTTTTGAATTAACCTTGTTGACCATATTAAATGTTAAGTATACATTTATCGATTTAATCATTTTTTGACTCTAATTGGGGCCTGCTTAGTCCTAATTTTTAGCCACAAGCTGACTGCATCACACACATAGATACCACAAGCCAAAAAAATTGGGAAAAACGTGTTTCATCCCAGATGTTTATTGTTGTACTAATGATGTTATCGTGACGTTCTGAGCCCGTTGTCAAGCATCGGCTTAGAAGCTTCTGCGACGTTCATCAGTAAAGCACTAGATTTAGGTGAGAGAGGTCCCAGGTTTGTTCCCTACTGAAATCTGATAATTGATTTATTTTTATTGTGTACTCGAGATGATGAAGAATAAACTGAACGATCATTGGTATTCCGGCTACAACTATAATTTCCATGCTACACCAATGATTCAATACAAACTAAGCGTCACGGTACAGAGTCATACCAAATTTGAAATTCATTAATAAAATTTTACGCTCAAGTTGTACATAGGAGAAATCTGAACATGGGGGATTCATGGGTACCTCCATTCCTTACGCTCAACTATGTAGGTAACTTCACTGTTAATGGAATTTAAGAATCTAAAAAAACTTGAATATTTTACTCTTGTTAATTCGTAATTACTGATAAAGAACAGCCGTTCCTGTTTATTTAATATTCATGTTTCCTTAATATTTCTAGTCATATTTTCTAAAAGTATACATCGTGCAGGTAGGAATATAATCAAGAATCTTCGCTGGAACTCAAGGAAAGTACACCCAAAGAGTAATTACCATAACAACGCTAAGCCCTGAACGCAATCAATTCAATTTTCCTTGATTAAACCCGCTCCCCCCTCTACCCTCGCCAACGAAGAAAAAAAAAGTTTCAATTTCCTAATTACAGCCGTTTAAGATTTCTGGAAAGTTGGGCGAAAAAGGAGGAAATACGGGAGGAGAAAGAATAAGAAAGAACGAGAGAGAAAGAAAATAATTATTTTTTAATTAATGACACGCGAAAGAAGGGCGATAGCCATTACGGGGAGGGTTAATGCGAAATTTATTCATAATTTGGGGGCCCCCACCCCCTAAATTAGGGGCGGGTAGGGGGTTAGGTCGAGTGAAAGGTGAGGCCAGAGAGAAGAGGTTGTGAGGCTGAATTATAAAGGACCCCCTTAAGTCACCCTTAGAGCGTATTACGTTGGAAGGACGATACTTGTTACCTATGTTAATGAACTGTGTTTCGATCAATAAACCAAGCAGTAAAGCGGCTTTGTTCCACGGGCTCGCTAATTGCTTTGACGATGAAGGAGAAGGACGCGGAAGACAGAGGGGGGAGTCTATGAGGGCGGCCCTTTGCGCATTCGAAGATCCTCCGGAGGTGGGGTCATCATAATGAAACCGTTGATCCAGAGGTGGGACGGGTGTTAGCGGAACAAAGGGCATCAACCACCTACCTACACGGTGGCATCATTATTTTAGGTGCCGAAGATATAATTGGATGTGTGGTGGAAGAAATAGGACAGGGTTCCTTATTTAACATTGGGTGGAGTGTTATTACAGACCATCCCATTGCACAAGAACTGTTTGTGAGTAATTCTTCGTTGATACTTAAATGGGCGTGGTAAACATCATGAAAACACAAGTCAGGTACAAATTAATTTTCTGGATAGACGTCGCTTATTTTGAGAATGGATCGATCTTAAAAGACTAGGCTTGTGAAGAATGGCAGATGATTGCTGCAAGCTAAACATATTGATAAACGTTTGAAGGTACCTCGAGGTAGCATATTGTTGACAAGCCAAAATTAAGATGTATACGCCTTCACGAACAATTTTCAATCCCAAGAGGGGGACAGCATGCTGGTCATTCCCTCGCAACCCCAATGTCAACGAACGAGTCTTGTTCAGATTCACCATTGAAAATTTAACTTCGCACCAGTGAGTTATGGCTATATTGACCTTCTTCATTGATTGAAGGCACGATCCTTCAGAGTGGTGGTGTCAAATTGTCAGCTTACATTATCATCCGCCACTCATCGCTGCCAGATCCATCAAACAAATGATCCATGACACCAGGTTAGTCATTTATGAAAATGTTGAAGAGTGTTGTTAGAATGGAGTTCTTGGATCGAAATGATGTGTGTGTGTGTAATGCAATGAGATTCATGCACAATGAGTAATTAAAGTAAATTAAAGAAAACGAGGAATTTCACATTGGATTTTCGTCCGACTACCTGGAGGTGTTGCGGACGTCGCGAGCCGTCCTCTAGAGAGGATCGGAACTAGGTCTGACGATTTCGCTAGTGGCTTCCCATTGCCTCACGCCCCTGGGTTGGGAGCATTTTGGATTCACGTGATATCGAGATCAGAGGTGAACTGTCCAACGACAGGACAGGTATACAACACTTGATAGGATTTTGGCCCTAATCATTGATGCCTGCCGGATTCGAGCCGGGTAAATCAGTACTCCCACTGAAAGTAAACAGCCAGAGGACTGAAGCCTTAGCTCGTTCGGACAACCTGTCCCCCCATGCACAATGAAAATGGGTGCGTTTTCTGAGGTAAGCTTTTGAAATGTAGCAGATGATTGATGATAGCGAAAAAGGTTTAACTAACACGATTGCTGTGATGGGTGTTAATAAGTAGCTTGACGTACTGCTAATGAGCCAAAATATAAATGTATACTCCTTCACACACATTATTCACATTACATATTGTGTTTTTATACAGAAAGAGCCAAGTCTGGCAAGACTTGTGTGGGAGCTGAGTGCCTAGGGGGCAAGCGAAAACCAATATGGTCGGTTCTTGGATTCATTCTAAAAATGACATTAGGATGCTGAAACACTTTCAACCGCCTCCAGTCCTTCGGCTCTCAAGAAACGGGGTGACAAGGTCTGAAAAGCGGTCAAGGTGTCAACTGCACTGTCATGACCTACCGACAGGGTAAGAGACTAATACTTACTGTATACTGGATAGCTGGGATGGTGTACTACAGTAATGATGGCGGTTAACAAAAAACACATGTGTGGTTGTAATGGATCTCCAGGGTAGACATCATGCACAATGAAACCGGATGGGTTTTCTAAGGCTTTTGAAAAATGGTAGATGATTGATGTTAGCTATAAAGGTTTATGAACTTTTAAAGGTGGCTCGAGTTAGCTTGACATATAGTTGATGAGCCAGAATATATAGGTAAACACCTTCAAGTACAGTATTCACATTAAGAATAGTGTTTTATCTAGAACCACTCAACGCTGGTAAGCAGCTGAGTGCTTGACGAAAGATATCATGTATTATGAAGATGGATTTGTTTAGGAAGGTAAGCTTTTGAGATGAATCGCATATGGCTACTAGAAAATGTACATATAAACATTATGAAAGTTTGTGGTGGCTCGAAGAAGAGAGAAATTAAGTTGATAATTCATAATTTATATGTGGGAAGGTCGGAAAACGGTGAGGTTGAATAGAAGATATTAACAGGAATAGGAAGCAATAGTTCCTAGATAACTGGGGATGATTGTCGACATTCATGATGGTAGTTGTTGAGGTGACACAGGTCTGGTTGGAATGATGTGCCTAGACAATTGATGGTTTTTGGAATATTGGCAACTGGGAAATGGTAGACGATTACTGCAATGGCTTATAATAAGTAGCTTGATGGGCCTGAATTTAAATGTTTATAACTTCACATACAGTATTCACATTACATATGATGTTATTATACAGAGCCAGCCAAGTCTGGTAAGACTTGTGTGGAAGCTGAGTGCCGAGGGACGAGCAAAAACCAATATGGTCGGTTCTTGGATTCACTCTAAAAACGACATTAGGACGCTGAAACACTTTCAAGCGCCTCCAGTTCTCCGGCTCTCAAGAAACGGGGTGGCAAGGTCGGAAAAACGGTCAGGGTGAATGCCAGATAGGGACAGGGCCGGGGGTAGGAGGTAAGTGCTATATATAGGCCCCCACTCTTAGGAGGTGGCGAGTGGACACGTGAAATGGATTTCCGGACGTTTCTAAAAGCCCCCGGACCCGGGGAAGTCCTGTCAACATCGGGCGAGATTACTGGAGAACGTCCCTCTCTCCCTCCTCCTCTCTCTCGCTCAGCCTCTCCCATGCCGGTTTCCTGTCAGTTTCCTCGAACTAAATACAAAATGCAGCGCTCTTTCTGTTGCTAAGAACGAAAAAGAGTAAACAGCCATTTTCACTTGAGTGAATCTGATTACCCAACTGAATTGCTTCAGACATCTACACGTTCTCGTTCGATACTTTCTTGTTTTTCTCTACTACAAAAACAAATTAGTAAGTTATATGACGTCCCAATACTTGGTTTTCATAAGACCACATTATAAACACATACAAACAACAAAAGCACAAACTGCAAGCTTTTTGCCAAAGATCTTAAATATGGGAATGTTGAACATTTCACATGCCCAAAAACACGCAAAACGCACTCCAACTTTGTTTTTTTCAAATGAGAACCCTACTAATTGTTGAGGCAGATACGGTTCCTACGCTTAATTTAAAGAAAATTTGATCCTCAACTTGATGCGCAACTGCACGACGGCAAAGTTGAGCACCCCAGCTGAATGAATGGCCCCCAAGTGAATCAAAGTTGGAAAACAATGAAAGTTGATGTGTCTCACTTTGGCTTCTCTAACATTTATGTTTGCACAATTTTGATGACTTTGTAACTTTTCGCGCTCGAGGCCGAAAAAATCAAATGAGGGTCAACTTGTCTTAAAATTTTGAGTAGAATCCGAAACTACAATAAAAAATGAGGGTTCTTGTTAAAAAAAAAAAGTCGATAATTCCATGGGAGCATTGTGCAACTTGGTTGTATTTCTGATCCTTGAAAAAACATGTTTTTTTATTTTTTATTTTTTTTTAAACTCATAAAAGAGAAAAAACATTTATTGAACATTATATGGGGTGGAATGATGGGTTAGTTGGGTTAGTTTAGTTTTTTCGTTCATACAAAAGGGTTTTAGGAGAGTGCGCAACCTCGCAGATTGGCTTCTTTGAGCGTGAGCTGAGTTGATTTGCGCTGCCAACAAAATCGTTTGGGAGGTTCAATTTTTATTAAATTGAGAGTAGAAACTGAATTTGCAGTTCAAAATTGGAGTTTTCATTTGAAAAAACTAAATTGGATGCGTACGTTTGTGCTCGTGCACAGTGCAAACCTCATTCTTGAGAGACTGAACAACGCAATTATATTACAAAGCGCTTGAAAAACTCGATATCGAAAGGAACTCTAGAAACGAAATTCCGCTTCAATTATATTATCTGATCGATCCACACGAGATGTGGTCTAAGCATATTCACATTAGCGTTGACATTCCTCTTTCTGTCACTTATGAGAAAGGCACATGAAGCACCCGTTTTTATTATTATTATTTTTTTTTTTTTTAACTTTATTTTACTGTGCAACATTTTATTTCAACTCATTTTATCGTCTTTTATCTCTTAGGAGGATGCATTTGTGCTGTTTACACACGACATCACGTAGTTGCATGAATGTTAGGTGGGATTCTAATGTTTTCTTTGCTTTTTATAAATAAACATTGTACGCATTGAGTTAATTGTAGATGTTTAATTTTTTTTACGGTATTTCATCTTACATTAGCGATCACGAAATGCCAGTCATAATGCAGTCCGCTCAGTGTTTGAAACACTAGGTATTTGATCTTAGCTGCTGCTAGAATAGCCCTTTGTATCCAACATTGTTATCAATTTTTAATGAATCGTGATGTAGAAACAATTACTTATTATCGTACTCTACGAGTTTAACTGTTTATCATGTCGTACGAATGTCTCACGAATTCATTTCACTGACAATTTCAAACGTTGAGGAATACACTCCACTCAAATCCACTCCGTCCATCAAAAAAGCCAAGCAGCAATAAAGGTGAACTAGGTACGGTGCCCAATACAGGGATGCATGAAAAAAGATAACCCTTCCTTTTTAAGACCTCTTCTTTCCTCAAGGCAGTATATACCCGGACAAATAAAACGCAGTCATTCCCGCTTTCCTGTATATACATTTTTCAACTCGGAGCACTTAGAAGAGTCTTCGAAACATTTCTCTCGCTCCTGCTACTTTCGTGACCCTACTCCGGAGGTCCGAGCGCTATACTTCTTAACCTATACATTTTTCAGTTAACATCTTCCCCTTTTACATTCGGACATGAAAACAGTTGCAGTTGTTTATTGTACGTTAAAAACGAGGAGGGATCTTGAAATTGCCCAGTTATGGGCTCCAACGACCCGTTCCAGACTAGAATATTGAACAAAGCTGTCGTTTTATTCCCATTGATGGGCTTTTAGGAACTGCTATCCGAAGAAAAAATATATACCCCGCCCGACCGTCCTCAAACATCGTTTCCCGCCGGCGTTGCTTAGTTCCCCATTTTTATATCCTCGACGTTTACCACTGTTTTATCACTGCCGCATTCCCGATCAAACATAAATATTGTATTTTGGTAACTGCTCGAAGTCCGCTTCATGGTTCTTTATAACGGACAAATGGCAGTAACAACCAAACAGGTCGACCAGAAAGTACTTATGTTTTGGAAACATTAATAACAAAGCCCGCAAACTACATGCCTTTTCTGAGTTCAGAAGTAAGGACAATTTCCCGTATTTTATTTTATTCCTCTAGACGAGGGATAGAAAATAGTGTCTGACATCCCGAAATTGATGGAATACAAAATGGAGGTATCCCGAAAATGCCGTAAAATGGGGTAAAGTTTTGAATTTCAAAATTTCTGACTAGTTCTAAACAATTCCTGAACCTTCCTACAGGAATTTTCTAACGAAATAAAACTGCAGGACAAAACAAAGGAAGTTAGAAAGATAACTTGATCAGGAGATAGTAATTTAGTTTTTGGGGGTTAATGATGGATCAAAATTAAATGCAATTACGTTAATTACATTGCTTGCTTCTAACCCTACTGTTTATAGAAATGTTGCAAGCGCATATTGTCAATATTAGTGTAAATCGGATTTGGTTGAACGAAGTATGAAAACACCAGTTCCCTATGGTGATCGGCCAGCCAATATAATTTCGCTTCAAGTAACTTTCTCAAATTATTTATAATTTGTGCTACCCATAGGCTTATTAGTGAGGTTAGATAAAATTTAAATAATTTTCTCCAAGTAGTTGCCTATCACTGTAACGCTACATGTTGATGTAGATAAGCGAGTAAAAGAGCTACCTGGCCACCAACGATTCTCCGTTTTTACCGAATAAGTTTTCTGTACACTTCATTAAATAATTAATTGACCAATTAATCAGTTAATTATATCAACATTTCAGCCAGTGGTGAACGATTATTGTAAAATCCATCTTCTTTAGTGAATAAAAAAAAAAACTTTTCACAATTTTTTTAAATTGAAGCAAAGACAAAGTATTACAAAATAAAATCAACAAAAGCAACAAATGTAGTCAACCCTCTAAGTTAGCTAACTCGTGGTGAGTGGTGGATTAACTCGTGGTCTTGGAATAAATTAAATAGCTGCACTAACTGTACCAAAAATAAAACAAGATCTTATAGAAGAAAAAAATAAATAAACAATAAAGAAGAGAGAAAAAATAAAACATTATTCCCCTCCTGCTGACCACCTCTCAATTTCGAAAAAATTTATCAAAAATACATTTTCCGATTAATCCTTTGAAATCCTTAAAGTTAATTGATTGATTGCCATTGGGTATATATATATTTAAAGGAAGAGGTATCTCTTATACAATTATAGGAAAAGAAGTTTAGGCCTCTGGAAGGGTTAAAATGAGGAGTATTAGATGATCGATTGTGGCCAGCAAATCACTCGAACCTAGCTGGGTGTTTCTATAAATTTCGGGAATATCCAAAACATTGAACGGGTTACCAATTTGTGATGTAGGGAAGAGGGTAGTTTTGTATAGTAAAGTCTTGATGATCCGCCTTTGGATAGTATACAGAGGTTCCAAGTGCGTTTGACAGGCATACCGCCCCCCCCCCTCCCTCCACGATGCTGTTAGATATAACAGATTGCACCAGAGCAAAGTAAATCATGCGTATTTTGGCCATTGACATGAAGTTTCTAATTTCTAGACACAGAGAAAGGATTTTACGTAACTGAAACCATTAGACATTTTTGGACCACATATTCATTTATTTCAATAATACCGGCAAGTACAATACACATAGAAAGAAATAATATGAGTAGCAAAGAAAAAAATAGAATTGCATAATATTGGTTTTCAAAATTGAGAAAAGAAGAGGAACATACAGAATGAAAAAGGAAGTAGGTACATAGGTAAGTTCGTGAGGAGTTCATCGGAGAGAATATGCGGTTTATCGTTCATGTAGCAGTCACGTGAAAATGTCAATAATGATCGGTATTGTGGAATTGAATTAGAACACAACTAATACGAACTCATGACTAAGAATTGAACTCATAACTAATTCATATTACGGTCAAGGGAACACCTCAGCTTTCTCCTGAACGAGTAATTTCCGTTACAGTACGTCCCGCGGTCGAAACCAATAAAATTTGCATTGAAGGACCTTTTTTCCCCTTCGAAGCGCGCTGAATGATTCGTCAGATCGTCTTTTGAAAAAGGCATTACCATGAAAGCGCCATCGAGCCCTTCCCACCGATTAGCGGCCCCATGTGAAGACGAAGAAGGAAGAGAAAAAAAACTTGTTTGTACGGACGGAAGGTATTGAATGTAGTGAATACCGTCCCTTGGGGTTGTTAACATTGGGCTTTCAACACCTGGAAACTGTTGTTTTCGCTTCGTTAAAACTATGGAGATAAGATGCCGACTGGAGATAGGGGCCGTACTTAACACGTTGGAGGCTATAGTTGCCCGCCTCGTTACTGGTTGGACGTTGAGAACTAGCCTTAACACTGTCTTTAGCAGGTGGAGTCACAAGCCATTTCGTAGGTTAAATTTTTAAAAACTGTCAATATTCATTCAGTTACAACACAGGATGCTACAGGATATTTCAGTGCTCCTTCAGTATTGGTTTGTTATTTTCAATAATGAATCTTGTAACCGACCGAGAAAACGTGGCTCCCCTGGACGTATATTCATTCAAAATGTAAAACTAATCATTCATTAAAATGGATCATACAATAATTTTTCCCACCATTTGAGCCCACTGTGTGTCTTTGGGTGGGCTAACTATCAGATCAGGCTGATCCGCCAGTAATGCATATGGGTCATTTTCATTTCACGGGACAATCGAGGTTTTGGTTCTGACTAAAAAATTTTGTTCTCCTAAATTTATGATTTTTTTATTATACAGTCTAGATGTTACTCTTATGGTATAATTATGTACAAGCACGCATGATTTTCGTTTGATTCCTCAAAATTCAGGTTTTAAAATTTTATAGGTTACGAGAATGGTATGTATCCATGACAATGAGCTTTGTCAAGCAAATAACGATTGAGTTACGTAAACGATGTGTAGGTAAGGTTGAATGAGACAGATATCTGATTTCAGTTTTTCCTGACTTTGTGCTAGAACAAGTATCACATTTTAACATTAGTATTTATTTAGTATCAAATACCAAACTTGAAAAAAAAATTTTTTCAAACAGCCATGACGGCTATTGTGTTGCCACAACAATGAAGTTTAAAATCGCCACGACAATGAGAAATCAACATTAACCTTCTGCAATTAGGAGTCTAATGAACACTTATAGAAATTGAAACTTGCATTATATAGAGTTTTGACATCTCTATCCCAAAATGAATGCTAAATGAATCAATAAGATTTTATTAAGAGTGATTTTGTAACCCATAATAATGAGAAGTATGAAACGTACACACCTGTTTTACAAACGGCTAACTTCATTTTTGAGTCCCAACTGTATAGAAATGGCGGAAGGATGGTGTTTCCTCAAAGGGCAGGGTTACCAACGCTGAAAAAACTTGGAATTGCCAAAAAATGCACTCATTTGAGAGAGCTACAATGATTTCCTTCAAACCCATGACAATGAGACAGAAGGTTTGGGACAAACTTTGAGCACTTGATTCGTACAGACTATCTAAAAGTTAGTCCCACTTGTAAGCGCACTAACATCCAGTAACTAATTCTAAAAAAATGCTAGTTAAAATATTTCCGGTAAAACGTACTTTGAGCGGATAAAATTTCGGGTTAAGTTCAAATTCTGACTCACGGACAGACCATGACAATGAGATTAGAGGTACATTTCGATCAATTACCGGTATTTACAATTAAGAGTAGCCGAACTTTATGACAGCCATGAGTGTAAGCCTAGTTACCGCATGAAATCTACAAAAATAATTTTTGGAAAAAGTTGAACAGAAAATTATTTATCAATGAAGGACAGTGATTGTCCCTTAAAATAGGAATCACCCATATCTCACCACCTTAAGAAATTGTGTACAACCACCGGGATTGAACTCCGAAATCTTGTAACCCAGGATCTAGATAAGAATAGATGTAGATACGCCAATCTAAACGAGTAGTTATGAGTTAGGGCGAAACTCCATAATTTTTAGTGGCTTTGAAGTAAATCATTTGTTCCATTTTCACGGCTCCAATACGAACCCTTTTTTTCGAAACACGCCTCTCCTTTTTGTCACTTAAAAACGATCTATTGTAGGAAACGATTGTAGAAGCAGCATCAAATGTCGTTTATATTATTGCGACTTTTATGAACGAATCTCTGAAGGCACGCTTCATCTATTAACTGCTATTTCGTGGAAAGCTATTACCATTAAACGCACCACACTTCCCCATGTCATTGTTGGGCGTGTCCCGTTAGGGTGAGATACAATGAGACGCAATTCACTTTTTTTTCCCAGAAGGCAGAAGGGATGTAATAAAATTGGTGTGGAGAATGTTTTTCGAAACTTTCTGAAAACATTGGTATGGGTACGAACTAAAAACAAATTTATGCGAATTTTTTTTATAGAGCGTTCATTTGTTAATATATCAACTAGTTACAACTGATTGTTTTTTTATACATAAAATGTGTCATATCTGATTGTTTTTTTATACATGTGTGAAAACTCGGAACTTTTATCACACCCAATCACGAAACTGACATACGTATTATGAATTTCAATATTTCACAACTGTAAGTTGATAATTCATCTATTTTACTAATAAATGCGAAGATGCAATAGCCAGCCAAAAGCCGTAAGAGTCAGAACACTCTTTTCCCACTCAGTGAGTGGCACTCACCTACTGAGAGAGTACCCGAATACGTATTCTCCATAGATATACAGGGTGTCCCAGGAGTTATGCACAATCTGACACCTACGTGTTCTACAACTCATTTCCGACCAAAAATGCCTCATAGCAATTTTTCGCCAGAGTCCTCGTTTCCGAGCTTTTCCCGGTTTAAGATTGTTTTCGTGTTTTCGATCTTATGTCATTAAAACCGTCATAACTCCCTCAATTTTGGAGCCAGCTCAAATTTAATGACACCGTTGGAAATAGCGTTAAATTTTCTATCTATTTAATGTCAGAAAACTTTTTTTTTTTTTTTTAAATTACATTGAAGATGTGCGATTGCTGCGTGAAATGGCAGTTTTGTCAAAATCTTTGAAATCGCCTGTTTTTCATTTCGCCTAGAAACCCCATGAATGCTTGATGCAGAACTGTGCAGGCCTGGTAAAACGTGCGCCAAAATGTCAGCTTTCCAACGGTGTAGTCGTTTTGGTTTTTAAAAATATTTTCAGTTAAAGTAATGGTGTTTAACTGCAGAAAAACGTGTGTTTTCTGTTAAAATTGAGGTTTTTCCAAAAGTCTCGACGAAAGAAGGTTGGAGGCGGGATATACGTAATTTTTCTCGCTGAATCGAATGGTGACAACGCCTGACCTCTCAAGTGACGATTTAAGTTAGTTTTGTCGGATGTTCGTTTGTGAATAGCGTCCACGGCATTTCTAAAGTGTCCGGCCAAAGTCAAGATAATGTGCGCATAGCTATTGAACATAGCTGGTAGTAATAACCAAAACCTTAGTGACAAAAAACAATTAGGTAGTAGATAAAAAATAGAAAGTTTACTGGATAAAGAAGTATCAGTGACATAAACAATATTATCTACCAATATTTTTTCCTCATACCATCCGACGTGTTCGCTAGGGTATGAGTTGTTCACAGGAGGAGTGTGACACCCTTGCTGCTTCAGAAGCATTACCATTGGCAAAGCCGTACACAAAAATCGTGTCAACATACTCACTTGTGGAATAGCTACTCAAATTAAAGGAAATCATCGTAATCAATCGTAAATGAACACAAACAGTAGCTGTCTCTCGGATCTTCGATTATCCTGACTTTGGCTGGACAGCTTGGAAATGCTGTAGACGCTGATCAAAAACGATCGTTTTCAATCATTAAATTCACTTTCATTTTTCATTTTTAAATATTTATTTTTCAATTTAAATCTTACAAATCTTGTTTAAACTCTAACTCTTTGTATGAACTCGATTTAAACCACAATATCTTACCATTGTCCAACAACTGGATAACATGTTCGAGTCAATAAACATTTTACTAAAACTGAAATCGGTGAGAAACAACAAATTATCAACATACAACACCCAATGCTACGGCCGAATCAGATTGGGGTTGATAAAACACGGCGCACAAAGCAACCCCTCCTTCAAGACCGGGGGGTTGTGCGGGTTATTGCATATCCTAGCCCCTGAACAAGACAATGCCTCCTCCGTAGCTTTCCCAATTGTCAAACATTAGGTATTTTTTATTGTTACAGGGTGTCCCAGGACTTATGCACAATCCGACACCTACGTGTTCCACAACTCATTTCCGAGTGCGATGAGTCGAGACTTTTGGAAAAACCTCAATTTTAATAGAAAACACACGTTTTTCTGCATTTAAACTTCATTTCCTTAACTGAAAATATTTTTAAAAACCAAAACGATTGCACCATTGGAAAGCTGACATTTTGGCGCACGTTTACCAGGCCTGCACAGTTCTGCACAAGCATTCATGGGTTTCTAGGCGAGATGAAAAACAGGCGATTTCAAGATTTTGACAAAACTGCCATTTCGCGCAGCAATCGCACATCTTCAATGTAATCGAAAAAAAAAGTTTTCTGACATCAAATAGATAGAAAATTTAACGCTCTTTCCAACGGTGTCATTAAATTTGAGCTATCTCCAAAATTGAAGGAGTTATGACAGTTTTAATGGCTCAAGTTCGAAAACACGGGGAAAAAATCTTAAATCGCAAATAGCTCGGAAACGAGGCCTCTGGCAAAAATTGCTAGAGGCATTTTTGTTCGGAAATGAGTTGTAGAACACGTAGGAGTCGGATTGTCATAACTCCTGGGACACCTGTATATTCGTAAGTGGATAGTTATTACCCGTAGATTCATAGTTATGAAGAACCTTCGGGGGCTTATTGAGGTTCAGTCTTGTATACAATAACTGGTGCTCACCGTTTTGGAGTTTTATTTCTCCATTTTCAAGGGAAATACAGTTAAAAAATGCATTTATTTGCAGTAAGTCACTAACTGACTGTTACAATAAATTCAAGGGGAATACGATGGGGAAGATTCCCAGTTCAAATCAGCATTGTGCACTATTAATGAAAACAGTTACCATATCCTTAATCAAAAATATGATCTGAAACTAGAAAATACTGCAATAATCTAGGAAACCCTTAAAAATTACGAACATTAATTTGTTACACAAAACATTCAGAGGTGGTTTGAAGACTAATTTACAATGGAACTCCATTGATATTGTGCCTATGCGCATTGGAGGTACAGATTTACTACATACATTATAATGCCAACTCCATCTGGCTTGAGCAATGTCAGGGTGAGGTCACTGGTCTGCGTGGTGTCCTTCAGGAACTCTATCCTATTGGTCTATTCGTAACCCAACTGTCAACTAGGGATCGGAATGGTGGTCCGCGTAGCTACTAGCCACTCCCAACTTAGTGCAGTAGCACGTGACATTGTGTTTGGAAGATGATGGGGGTTACCCCTCCATAAACCCTCTCAAAGGGTTGATGTTCAATCCGGGCCTCACAAGTTCCAGTCCCTATTAAATTACCCAAGAATCACACAGCTGTACTACGAACCATGGTATTTTTAATTTGATATATAATCATTTCTACCTAGTTACTTATGTATGCCTAGTCTAGTGGTAAATCTAATCTTAGTTTAGTTCACTAATTGTAGTTACAATCGTACCAGTGTCAGCGTCTCGCGTTGGCCCTACAGGTTGAAATGCGGCTGAACTATAAGTTTTAAATGTAAAATGTAAAGAACTCGTTCACATTTGTGTTATTCAATATCGTTCAGTTACACTTAGCAAAGAGTTAAGCTGCTTTTTTACCTATTCATACCATGTCTCCTGAAGTCTTTCAGTGTTATTGGTAAAGTGTGATCGTGATGTGTCAAACTGGTTAGGCTTCAGAGGTGTCATGCTTTTTCTTTCATCGAAATCGTATTTCAAACGAATACAACAAAAAAGATTTGTGATGCCTTCGGTAATCCAATTAGTGCCATCTGACTCGGTCACTATCGGACAAAACGCTATGGGATTGAATCGAAGTTAACATTCTATTTGTCGCTACCGAAGCGGGGATAATGGTTTGTATTTTTGCTCGAGGGTCCCTCGAAGTGAGGTGGGGTATAACCTTACGGTTGACCGGCGTTGAAAAGGCGAAAGCTATTCGGGAAGAAGGGGGGGACCAGCCCCTGGAGTTCCCTCTCCGTTCCGCGAGCCGCCATCTGATTAGCATCCCAACCCCGCGGTGCGACGGTAATGAATGCAGTGAGAAAGGTCAACTCTGGTAACGGAGCACAATTGAAAAGGGTGGTCGTGGAGTTGGGGAGGTCGAGACGGGAGCATCCCAGTCAGCTATTGCGTAATGAAGCGTTGTGGACACACCTTCCCACCCTCAAACGAACTGTGTATCAACTCAGGAATCAGACCTCGAGAATCAAAGTCGCTCTTACGGTCTACCGTTCAATCTCTGCACCAGGTTTGTTGCAAGCAATCAACAAACAGCGTGCCCCTAGGTGATTCGTTATGAAACGAATACAGTAACCAGACGTTTCCGATTTCCAAGGTGTGTATACAATATCATATCGATCCACTAAGAAAGTATCAAAAAGCAACGATACGGTAAGTCCAAAGTATTGATAATTTGAAGCACCGATACTTTTTCAGAAATGGGTGGGAATGTCATTTTTTGCCTGGATACTGTTCGATTTCTATCTCGTCGATGGTCTCCCGCCACTTTAAGATTCTGGCATCTTCCTAGGAATGGCTGGTGTCATGGGTAACGTCCAGAAAGCATTTCTGCAAGCGGATGACACAGGAGAAGCCAGCAGTTGCCAAAATCATCATTGCGCATACCAGCATCAAGAAACGGCAGCTCCATCTTGCCACTCTGGACCTTGCTAAGGAATTTGACACTGTTCGCCCTGAATGACTGCCTTCGTGATGTAGGAGCATCAGCTCGTTTAATCGAGTACGATGCCTGTCTGTACCACGAAGCGATGAAGGTCCTCGAGGAACAAGGCGAGATTTCAGAGGATGTTGTCATCGGGCGAGAGATTGACGGCGCATTCCGAACAGATGTAGAATTTTTCACAATTAAATTTCTCAAAGGAATGTCTGTCGTTTTTCTTTTTCTTTTTTTAAATCTTTGATTGGTGCCGGTTCAATGTGTGCTCTACCACCCGCTATCTGCGGCTGCCCTTCTTAATATATGTGACAAGATTTTTCCTGTCATCAAACTTTATAGCTTCCCTTCAGAGTAACATTCAGTGTTTCAGCCAACTCGTGTTGACGAACGGGTCTTGTTCCATCTGTGGTATTCTTTCCTTGATGTGATAATATAGCCGTGATCGTGTTCTTTTATGTTGATTGTTCGTGATGTTTTGTACAGAACGGAATTTTATAATACTTTAGTAGTTAGTCAAGATGCGTGTGTGAACTTTTCGACTGAACATGGTTTACTGGAAGATTCAAGAAAAAGAAGGAAAATTCGGCATGGTGAGTGGATTCCTGTATTAGGGTGCCCACAAATAGGTTGTCAGACATCTAAAACAGTGAGGAACGGAAACAAATTGTTTACTACACAGATGAATTTGCGTCCGTTTGGATGAGCCAGCAGCAATCTAACCATGAGGCAAATATTTGAATTGGTTTATTTATTTATGATTGAAGTTCCACTTGCGTTGATGGGAAGGGGAGAAAGTGCTGTGACGGACTAGTATAATATGTGTCGCGAGGTGTGCACATCCGTACGTATCTACGAAATATCAAATGGTTGGAACCTCTGGAAACCCCATTCAAATCGACGAAGCCCGACTCACCGGCAGGAGGAAATACAACACAGATAGAATGGTGTAAACCACCCACCTTCAAGTGACGATGACGAGGACAAAACAATGCTATTACGGAGCACGAGTTGACTGGCCTTGGGGTTTTCGTGATGAAGCAAGGGAGTGATTGCCAAGTGACCAGGGCAAGAAGCCAGATATCGTTGCCGTTAAGCCCGACGGGTCTGCGATAATCCTGGATGTCCAAGTTGTCAGTGGCAGCGTGGACATGGAGCAGACCTGGAGGGCTAAGATAAACAAATATGATAGGAACAACCTGCGGCAAGCGGTATCTGAGCTAAAAAGGAGTGGCGCCTAACAACATCAAGGTTATGGCTGCGACCGTGTCATGGCGCGGAGTGTGACGCGGGAAAAGTGCCACGGAGTTACTTGAGCTGGGCATCTCGTCAGGAGTACTTCGTGGTATCACCACCCGCGTCTTCCGGGGCTCGTACTTGAATTGGTGGTCATTTTATACGGGCACTTCCTTTCATCCCTCCCTTCCTCCCACATCATCCTCAACTTCCCGTATCCCAAGGGCCGGCGTCGGGTAAACCAGGGCGTCCTCCCCACTTTTATTTCATTTAGTTTTTTCGTTTTTGTTTAATGGCGTGCCCCCTCCGTCTTTGAGGGGAGATTATTAAAAAAATATATATATTGCCAAGAGACCGGGCCACGCTGCTGCCGATAATTGAAAAAGAATGCAGGTCTTGTTCAAAAATCCATTTCGACGAGTAGGCAGCCTCAGCTTGACTCCGCAAGGCTTCGTCCTCAAAGCAGTGAACCACCAAGAAGCATACGTCGATCATTCATCAATAATCATTGGGTAGATGCAAAAATTCAAATTTCGAAGAAAAATAATGCGAGAGGTTCCAATTTATCATTTTCAATCCCATCTCGATGACCACTGTTGGAGGCTGTACAGACAGGAAAAACCCGACCTGTTCCTATCTTTCCTGGAGAGCACTTATTGTACTTAAGGCAATGCAATTTTCGTTTTTCATCATGTGAAGGTGGTAGAAGACACACTGAACTAGATGGTAACTAGTACTTGGCCGGGCCGTAGAGCGCACATTGAACCGGCACCTTTTGATTATTTTTGAATTCCAGGAATCTTGAAACATAAACCAATCAATTTTGAGGAGGGTTGAAATATCATTTTTCCCAATTACAAAGGTTACATTCTTGATAATAATAAAGTAACAGCGGAGAACTTCAAACCTATTGCCTGAATCATTCCGATCTTGAACCGCTCCAATGAAGATCGATTTAATTTCATTCTCCATTCTATGAATAATTAATAATTGTCGAACAATAGCTTGTATTCCGTAAGGCACTTGAAATTTCACGTTTCACACGTCAAGCTCCTTGAGCGTAAATACCTATTTAACTCGTCCTATTGAAACTCACCCCGCGTAATCTCACAGCCAAGTCGAACGGCCCAGCCCTCGCGCGGGAGCGTGAGAAAAACTCTTACGATTGAAAAAAGAAGAATGAAAATTTAAAAAAAAAGAAAATCTTTCAAAGCTGAACCGTCTCAACGAAATCGGATTATACGGACTAAACGGTTTTAGAGTCCACAGCAACAATCGGGTGGGAGGATTAAGGAGAGGTCATTACACAACTATGCGCATTATATCGAAGCAGCTGCGTGAGCCTGCCCAGTCAAAGGCTACCAACCATCTGAATGAGGATTACCCTGCGGGCTCTAAGGCGCAAACTAAACATTGGGTGACTGGTTCTTCGTATTTCTGTTTGACTGTGTTACTGTTTACTGTTGAACCTTTTATCATTTCGTGTTGACAACAGCAAAAGACAGAGGTGAACATAACGGTCAAATTCAACAATCAGAAAAACTTGTGTCATTTTGGTTTATTATTCAATAATAAACCATTGTAATCGCTCTTGAAAAAAAAAATTCTAACCCTCCCTGAAAATTTCGTGGTTTATGTTTCAAAGGGTGTAGAATCCGAATCTGCAATAAAAATTTTTCCGTCCGTCCGTCGTACGCCGTATGCAGTACGCACGATTTCTCCCAAACGGCTGGAGCAAAAAATCTGAAAATTTCAGGGAAAATCCATGTTGGTCCGGCAACGCCCCAATTCTTTAGCCAGCTCTCTCACCTAATTTAAAGTGCCCTTTAAGGGTTGTCAAAGTTTTATAAAATCCCTAAAAACCTCAAAAAAATCAAGGCGGCCTAAATTTGGACTTTTTTGAAGAACTTTCCATAAGGAATCGAATGAGCCCCTCCCCAGGTCCGTAGCTCAAACCATTCCCGATGTATGGCCCGATTTATGGTGCCAACATTTGCATCCACATTCACTACATCACTAGGTTACTGCAATCAAAACAAAAACAACAGCGTTTTTTTTCGTTTTGATCGCAGTAACCTAGTGTGTAAATGTGGATACTGGAGTGAACTCCTAAAAGGGTTTATAGAAGATACACGGGTTGAAGCATTCTGATATGCATGCTCCGTCTTACAAAATTTAAAATTTTCAAATAGAATATTTTTCCATTGTTATCGCTCTTGAAAAACCGCTGCAAATTCTTTCACTGGGGTTCATTATTCAATGATTCATGATTTGAATTTCTACTAAGCTTTGGAGTGTGCGTGTTTCACAGGTTATAGAGTTATTATTGAATTTCAGGAGGTACGCATAGAGCATTTAAATCAGGTCTCAACCAAAATACCTCAGATCAGTTGATCATATTTGTGTGCCTCCTGAAATTCAATAATCGCTCTATCATCTGTGAAACACGCACACTCCAAAGCTAAGTAGAAATTCAAATCATGAATCATTGAATAATAAACCCCCGTGAAAGAATTTGCAGCGTTTTTTATAAACCGCATCTTGAAAAGAAAAATAGTTTACTTTTATTTTACAATGGTTCCCTTAAATGCAATTACCCTTCTAAGTAAACTCGTGTAGGAGTAGAGTAGCACCTAAAAGTCCAAAAATACTCAATTAGAATTTTTGAAGTGCGATTTGGAAATGTTAATGAGTTACGGTTGATACTAATTAATAATTAATTTTGTTCTCGTTTGTTTCATATCGTTCATTATGTGTATCAAAAACAATTTTCGACAACCTGTAAAAACCTTTTTTAACAAATCTTTCTCTCAGCACCCTCCTTGACGTAAATTGATGGATTCGTCCACCAAAATCCTAATCCCAATCGTTTTCCCGCTAAATCGATTTCAATCATACAAATAGTTGAAGGTACAACCTCTTTTTGTCACACGTCTTTTAAAAATCGACTAGATGAGCGCCTTGATGGAAAATGATGGCTTAGTGTACAGAAAGCTATATTTGAGTGAAGATGGGGGAGGTGGTCGAGGCAGATAACCCGGAACCGCCCCCGCAGCCAAGACTCGAACCGAGGGTTCGAGAAATGTAATTAGTAGAATAAGAGTAAGAAGGGAGAGAGCGAGATTACATCTGAAATTAGGAAGACTGTAAGAGAGGCCAAGGGAGTCTCTTCCATTGTCGGGAGTTCGGGCGATCCTTTTGTTGGAACTGGAAAAAGTTGAACCATCTTCTTTCCCCACTCATTCTAAGTGTATTTTCTACTTCAAAATTTTCATTCGGACGTTTCATTTTTTAATTTTTTCCATCTGTTGAGTGGTATATTCAATAGGCTTTCCAGCTTTTTTAATTCAATTTATTGCAATTGTTGATATAATTATTGCGTTTTCGGGATGAATGTGTGTTCTGGTGTAAAATTGAGGGTTTTAGGGCGATGAATATTGATAGCTGCAGCGACATAATTTGCCATATCCAGGGTTGAAATAGGTAAACAAGGTGGCTCTTGATTATTCTACATTTATTTTGGTTTATTATCCAGTAATAAACCATTGTAATCGCTCATGAGAAAAAAAATTTGACCCCCCCCTGAAAATTTCATGGTGCAGTTTCAAGTTTCAAAGGGTGCAGAATCCGAATTTTCAATAAACACTTTTCCGTCCGTCCGCCTTACGCACGATTTCTCCCAAACGGCTGAAGCAAAAAGCTGAAATTTTCAGGAAAAATCCATCTTGGTCCGACGACGCCCCAATTCTTGAGCCAGCTCTCTCACTTAATTTAAAGTGCCCTTTAAGGGTTGTCGAAGTTTTGTAAAATCCCTAAAAACCTATTAAAAAAATCAAGGCGGCCTAAATTTGTACTCTTTTTGAAGAACACTCCACGAGGAATCGAATGAGCCAGTCCCCAGTTCCGTAGGTCAAACCATTCCCGATCTGTGGCCCGATTTATGGTGCCAACATTCGCGTTATTTTGGTTTATTATGGTTTTTGTTTTGATTTCAGTAACCTAGTAACGTAATGATGTAGTGATGTACTAATGTGGATACTGGAGTGAACTCCTAAAAGGCTTTATAGCCGATACACTGGTTGAAGCATTCTGATATGCATGAAACGCAGCAAATTCTTTCACTGGGGTTTATTATTCAGTTGGCTTGAGTTCATGATTTGAATTTCTACTAAGCTTTGGAGTGTGCGTGTTTCACAAGTGATAGAGTGATTATCGAATTTCATGAGGCACACAAATATGATCAACTGATCAATCCAGATAGGTATTTTGGTTGAGAACAGATTTACATGCTCTATGCATATCTCCTGAAATTCAATAACCACTCTATCACTTGTGAAACACGCACACTTCAAAGCTTAGTGGAAATGCAAATCATGAACTCGAGCCAATTGAATAATAAACCCTAGTGAAAGACTTTGCAGCGTTTTGTAACTGAACTTACCCGGAAGACACTTAATTATTTGAATAAACGGGAGTAGCGCTGGGACCATCCCGAGGACCAACTGATCCGCTAACCAGAATTTTGCCTAAAAGTCCTTCGGAAGAGAAAGGAAAATTAGTGGACAAACCAAGATAACTAGTTCCCTTCAAATTTAATTTCGTGAATGTGAGAAAACGCAAAAACACGTATTTCCTATTTTTTGTCCTACATTCAATTACATTTTTTCTTTCGACTTGCGTAAGTCGGCTAGGGATGAATTCTACAACTCTTTTTATGATCAGAACCATAAAATTATTGATGACCCATCCCTGAATCCTTCGTTTTAGTTACTGTCAGAAACGAAACGCTGATTTTATTTAGGTAGTTTCTAAAAGTTTCTCAAATTGTCTAATACGTTAATGTGAAGGAATAAACAATAATATTCGAAAAATGATAATACAATAAGCAAGTAATAAAATGCAATCCATTAAACATCATTGATTCATGTCGTCTTGTGTTATATACCCAATAGTTTATTAATATCGAAAATAATGAGCGTACTATGAAGAATTATCAATAAATATTGAGATTAATCATGTATGGGATCGGATTTACTAGATGCGACGCACAAGTGTGTGGCGGGTTAGCCGACCGTTCTAAATTAAGGCACGAACAACTTAAGTGGGAAGCGGATAGGTAGAATTATGAGAAAATACTACCTCTTTTCTTCAACTCAAAATATATGAGTCGTAAATAAAGTTTAAAGAAAGACAAGATGTCCATATTGTAGATAATTCTTTTTCATATCTAAGCTACCAATGATTCGAAAAACACCGCATTAAAAAATAAATTATGTGCATATCGCATCTACAAAACGAGCTAGGACACATCAGAAAATGTTTGTGAAAGTTGACCGATGACCGATTTCTCTTCTTTAAACCAAACAGATTATTATAGGTTTCATATACAAAAATTGTACTTGCATTTCATTAAAATGTACAAAATGTGCGACTCAAATTCAAAAGTTGATCAAAATTCAAAACCTTCGTTTGAGTAAATGAATACTATTTATAACAAGTTTTTCCGCAATAAAATTGATTATGAACAATTTCTTTGCACACAAGTTCAATCAATTTAACACTCTAATTTTAACTAAATTTGACATAAATTGAATACTATAGCTTCGGAAAATTCGCTCAAACTTATTTTGTGTGAAAGACGGACAAATATATACTTGCGCGTTCTTACGTAAAGGTGAGAATGGATCTACAGAAGAGATGGTTGGCGTACAACCCATGTATACGTTTTCCAATACAGATGGCAAATTTATCCAATCAAATTGAAAACTGCGAACAATGACTATCCGTTACTATTTATCAAAGAAATCGAATGACAGGTACATCGGTGGTTATCAGATCAACCGAACTGCTCACTTGCCTATCCTAAATTGCACTTTTCCCGTCTGCAGCTCTCACATTACCGCCACATACCTTCATACAGAATGCTGCCAACAATGAACAACATTGTTCCTGTTTGGAGGGGTTTCTCAAACATCTTGTGTGGATGTCTTAGTTTCGATCTGTTTTTCAGTGAGAACATGAGTGAATCCATTTCCATCTTTTCCATCTCTTCCACAAAAAAACATTAGTGTCAAGGAGACACTGACAGAGTTTTGTACAATTGATAGGAAATTTTTCAATGTTACACTGAAAACCTATATATGCACACATCATAAGACTTCTGTTGTTGGAATTTGTCAAATTATTGGTACAATATTTCATCCTAACAGCCCGAGGAGACCCCAACAGAAAGTCACCCCGCAGTTTCACGCCTGTCGCTTTTAATCCGTCCCGTCATTTGAGCCACCACGACCCTCCTTTGTGACGCGTCCAGGTGCCCACCCCATTTCACGCCGTCGAGCCTCAAAGGACACTTTTAAAGACGCTTACGTTACTTCGAGCTTCCTCCTTCCCTACCATTGCTATTGCTCAATGGATAAATCCCACACAGGGCAGAGCCCCTTCTATGCAGACAACCGGATGCGGACTGTTTGCAAGAGGGAGCTAAAAAGCTTTGCGTTGTTGCTTCCTGACTATCAGGGGCTGGAAGACAGAAACAATAACATTATCGGTGCAGCACAGCAATCCGCAAATGAAAAAAATTTATTAATTTTCCATATTTTAAATATTTCTTGAACTGTTTATTATGAGCTAAAAGTCAAAGTTTTTGGTTTTTAAAAATTTCAGCTTGCTGCAATGTTGTTCTTGTACGAAAAAAAAACGCCTAATATATAGATGTCTTATTTTTTTAATTATGTGTGATTATGAGGTTCGGGGGTCACTTTCAGTTTTAGAAATTGCGGTTATTTGCAATGGGGGGATTTTCACGGACTTGTGATAGATATGGTTAGTTAGCCCCTTCCCGATTTTAGAATCTGTCGCCTTGGGAGATGAATCGGACGCCTGCAAGCGTTTAGTGCATCCGTGAGGGTAGCGGAGCATTATCAATGCATCCAGCTCATTGGAAGGGGCAACTAAACCATTCCATCACCTCACAGACTTAAAGACCTCTTCCCGTCGAGTTTGCATCCAAAATTACTGACGAATTACACATCACTTGCCTAATTCAGAAAACACCGGGAAAATTTCGTTTTGGACACGTTTTTGAACCAGAGCTTCTATGTGAGTTACGGTCGGACTGGGCAGAAGGTAGGACAAACTAGATCCCCACTGAAGTCATTGTGCGAAAGAACTGATTTTTTTACATCAATGCTAAGGTATTTTATGTCCCGTATGTAAATGTCCTTGAAACGTGAATGTTTTTGGTCAATTGCAATGTTTCATTCTCATCAAAAGGTTGGCACCCACCCCACTTAGGGTCTAGTTAGTTGTGACAACCGTGGGGAGAGAATCCTGAGCCAGAGGCGAAATCTGGGACCCCTTAAAAAACGAAAACAAAATGAAATAAAAAGCGTCTACGAGTTATTGTAACCATACAACGTAATAAATTACAAGCCATTTCGAGAGAGAGAGGAAAATGAAGGGAGGAATATCGATTGTCAAAATTTGAGAATGATCGGGGTTCTACAAGATGGATCTGTCCTTTTTCCTATTTTGCCAAATCCCCCCCCCCCCCCTTTTTTTTCACAAAAAACAAGTCCAAAGAAAATTCGGGCTTTCTTACGAAGGTGCTCTCTACGGGGCTGGTCACACTTAGCCAGCCTGATACTCATAACATTGGGAGTACATGAGGAAAGGGAAGTAAAATGGTAGATTTCGAAGTTTCTGACATCACGTTCAAAATAGGAGCCGTATTTTAAACCTGAATCAATCGGAATGGCCTAAATTGCAACAAAAATGATTGATTTAGAGTTTTGTATCGCTAGATTGGGAAAGGGCCAGACTGTACGGTGTCTGGACAGATACAAAGCAATTGTAAATTGACAAGTGTTTTAAATGATCCTATGGAGTATCTGCCATTGGTGCTCTGTCTTAATAAACAAACTATATTAACTACTCAATTAGAAACTGTTCCACTCTTATTAAGGTGAAGTAACTTGTCGGGCTGAGCTCTGTTGTTATGTTACGTTTCTAGTTAAGAAATTACGAGGAACTTCAACTTCATCTTTTCTAAGAACCTCCGGGTGTAACAAAATGAACTAGATGAAACTATGAAAAAATTATGTTAGAATGACAATGCTTCACGTAGGAGCCTGTAGGAGGAGAAATATATATCCCCTTACCCCCCTTCTGTGAGCCTCGAACTACAAAGAGTATGGAGGCAGCGGTACATTGTGGGGCAAGGGCGGCAAAAATTTGATTTGCTGAAAGTGTCGATTGAATAGATGATTAATGATTATCTCAGTATATTAGCCACTGATCTAGTTACAGTAAGGATTTGGACTGAAACTCAACTAAAACTAAGTCAATAGTGGTCCAAAGTCAAGAGATTGGTAGTTGTGAGTAGAAATGATGCAAGTCGTCAGGATTGTTACGTCAATTTGCGAGGTGAGAAACCTTTTGGTTTATTACTCAATAATAAACCATTGTAATCGCTCTTGAGAAAAAATTCTAACAAAAAAAAAAAAACATGGGAAAAACCCATGTTGGTCCGGCGACGCCCCAATTCTTGAGCCAGCTCTCTCACTTAATTTAAAGTGCCCTTTAAGGGCTGTCAAAAGTTTTGTAAAATCCCTAAAAAAAACCTCAAAAAAGTCAAGGCGGCCTAAATTTGGACTCTTTTTGAAAACATTCCACGAGGAATCGAATGAGCCCCTCCCCAGGTCCGTAGGTCAAACCATTCCCGATGTATGGCCCGATTTATGGTGCCCACATTTGCGTTGCCAAACACAGCGGCCAAAACCTGAAAAATAATATTTGAAAGCGTTAAAGCAGTGCAAAATATGAAGGATGGAAGAGGTAGTCCCACAAAAAAACTCCACTTTTCGCCGGAACGAGGAAAGTTTGTCCTCGCTGAAGACATGTGACAGTTCACACAAGGACGAAAAGCATCCGCCTCTGCCTGCCCCTCCAAGCACATCTATATAGATAGGGTTCGAAAACCGAGAATTTCGTAATAACGGAAGACCACGATCAGACAAGGCAACTTGGTTTTGTTTACCCAACTGCCACAAATGCAAACTTGCAAACACAAATACTTCCGCTTAGTTTATGGTCAGTCTCATCACGAACGTTACCCGCAAGAGTAAAAATGGAATATCGTGATCTGTGCGAGTGTACATGGAACCATACTTATTAAGGTAACTTGTGCACATTCACTCATTGCCTCCCAACAGAAATAACCGCTCCGCACAATTCGTGAATCGGAACGACAGACCGGTTACTTAGGAACGTCAAAGTATCCGTTTTGAACGTTTGTGGATTGCCAGCTTTGGATTAAACGATACAATTGATCCAAGTTTTTGCGAGAAAACAATAGTAACCACACAATTCGACTGATGTTTTTTCACTGTTATAGCATCGGGTGCAATACTGATGAGCTACTGGGTGTTACTGTGCTTTGTAATAGCTCACAGTATGTGAACTCAAGAACTTGTGCAAGTCGTACGGAACGTGTTGCTTCCGGCAGCTCCGCTTGAAAACAGTCTGATTAGGGTTTTTCGGCCTCTCAGCCTTCCCCAACATCCCTTCAAAAACACACTCTCCTAATGACCCTCTATTGACACCCCCGAGTAAAACCCTTGCCACCGAAGGAAGGTTTTTTTTTCACGTATAAATTTCGCGTTTAGAAACTTATTTACCTCACATTGTGCGGCGACAATGTGACTGATTGTCATCAACAATGGATAATCCACCAATCAGAGGGTCCATTGTGAAGGGGAGGCTACCCGAGGCCCCTGCCCAATGGGCCTTGATTAACAATACGGGTCCTAAATGGGGACGGGTAGGAGGGCGTTTATAATATCTCATTCTCCAGGGTTTTCGCCCACAATGCCCTTCGGGAAGACTTTCAATGAACGTTTGTTCACCTTTCCACCATTTACGTCTTCATTATACAGCTCTTTAGGTAGCCTACCTTCTCTCCGTGTATGGAAAGCACGTTCTATTCACCTGGTTCCCTTACTGTTTCTTCATTTCCCAACAACTCTGAGTACGAAGTAAAGTTTTGTAACTTACGAACCTACTTGTCGAACCTTACGAGCAAGTTATAGACATTAAAATATGACTTCTACAACAACGCAATGCAATTGAGTAGTTACTCCTTCCAAGGATTGACACGATTAGCCTGAAACAACCAGAGATACTCCCGAATTGATATCCCCAAGGGCAGCGAGAAACGCTAAGAGGGAATCATTCATCACACTGCCTTATGAATATTTTAGGTAGAACATTGTCATTCTTTATGGTCTACATTTTTTAATTTTGAAAAGCAATGCAGATCTTATGTACATAATGATATCCAGTAACGGATGCTCCAAACTTGAATCACTCTAAAAAAGTTCGTCCTCTTTTATTAATTCGAGCATATTTTATCGAAACTCGAACGCCTTTGGGTCAAAGCAGTGTATGAAGTTCAAATGTACGACGAACCAAATTGTTCAAAATTAAATTCCACACAAAAACCAAGTTTTAGTTGTTTATGTTGAAACATGTTGTTGAACCTACATGACCTTAATTACGTTTTGGTTGAAATGTGTTGACATGAAATGTTTCCTAATGATGTCCAATTTTAAAGAAAATTTTATTTGTTAAATAATCTTGTAAAATATGTAAAATAATAAATAACTCTTTTGAATTTTTGAAATAACACTTCGTCCTCTTTCATTATTTTGAGCATGTTTTATGGAAACTCGAATGCATTCTGAGCAAAGCAATGTATAATTTCCAAATTTATGAAAAACCAACTTGTTCAAAATGAAATTCCACACAAAAACCAAATTTCAGCTGTTTAGAATGAAAAATTTACTGAACCTATAAGACCTCAGTTACTTTTTGGTTGAATGGTGTGTGGTAGGCCAGTTTCCCAATAACGTTGAATTGTCGGAATATTATAAAACGCAAGAAACATCATCTCGATCATTTCGCTCGTATAGGGGAATTAATCTCCGTAACACAAGAACTTGTTTGTGAAGTACCCATGTTTTATTCTTCATAATAATAAAGAATAATGTACGTACCACCATTTTAACATGGAAGTAATAATACGGATCTATTGTTAAATAAAAATGAATAACCATGTTCATAATTGGGTTGATAAATTTAAATTTTGACGTTTTCCAACCTATGGATTCTCATTATTAAGCGATTTTCATCTACTTCCTCTTTTCATCCATTACTCAATCTCATCGTGTCCACCAGACAAATGAATAATCAAATTTAAGAATAATTATTTGATTAATTCTAAGTGAATAATTAATTTGATTATCAATTTTCATTTACTCGCGTTTTTCAAGTTTGACATTATCAAACCATGTTATGCATTTTCATTATTAGGTTTGTTCCGTCTTTTCGCAATTTTCATCAATTACTCGATCTCATCAGACCTACCAGACAAATTAATAATCTTGCTTAAGTGATATTAATAAAGATTCGATTAATTTAAAGTTCGACATTATCCAACTATGTTATGCATTTTCATTATTAAGTTCATTTCATCTCCTCGCGTTTTTCATAAATTGGTCAATCTCAAAAGACCAATGTTATTTTTCAACGAAATGATCGGAGGGCCAAATGGTACTTCTTCATTCCTTTTTTTATTGCACTTACTTTTTAATGAAATAATTAACGTGTTAATGAAAAATAGCAGTAAAAGCTGCTAAATTATCTTTCCTTCGCTTGGAATACACATCATCATCATCACCGTGAAAAAACGTTTTCGTTCTATGTATTAATTTATAGCTTATGACTCATGCAAAGACGAGGTTACGAACATTTTTCCGCTACATTCCAAGACCTTTCGGTTCTATCAATCTTAATGGAATTTATTTATGTTATTTTAGCGATCAATTTTGCAGAAGAAGTTGACAGAAATCGATTAGCTTTAATAATTGCAGGAATGATCCTCTACCCATTTCTTTAGTCATAGTTACCCACATTACAAAAAGGATGTTATTTAGATGATCTACTAATTTTTATACCTTTTTTTAGTAACTTATTTATTGGAATTTGTAATGGATATGGATAATTTAATCTTCCCGTGAAATGGAACTGCTAAGCCAGAACATAAACCTCTAGCAACTTCCGATGTATCCTCTGGATGTTGCAGGCGTATCGCCAATATTTTCGATCTGTAATATTTATAAATTCATAAACCGTCACAATCGTTTCATTCTGTTCCGCTCTAATTTTTGGGAGCTTCATTTAAGTTGGAGAACAATTGATAGTTTTCGGCACATGTTCAGAGATAAGATTTCAACGGAAATACATAGCCAAGGAGACGGCATAGCAGCTTCTTCGTTAGATTCTTTACCATGAGAGCTAAATTGAATCAAAATTGTGAAAGTTATACCTGTTCCAAGGATTTCACGTTAGCGTACACGCAGAGCACTGCTAATTATATTGAGATGAAATTCGTATGGAAACTCAAGAGACCTTATCCGCATAACCCATCAAAATTTGAGCTAAATTCATTGAAACATGTGAAAATTACGGCTGTTTCAAGAATTCCACGTTAGCTCATGCGCAGAGCGTACTGCTAATTATATTGAGATGAAATTCGTATGGGACCTCAAGAGGCCTGATCCACATAGTCCCTCGAAATATGAGCTGAATTAATTCAAAATTGTGGAAGTTATGGCTGTAACAAGAAAATGCAAACAGCCAGACCGACAGACACGGAACCAAATTTATTCAGTAGGCTATGAAACGCAAAATGCGAGTGGAAATTTTGAATTCGGACAACAAACATTTTTTGGCTCCCGAAAGTGAACACAAGGCTTCTGCTGCTTCGTAGACTGGGAACTTTTTATATCAAATTTATCTAGTACTGACCTCACGGTGTTGATAGTGAACTCATGGTGGCGGAACCTAACCCCAAAATTACTGAATGGCTACCTGGCAAAAACCGTAGGGAACTAAAAACAATGGTCGGATTTATAACCGGCTTTGCAACATAAGGTTTCACCTACACCGCATGGGGGTCACACAAAGTTCAACCCTATGCAGTTTTATGAGGAGAATCTGTTATCAACACCACGTTGACATGAGTGATATGAAGGTGAAACAAGCGAGATGACGAAACGGCATCCCACATAATATTTGAGTGCCCAGTACTCACCTTTCGCTGTTGAAAACTCTTCGGGGCGAAAACCCCAACGAGGTTTATTTTAACAGAACAACTAATATAGGGCCTCAAACCCATTACCAAGGGGCTGAATCTCATTCTCAGGGAAATACAATAAGCCAATAGGCTGCTGTGCTAGGGGCCCAGAAGTTTTAGTCCACATCTACATCTACAAGGTGTTGATTCCATGGCAGAATGGTTGAGAAGATAAAATAACGCACCATCTACTTCAACTCCGAGATACAAATGAAGAAATTAACTCTTCTCTCACTTGGCAAGTCGTTCATACAAGCTTGTGCGGACAGGATCGAGGTTGCCTCATTTGTTTATTACCACTTGTTTCAATGCCAGTAATTAGTTCTAAGTGAAAATATCAGGTCCAGATTCATATTTAGAACAGTTGGTTTTTGGACTTCTGTCCACAAAAGGCAGCACAATGCAACAGAATTACTGACTTTTTTTCGACTTTCGGATTCGGCACGTCTTGAACGTAATATAATAAGGAAGGGGCAGGGAATTACTTCTTTCATGGTGGAATTGCAAAATAATGAACCAAAAATACTTCACCGAAGTGCAGTAATTTGAGTCGCTCTTACCTATTAATACGCTGACTACTTAGTTAATTGGTATCGATTGGACCGAGGGGATAAAATTAGATTTAACTCCGCCGCCAACTCGATTCAATTTTTCAGGATTTCAGTAATGGACCGAGTCAGGTTTTGGGGAATGAGTTTCAACCCTCGACAGAGGAAGTACGGAGGATCGGGGTCGGAGCGGTATTAGAAAGCCACCACACCCCGCTTTCGGACTGATTACCTTACTTTACTAAATGGTTTTTCCCAGTTTCCTCCCCCATCCGATTGCCTCATACACCTTTTTCCTTTAATTAAACCACACTAAGCCGTCACGTTAATCCGTCAAAAAGTAAGTCGCCTCAAACGGAACGGAGTCGTAACTGTAACTTGTTATAGACTTTAAATCAATGGAGCGAACAATGACTGATACTCTTGAAAGATAGTTTAGTATAGGTTAACGAATAACAAGAATAAAATTCTTGTAGAATGAATAATGATTACGTTATCATTGCTATTAATAATTGAATTGCTTGCAATCGATGTGGGGTCATCGATATCGTCTTCCAACAGAATGCTCAGCATGTCCAGGAAATGGATTGAACACTGCTGTACTCAAAAACCGAGAAATTCTGAGGCCCTCCGCACAACCCATTGGAGCAAGAAGCCCAGCTTTTCTTTGTCTCCTTAACCTCCCGTTAGTCGCAGCTCCAGCTCGACATGGATAGTCGCGCGTATGTGTCACATACACAACATAGATTTAAGAATTTTATTCAGCAAAAACACGAGGATTTGGGAAAAATAGGTTAACAGTATACAAAGGAGGTTTCACAGAGATGCATTCATTATAAGGAAGGCCCTAGGTATCGAATAGTTTATAACTACTCTTTATGGAGAGACATTTTGAGCCTTTCAGTATTATTTTTGGTCCATATTAGAGAACGACATTCAGGAACTCAAGGGTGGAATTATTAAATAAAGAATAGTAACAAAAATCTTTATACGTAACTTGCAAAATTAGGGATAAAAATCAAGAACATACATAGGTATTTCTAAAATTTGCTACCCTTTTTTCACGGGATGTACCTAGAAGGTTTTATCCAAATAAAGTAATGTTATAAAGGAAATTGAACTTATAAACTCAGCGAACTTTTTTTTAAAAAAAAAGTACATTCTGGATAAGTATTTAGTTTGGCTAGAATCACTGCAATCGAAACAAATGGGAGTTGAATGTTGTGAGCAAATGTGTTTTGGTTATGTAGGTACCATGGTGTAATCCTTATTCTTTTAAATGGTTTGATAATTAAAGTTGATTTTGTAAGGGAAAATCCCACTTATGATCATTCAGATCGGACATTCGTTCAGAGGTTATGACGGGTATAAAAAAATGGTTTTTGCCGAAAGGTATTACACGTACAACGTCAAAACCAGTAGCATTCATTTTCCAAAACGAATCTAATTGCTACATCATTTGTCGAAAAGTAATCCCGGCGGGTTTTAAATTTGCACATTGCAGAATGATTTACTGATTTGTGAGCAACCAAACTTTAAATCGTAACCCACGCTTTCCCGGAAAAACATCATCAAAATTGAATGCAAACTGTAAAAAAAGGTTATTACAAGTATTTCACATTCGAGCATGTACATCACCTTCCGATGACACAATAGTGGTGAAATGCGAATGAAATTTTTAAACCATTCATTATCCGACCACCCTCTAAATTGTGGAGATCAGACCACTAAAACCAGAGGCAATGGAGCGGACTGAATTTCACATTTACGCCTGAGCAAACGGTCAAATTGATGAGAGATTTGAAGATCATTGAAGACCATCTACAACCCCCTCATTTCCTGAGATGTCTTCAAAATCTGAGGAAAACAGTAGAAATTAAGCTTGGAGCAAGAATTCGCCGACACACCGAACACACGAAATAAAAGTTGTTGAGAATGGTCACAAACATGAAGTACTCATAATTTTTCGTTCTATTTTCAAGAAAGTTTGGTGGGCAGATTTCGAATATCCAGAAATACAGGCGAGCCATGTTATTGAAGAATCAGAGTGGTTGAAAATCCAAAGGTAGTTTAGGAATTGAAGCAGGAAAATCTGCTTATTCAAGCAGCAGCAGAATAAAGTTATTTCCACTTAAGCATTTTTATACTGAATTGGCTTCAATTTAGGCTGGTTTTAACCTTTACATTACTCATGATTGGTTTTAAAAAGTCCGCATGGCACATGCACAGTTATATTTAAAATACAATAACGGTCTTTAAACTGTTAAGCTTATACGGTTGGAATCGATAGTGGCCATCTTGGTATCATGATATTAACCCTTACCCACTTAAGTGGATCGATTATTACGGTTGATTATGCACGTTTAAATTCCACTTTTAATTACTTGGGTTGAACTTTAGAAGTTATGATTGACATACAAATTCTGTAAGTAAGATGTAACGGTTTGAACAAACTGTCGTAAGTTTAGTCTACTAACAAATACCAAGTTACCTATTCATTAGTGGTTCAATAGTTTTTCATTTTTAAAATCAATCTTTCAGCAGTGATGAAATTAATAGTTTTACAGACTTTTTGGGTGATAATCATGAACTACGGAGTAAGCAGCAGCTCTTCGGGTGATTTCTTTCTGTTACACTAGATTTTGACATTTTATTCGAAGCCTGTGGTAATTTATTGTTGCCGTTTTATTGGTTGAGCTCATACAGGCATCAACCCAATCATGGAAATATTAGAGGAAAGAAGAGAAATAAATAACATGACTTCAGCTCGACATTTGTGTTGATAATGAACTCGAGTCCCTATTGTATAACCCTAACCCGGGCAACGGCGGCTAAGCCAGGTAGTCATTCATCGTTCGTACTTAAATAGCCCACACAATCGAAAATTCATTACTAAAATCGAATAATTGAGGAAAATCACCCGCAGCCAATTATTATTAGCCAATCAGTCTTCTTTGGGGCTTACCAGGCTGGCTGTAAAAAAACCGGGGTAATTAGTCGCATCTCAGAGTCGGAAAGACATTTTAATTGGTATTGTATCCTTTTCATTAAACATTATGTTGCAATCAGTATTTCTCAGAATCAATCCAATTAATTTGTCCGACTTCATTTGGGTATCGTTAAATTCAACGCGGTCGTAATTAAAGCTGTTCAGTTCATTAGGCCATTATTCGCAAGCCTAAAACCGTTGGGGCAGAAACGTTGGTTTTTAAAGTTTCTTCTCTACTTACGTTTAGGGAGCAACATCATAATCATAATCTAACATTTTGACCACGTTAAATTTTTAATTTTCTATCAACTAATTTTTTTTTTTTTTTTCAAGTGAGATACAATTTAGTATACGTAGAGTTCTAACGAATTTCTGTTGTAAATGCGATGTGCAACTGTTAACAGATTTTTCCGTTCCACCGACGTACCTTACTTTCATCGTCTCAAACTCTTCTTTCGTTGCCCGGTTAGAGCCTGTCCAATGACGTCTTTATGTACGAGTCCCACATCGCGCGTCAACACACGCGCGTACCAGATACTAGATCATACATTGTATTATAGTGCAGTGGAATCACAAGACGTGTTACCGCCTTTACATGCCCACTTTCAGCCGTCAATCTTCCGAATTTCATTTTCCGACGTCTTCCCATACTCTTTGGAATCAGGAACGTCGCTCGGGGTCGCCAGCCTAATTTACTTATTCTGCGGTATGTACTCGTGTCTTGAGTAGTGAAAATTGCGGTCAGAACTTTCCTTTATTGATTTTATAAGTTCGAAACAACTTCAGTTAAATACTAATAAATCATACATTATTTGTTTGTTTTCATTATTATTACAAAATTAGGAGGAGCTCCTATGTGTAGAAACTTGTTCTTTTCTTTTATACATATTTCCTTATGAAGTTTCCAACTTTTAATTTTTATTCATTCAAATACATGCGCCAAGTAGTTCTACGGTAATTACAGGTTGATGTTTGGGTAATTGGTATGTTTTATTTCAGACCCCGCCTCTGCATTAAACCATACATAAGCAGTATGCAATTTATACAAATAAACGCGTTATCGATATTATTTAATTTATTCTCAAATCACAATCCCTCCATCTTAGTAAAATGTGAACCATCCGCGATGAAGGAAAGGAGGAATAATCGAGTAATTTCCTGCTCCCCCCTTTAACGACAATACATCTAAAACCAAAACCTCTTCCTTCGTTAATTTCCTTCAAAAAGATAGGGGGAGGAGGCTCATAATAAAAGAATATTAGTCACAGGGATTCTGGGGCCTCTGCGGGTTTGGAAATGACGGGAGTCACGTGCCGTTGATCTGATAAGACACGTGGTTGACGATGAAGGGGGCGGCGGGGTTGAGTGCCAGATATAAGTGGATGGGGATCATGGTGAGAACCTATTAAAACAACCCTCTATTGATATATATATGTCGGCCGCGGAATGGATCCAGTTAAGTGACGTCACCTTTCTTTTATCCAATTTTTGCATTAGTGAAGGGGGTCCGATCGAAATTCTGATCATCAATCTGATTGATTGAACCAATGATCGTTTTACTACATGTTACAGAATTTTCTTGGAATTTTCTTAGGTGGTGGTAGTAGATTGTGGTGTTTATTGCAATGGCATCGTAAACTCTAAAATGAAAATTTGTTCATAAAATCGGAAATTTGTTCATCGATGTAAAAACGAATATGGTCATGTTCCAATGATTGAAGCGAATAAAAGTTGGATTCGATATGGACCTAGGAACCATTGCCACAGTCCAGTTCTGTTATGATGGTCCAAGTACAAGATACTATTAAATAGCAAATTTTGTAACATTTTGCAGCGTTTTTATTCGATTTTTCAAATCTACATTTCTTGAAACGTAAACCAACAATAATAAATAAAAAAATGTTTTACATCTCCCGAAAGTGAAAACAAAATGTCCAGTATATAAAGGTAGACTCCGAATGAATTATTCACGATTGAGGAAGTCATATTCAGCTATACCAATGCATCCGAAAACACAGGAATCGTGGATTACGCACATAACTCAGCTGCCGAAGGAGCTCAAGCCCAATTCTAACTACCGAGGAAAACAACAAGCTTTAACGGAGAAGTCATAGAGATAATCATAGCTGTAGAATACGTGCTAACCCTCTAACATGAAAACACGTCACACTGGATCTTATTAACTGATTAATAGGGTAAACCTGTAGCTCTGATTGCATCAGATCACGAGGTCGTTCAAACATGTTTCTTGTACTACAGGCGTATTCAAGCCTCCTCAAAAGCTCCTGTACCTCTGATTGCATAAGGTCATTGAGAGATGTTTCTTGTGGTAAAGGAGGGGGGGGGGGGCTTCAATACGCTCGTACCAATCCTAACACTCTGGTCGGATGACAGTAATTTTTATCCAGATTCGCTAACACTCCACCGCTGACGTCACAACTGATTTTCATCAGAAACATTTCTGAAAGACCTCGATTGACCGTACGCAAGCAGAGGTCCAGGTTTACCCTACTCCGATTCCATGAGTTGCATTAAAAAAATTAGCGCTCCCAATATGATGAGATCAAATAATCCAGTTATTGGACTTCTCATAACCCTTTTAACTCAAGAAGTAACAAATAACATCCAATTCATACTTCTATGGATTCGAGGACGCTTCGGAACCCAAGGCAATGATCTAGTCGACGGATTAACAAAGCGAGCTAGTTTATTGGGTATTGCAAGCAATATAACCGTTCCAGCGAGCGTCCATTTCACTCTCGTTGTTAAACGAGCCCAAGAAGACTGACAACAGCTGTATGTTATTAATCCCCAAAATACTGGATAATTTAGTAGAAATTTACAGACAAATGCTCCCCTCAGACATTGGTTTAAAGGGAACACAGTATCCAAACCATTCTGCAGAATCATATCGAGAATGTTGACCGATCACGGAGTGAACGGTCAACATCCTCATCGTTCAACAGACGAGAGAAGCCAGAGTGCAACAGACTTGGCGACACGTGTGGTAATTAAGGACATTGAGTGATGATATATCTGCTTATTGGAAAGAGACGAGATGTTCAGGAAATTATCTAAGATAGCTGACTTTCCGACAAACTACAGTTGTCTACCATCAACTATAAACTTTATTGTACATAAAATAGTAACGATTACATACAAGAATGCAGTAGCGGCTTCTACCCTGAAACCCAGGGGGTGCACCAAGACCAAAACGGGCAACCACGAAGGGAACGTGAGATAAAAATAAATAAAATAAAATAAATAAATTTTCTCGCCCAAACACAAATTTCAACTACCAAAATGCAAAGGAGATCAACTTGTTCGCTTTCTCGGCTTCAAATCGTTAAACAACCCTAACTTTGAAAAACCCTCGAACAATCCTAACTTTAGAACTTGTCGAACTTTAGAAAACCGTGTTTCGGAACAGTGAAATTCATATCTGCTCAGCAAAAACAATCTTGGAGGTGAAAGCCCAAGTCCATCTTTAACCCAAGCTTCATTCGTATTATCGCAGCAAAGAAGACAAGGGAAGCAGAAAACTTCATTACTGGTACCTCACATCCGCAGGGCCAATTAACCTTTTCTTAGTAATGAGGGTTGAACTTGCGAATAGTGGAGCTATTTATTTATTTATGCTTGTCTTTGAGGCTTGTTGCAGTCCTGTCAGTACTGGACTGGGCCCTACATCGCAAATAATCACACTTTGCACCACCGACAATTTAAAGAACTCACGTTTTATAGCACTTACTGTATTCATCGCGTACTTACAGTTAATACAATTCAGTGACAAGGGTTGAAGACGATCAACTGATAATAGGATAAGAGTGTGTTTTAGTGATTCTTGCGCGCTGTATTTCGGGCCTCTCATTGGTTCATTCTTTTGATCTGGGTCCAACCAACGATGTGTTCCCCTTCTATTCAGAGCGCAGAGGAAATTTCGCTCCTGGACACCGAACCCCTATCCCGCCCCCCTCACTTAACTCTCGACTCCACCATCCTCTCACCTATCCTGATCCTTCGTTTGGCGCGTGTATTTGAAACTCTTCTGCTCTTCAATGAGTATTCACGGCGAAAAGGTTGAAAACACTGTGATAATATAATATTATATCAGGTATATTTTTCATTTTGGCCAGGGGGTGCAAATGCGCCTGTGGTCCTGTCAGCAGCCGACCCTGCATGAATGTGATATTTACGTATAAACAATTATGAATTCCATGGAATGATTCATTTCATTTTTAATGTCATAATATAGAGACAAAAAAAATTGTGTATATTGAATTAAAATAGTCAAAATCGAACTGAATAAACCAGTTTAATAAGGCATTATAACGTGGGGAGTCGGTGAAAACAATTGAGAAAGGACAAGTTGAGAACTGAGAGTGCTCAAAACGCCACTTCATCCGACGAAGGAAATCGAGTTAGACGGTATTGTGAATGCATAAAGGGTAAATCCGGTTCATTTTCCGGGTAGGTCATTCGGGAACGCCCCGAGAACCCTCCTCACCACCAGCTAAATAAACGATGGAACGGAGGGGTGACGGCAGGCAACAGGAATCAGGGTTGACAGGTCGAAACGCCGGTCTGAAACAAGAAAACTTGCCGGAGCCGGAGGGTCAGGGTTATGAACGGGCGGTTTGAGGGCCAGGACCGGAGCGGGGAGCTGGAACAGAACCCAAAAGGTTCTCAACTGAGAACACCCTCTCGCGTTTCCGAGGGAGGAATTTTCCGAGTCATCAGCCATTCAGAGGAACCACCCCGGACCACCCTCCTTTTTCCCAAACGATACATCAAACTTTATCAGATAGTAAATATCGATTTCTCCACACTCCCTTTCTCCTTTTTTCGCTCCCACACGGATATATATTTTTTTCTTTTTTTTCTGCGAGGGAGCCGGTGGGATTTCATTCAAGGGCTGATTGAACTTTCTTAGGGCTGGAACACCGGGGCAATTTGATTGGGAAACGGTGAAGGAAATCAATTGATTTTCAAACCTCTACATTCACCACCCTTTTATTTTCATACGCAGCACTCTCATGCATCTCATTTTTTCATAAAATTATGATCATCTATGTTTATCGTTTATAATTCAAATCACGATAAAACAAAAACTTAAAATAATAATAATAACCAACTACGCTTTCCCATTTTGCTGAACAATGCTCAATCTCGGTTACAAACATAAAGCTCGAACTGTTTTATCCGATGACATTAACAATAGTTTTTCACAAAACAAACTTTGAAAATACCGCTAATTTTTACACAAAGGTTCATTATTTCTGTAACGCGGTTCGCTGGACTACCGGAACTGGACTGAACGAAAACAGACATTACCTCCAAGGTTTACTCGAAAACACGGAGAAATCCAATTGAAATTTAAAGAAATGAAATTAAAATAGAGGAAAAAAATATGCTTCCGTTTATCCTACTCAATTGAATCGAACTTGGGGAATGGCGTTATACATAATACAATCATATAACATCAACCGTGCTTCTTGGTAAATCGCCAGCCAGGGGGCCGACCGCCTACCTGACCGAATTTCCAGATGAGCGAATGGATGATCGTACAGCAATCGGAGTGGGCTCATTCGATTCAGGGAAATAATTTTTTTTCTGAATCAGAAAATAAAAACTATCCTCTCACATGGAGAGTTTTTCGACCTTTCGATAGTTTATGTTGGCTCGATTATTCAAATGACGCTAGTTGTTTAATTTTGTGTAAGCTTTGTCAACCAAGATGACAACCTCATTTCTAATATCAGATTCAAATATGTATATACCTCACCTGATTTCCAATAGAACGGGTATTTTCAATAAACAATACTGTAAATAAAATGAAAGAAGAGTTCTAATAATAAGTGTTCAGAAAGCAGCAGATCACTTGAGAGCATTAGGCACGGTTGGGCGCATAGAACGAAGTGTGCGACAGCGGGTCTAGTTCCACACTCGCGTGCGGTATTAACAATCTAACAATACGAAATTGTGGCAATATCGTGACACAGAGTTAGTACCTACATAAATGAAAATGTCAAGATATTCCCGAGATACAGGAGAGAAACAATATTCTATACGCTAAAATAAAAAACATATCGTGATACACATGTCCATCTATGTGGTGAAGCTAATTAATGATTTAGGCCAAGATAGACACACAAAAAAACTCGGCGCTACGCTCCTCGCCGGGGGCTGCGCCCCCTGGACCCCCCTTTTGCTTTTATTTATAGCCTGCTGCTACAAGTATAGAAACGTAGAATACGCTTTAGGATGTTTTTGGTTGTTTGGGTTCGCACTGTCCGCCTTTTTTTCGCAACCGCCACTCTCTCGATCGTTCAGCAGCAGTTTTTGGTCGTTTATAATGAAGAAGACATGTACCTGAAGAGCTCGAAGGAGGACAATCTGGACCGTGGCAGGAGAACATCACCGAAGGACGATTCGCGAACGAGTGAAACTCCGATTTACATAAATAAAATTACTCACTTCAAACGGGTTTGTCGCAACTACTACACACGGATGTAAATATGCAAGTTGTTGCTTGGTGATCGCCTTTAGTTACCCAATGTGCTTATAAACATCAATTATCGGTGTTTTATGATCATATGATCTGTTTCTAAAGCAGCCCAGAACGTTCTAGACTTTTCCGTGTCACATTTCGTTACGCTCAAGCGTTCCTTTTGGTTTATTATTCAATAATAAACCATAGTAATCGCTCTCGAAAAAAAAAGTTCTAACCCCCCCTGAAAATTTCATGGTTTACGTTTCAAAGGGTCTGGAATCCAAATCTGCAATAAAAAATTTTCCGTCCGCCGTCCGCCGTACGCCGTACGCAAGATTTCTCCCAAACGGCTGGACCAAAACATCTGAAATTTTCAGGAAAAATCCATGTTGGTCCGACAACGCCCCAATTCTTTAGCCAGCTTTCTAACTCAAATTGAAGTGCCATTTAAGGGTTGTCAAAGTTTTGTAAAATCCCTAAAAACCTCAAAAAACATCAAGGCGGCCTAAATGTGGACTTGTTTTGTAGAACTTTCCATGAGGAATCGAATGAGCCCCTTCCCAGGTCTGTAGGTCAAACCATTCCCGATTTATGGCATGATTAATGCGGCCAAGATTTGCGTTTTTCGAGTTCTGTTATCGCCTTCTCGATAACTGGCAGTTTCCCATCTGGCCGTTCCAAGCGCCCTCAACTCGAATATGGGAGTGAGCCCATTTCCTTTAATTTGATGTAGGTCTGATATGATAAATGAACGCAAGCCAATTGAATAATAAACCCCAGTGAAAGAATTTGCAGCGTTTTTGGCTAGTTGGTCCATGGCTAAAGCGTATTCTACGCTAATAGGAAATGGACGTTAGAGGTCACATGGAACTATTTCTGAAGCAGTAACACAGACGTTAAAAATATAGTTAAGACCACATCCATTTCTAGTCAATAAAATTCTTAAATATTATGGCTCAAGTATCAAGATGCAGACAAATGTGAACTGACGATCTGAGACATTTGGTAATTTGCCCATTTCTTTCTTACTGCTGCTTCAGCATCACTCACAGCGCCCCTCTTTGATGCCACTAATGCAGATGACGAAACTGGTTGTACATGTAGCATCTCACGCTCAAGGCTGAATTGTTTGCCGAGGGATCTTAAAAGGGGTTTTTGCCATCAGGCGGTTCGATGTCGTCCCTGCTCAATTGACTGACAAAAGGGCGTCATTCAACTGCTGGGCCTTGATTGACGACCTGAATATCTCGTACGAAACCCACGCAACCCAAGTTCTTTACTGGAAAAAGAATTCCAAACTTCAAGGAGGGATACTTGAATCAATCTAGTAGAATGCAAGGTGCCCCCGGTAGGATTTCAATGTACCGCTATTTGAACTCTTTCAGTGTCGGAAAACCGAGACAGTTTTAATAAGAATCACTGAAGGAAATCAATTGTTGGTTTATTATTCAATAATAAACCATTGTAATCGCTCTGGAAAAAAAAATTCTAACCCCCCTGAAAATTTCATGGTTTACGTTTCAAAGGGTGTAGAATCCGAATCTGCAATAAAAAACGCTGCAAATTCTTTCACTGGGGTTTATTATTCAATTGGCTTGCGTTCATTTATCATATCAGACCTACATCAAATTAAAGGAAATGGGCTCACTCCCATATTCGAGTTGAGGGCGCTTGGAACGGCCAGATGGGAAACTGCCAGTTATCAAGAAGGCGATAACAGAACTCGAAAAACGCAAATCTTGGCCGCATTAATCATGCCATAAATCGGGAATGGTTTGACCTACAGACCTGGGAAGGGGCTCATTCGATTCCTCATGGAAAGTTCTACAAAACAAGTCCACATTTAGGCCGCCTTGATGTTTTTGGAGGTTTTTAGGGATTTTACAAAACTTTGACAACCCTTAAATGGCACTTCAATTTGAGTTAGAAAGCTGGCTAAAGAATTGGGGCGTTGTCGGACCAACATGGATTTTTCCTGAAAATTTCAGATGTTTTGGTCCAGCCGTTTGGGAGAAATCTTGCGTACGGCGTACGGCGGACGGACGGAAAATTTTTTATTGCAGATTTGGATTCCAGACCCTTTGAAACGTAAACCATGAAATTTTCAGGGGGGGTTAGAAATTTTTTTTTCGAGAGCGATTACTATGGTTTATTATTGAATAATAAACCAAAAATTTCCGTCCGTCCGCCGTACGCCGTACGCACGATATCTCCGAAACGGCTGGAGCAAAAAATCTGAAATTTTCAGGAAAAATCCATCTTGGTCCGACGACGCCCCAATTCTTGAGCCAGCTATCAGTTTAAAGTGCCCTTTAAGGATTGTAAAAGTTTTGTAAAATCCCTGAAAACATCAAAACTAGTCGAATCGGCCTAAATATTTTCCTATTTGAAGAACATACCATGTGGAATCGAATGAGCTCTTCCCCACGTCCGTAGGTCAAACCATTCCCGATGTATGGCCCGATTTATGGTGCCAACATTTGCGTTTTGGTTTATTATTCAGTAATAAACCATTGTAATCGCTCTGGAAAAAAAAATTCTAACCCCTCCTGAAAATTTCATGGTTTACGTTTCAAAGGGTGTAGAATCCGAATCTGCAATAAAAAAATTTCCGTCCTAGAGAGAAACCTCAAAACTAGTCAAATCGGCCTAAATATTTTCCTATTTGAAGAACATACCATTAGGAATCGAATGAGCCCTTCCCCACGTCCGTAGGTCAAACCATTCCCGATGTATGGCCCGATTTATGGTGCCAACATTTGCGTTTTTCGTTTATTATTGTTTGTTTGTAACCTAGTGATGTCCGGCCGATAGCGTCGAGTTGTAGTGAATGTGGATACTGGAGTGATAGCCGATGCGAATACTTGTAGTGTAGTTAGTAGCCGATACACGGGTTGAAGCATTCTAATATGCATGAAACGATGATAATAAATAGGTAAATATTATTCAATATTATTACTGGGTAAATAAGTATTCTTTCACTGGGGTTTATTATTCAATTGGCTTGCGTTCATGATTTGAATCTTACTAAGCTTCGGAGTGTGCGTGTTTTACAGGTGATAGAGCGATTATTGAATTTCATCAGATATGCATAGACCACGTAAATCGGTTCTCATCCAAAACACCTATTTGGATTGATCAGTTGATGATATTTGTGTGCCCCCTCTACATCTGTCTACCTTTGGCACTCGTATTGCGTTAAAACTTCCCCAAATCCAAATTTAAACGATAGCCAGGTATATAGATCAATGGTACATCTGTCTACCTTTGGCTACATCGTTTAAATTTGGATTTGGGGAAGTTATGACGCAATACGAGTGCCAAAGGACTTGATAAATTATAGATGTTTTTATTGTGGGGGGGTATTGAGGTTCAATAAAAAAAACGCTGCAAATTCTTTCACTGGGGTTTATTATTCAATTGGCTTGCTTCATGATTTGAATTTCTACTAAGCTTTGGAGTGTGCGTGTTTCACAGGATAGGGCGATTATTGAATTTCAGGATATATACATGGGGCACGTGAATCTGTTCTCGACCAAAATACCTATTTGGATTGATCAGTTGATCATATTTGTGTGCCTCCTGAAATTCAATAATCGCCCTATCCTGTGAAACACGCACACTCCAAAGCTTAGTAGAAATTCAAATCATGAACGCAAGCCAATTGAATAATAAACCCCAGTGAAAGAATTTGCAGCGTTTTTTTTTTTTTTTTTTTTTTCAGTTTTCCTTTTTACTTCACTTACATTGATTTTACAACTCTACATAATATTGATAATTCACTTCTCTTGTCTATACATCATTATTATGATGAATAAAGTTACATTGAATTTCTGAGTGGTTGAATTGTTTACCTGTAGTAGAATGAAATTCAATAATGCATTATTATTCACTGGACTCAGGTAATTCGGATTAAGGTTTGAAAAAATATCGATGACCGATATATCGAAATATCGATATTTTTCTTGGATATATCGAATTACTAAAACAATACTTTTTAAAAATATTGATATTCTTTGCCGATATCCCTAGTCCAAACATCAAATATTAATGTAGATATTGATAAGGTCCAATAATGAAATTCGTCGTTACCTTCAGGCAAACTTGAGTAAACGTATTTAACTCTCGGTTACCTGGATTACAATACAACTTCACCAATAATGCGTCTTTGGATTCTTACCTGCAACAAAAAAATACAATGTATTCGTTAATTTAGGGTAAATTAATATTATATATTACATTATTACTGAAATTTACCATTGAATTCATAATCTTTTTACTTCCTCGCCAACATTTGCTTCCTACAATGTTGTTCAATCCACGGATACTAGAAGAGTATCTTCTAGTATCCGTGGTTCAATCTTAGCGTCGGCTTTCATGTCAAGTCTGATTGAAGTTGATACGGGTTATTACCAAAAATTATGCTTTTTAACTCTATTTCATCCGTGTAGACGTTTGAAAGGAAAAAAAGAAGGTATAGGTACACGAATGTGAACAGACGTGAACATACCAAGAGGCTGCAAATTATTAAATAACTAATATATTTTTATTTCTTTATTAGAGAGCCTTCTACGCAGATTACCGATCTGAAGTGCGACCTAATTGCTTTAGATGACGCAGTTCCACTATCTTTGCTTTTGGAAGTGGAACAAAGTATATTATACTTAAACAAAATTTAGAACTTTTCACACCATTTGAGATATCTCCAAACTATGAATAATCTAAACGAAAAAGGACCATTGAATTATCCAAACCTGAGTGACAACTTTGTAGTGTCAGTCAACAACTATAATTGGGGAAACAATTGTCACCAATTCGGTGCAAAAGCTTTTTCAACCAAAGAGCACTCTTTCCGAACAGAGTAAAAGCCGCATACCTTATTTCGTTGAGCAACATCTGTGAATTCATCAGTAGCGACAACTGTTATGTGCGGAGTGGACTTCGTTGGCGAATAAACAAACATCTTCGAAACATACTGATAAAGTTCGTCATTCGCTTGTCTCTCAATATTCCAACTTTTGGGGTTGGTACTTTCCATTCTCGCCTTCTTCGTCCTCGTGAAATATTCGAACACATTATACAAGATTTCTCGAGTTAACTCCTCAAACACTTGTTGCTATTGAAAGCAGATGACTGGCTACTTGAGAACGGAGGCTGCTCGTCAATTGCACGGTTTTGATTGAAATTTACGGGTCGGGGGATTGGGATGATGCTCAAAATTAAAAATTCGGGCTTATAGGAGAACAGGTACACACTGTTGCAACGAAATATACGTAGAATTGAATAACCGTAGACAACCGCACTACAATGGAGCGAGATTTTGTCATGGCTGCCAACTGAATAGAGCATAATTCCGTACATGAGCTTCTAGTTCAGGCTGCCGGTCCATCAACTTCGCCCGGTCTCCGGTAAGAGGGCAGTATTCGGATTATGGTTAACAAAGGTTGTTCAGATGGAGCCGAAAATCGTAAAATCGCAATTTGAAGTGGAAATGTGTAAAATTTCTTTAGAATGTTTCAAACCAGTTTGAAAAGTTCTCATTTTGGTTTTGAAACCTCTCATACTGGTTTCGAAATCCCTCATTTGATTTTCAAACATCTCAGTTCCGTTAGAAGTTTCAAATTTCGGTTAATGAAATTCTCATTTTGAATTAGAAAGCTCTTATTACGATTGAAAAGTGTTCAATTAAGTTTCGAAGGAGACGTTCGGAATAGCGAGTTTCGGAAATAAATTGTCACAAAAGGAAATGTTCGATGTTGTTTCGAGGTTATTTTTGAATGTTCGCGAAGTGCTTTGAAGAGTTCAATTCGATTTCTGGATCCTACGCTTCTCGAAATGTTCACGTAAGTACTGTTGTAAGTACTATAAGTACTGATTTATCTAGGGAGGTTGGCAATGTCCATGCTGTGTAGTTCCGGAACTACGGACTCATCTACTAATCTTACCGGCTTAGTTCCCGAACTACTTCAACTGTTTACATGGTCCGGTTCGTTTATGAAGGGGTATGAGGGGGTTCACCGCATATTTTTGACTTCAATAATATCGAAAATATGATCATATTATGATGTTTGTTTTCTGTTGCAGGTGTTCGTTCGTGGAATAACTGCGGCGCATGGTAAGTGAATTTTTCATAAACTTCATAAACCATTCCAGTTCAGTACCAGGGAATTGTACACTGTACAATGTACAGGCTGTGCTTAGGTAATGTGAAAGCTATATTTATTAAAGAAGCATGTTTAATTTCATGTTAGTGATATAATACAACACAAGAACAGCTACTAGCATCCATCTCTCCATCAAAAATGTAGTAAAACACCGCCAACCGCACTTATCTATCTCAACCCATTCTCTAGATATAATTTTTCAGAGGTTTTTTCTCAGAAAACCACGTTTTTTGACATAAAAACTCTCGTTTTTACACTTTAAAACAACTTTTTTATACTTTTGACCACATTTTCGGATTCAGCGTGAGGCCCGCAGTAGCAGTTCAACATTGAAAATTTTAAAAAATTGCTTGTTTCTTAATTACTTTTATTTTTACTGCCCTTTCAAAAAACGTGCCGGAACTTGTCAAACCCCAGGAAAACTTGCAAATTTAATCAGCTTTCTAATGATATGGTCAACTTTGCGATTCCGCGTCTTATTAGGAGGATATTCATGTTTTCTCTTGCTGTAGGTTTGATCATTCGCCAGCCAAAAAACGTGTTTCAAGACTAGTTCAAACTCAGAAAGCGAGTTGAGTCGACATTTCGACATAGCGTCATGAAAGTGTACAGTTACGTTAAAATGCAATGGCAGGCATCTCAAATGAGGAATACGCGGACATTTTCTAAGGGCGAGGATTGTAGAGGCAGCCTCAACATTGCGAGATAGTGTAACGCATGACATAACAGTTAAGCCCCGTTTCCATTACAACAAAACTCTCTCGAACATGTCGCGGCCACTATGTGCCGGCACCTTAGTTGCAGAATATAAACGGTCTGGCACAAGTGGAGCAGTGGCCACTACCGGTCGCACATTTTTACTGCGTGACAAAACATGTGCCCGCGACTTGTGCCCGGAGAATTGAAACGGCCTAATGACTTGTGCCAACGGATGCTTTGGAAAAGAAAATCAATCACGCATATGAAGTGCTGACAACAACTATGACTAAAAATAAGGGTGACGACGAATGTTTTGGAGAATATGTAGGAGAATCATTGAAATGTAAACAGTAAAACAAAACTCAACATGTGCCGGGACATTTTCTAAGGCATTGTAGAGGCAGCCTCAACATTGCGAGAATGTAACGCATGACATAACAGTTTACAGCCATGCGGAAAAGAACGAGAGCCTGTATAAGAAACAATGGTGGTCATTTTGAGAACACATTGTGAGCGCGACTTCTTTCAATTTTACTAGTCTGATTCATTTAAATATTTACTGGTCTGAATACTGAAATGTTTTTCGATCATTTTTCTAGAAAAGTAGTATCACTTTATTTTTGTAACCCACCTATTTTGCGGGTTCAATCATTTCCCCAATTCATACCGCTAACTGTTTCTTTTATCCCTGGGATTCCTCGATTGCTGTTTAAAAGCTGCCTAACGTTTTTTCGCCTTCAAACTGGAATTTTTCCATGAAATCGACGCGGAATAGCAAAGTTGATCATACTACTAGAAAGCTGATTGAATTTGCAAGTTTTCCTGAGGTTTGACAAGTTCCAGCACGTTTTTTGGAAGTGTAGTAAAAATAAAAGTAATTCAGAAACCAGCAATTTTGTTTAATTTTCAATGTTTGAACTGCTATTCCGGTCCATAGGGGTTCGTTTATGATTATGAATGTGCATTTGTCGTAAAGGAAATTTCACGCTGAATCCCAAAATGTGGTCAAAAATAGAAAAAAGTTGTTTTAACGTGGAGAAACGTGGGTTTTTATGTCGGAAAACGTGGTTTGCTGAAAAAAAAGTAAAAAATTGAAAAACGCTGCAAATTCTTTCACTGGGGTTTATTATTTAATTTCGTTCATTTGGCTTACATTCATGATTTGAATTTCTACTAAGCTTTGGAGTGTGCGTGTTTTAAGGTGATAGAGCGATTATTGAATTTCGGGAGGCACCCAAATATGATCAACTGATCAATCCAAATGAATGAATTGCCATCATAAATCGGGCCATACATCGTGAATGGTTTGAGCTACAGACCTGGGGAGGAGAAAGATGGATTTTTCCTAAAAATTTCAGCTTTTTTGCTCCAGCCGTTTGGGAGAAATCGTGCGTACGGCGTTTCACCTTTCTTTATGCCAAATGTAACACTCATATCTACTCTATTACATAAAATAAGACCGGCATAATCAATCAATCAACCCTTCAGGGTAGGTAACCTTCAAAAATATCAAGTAACCAAAACGATATTTCATTCTTTTGTGCTAAAAAAATGACTTTGTTGTCGATTTTTGACTGCGATTATTTCAATTAATTAAATTATGACATTCAATTTCCTGAGTGTTCATCCGTTATGTGTAAGTTCTCCAATGCACGAACTTTCCAAAACAAATTGAGAATTTAACCTACCAAAGTAAGAGATTTCCATATAAAAAAACAATTTTTAAACCAAATGAAGAAATTCGTAAATAAAATAGGAGTTTTTGAGACCGATTTGGCAACTTTCCAAATCGAAATGAGAACTGTCCAACGAAATTGACAGTATTCCAAATCAAAAAGCATAATTTTTAAACGAGTTCGAGAACTTTCAAAATCAAAATGCGAACTTTCCAAACTAAAACGTGAGCAGTTCTAAATATACAGTTTGTTTTTAATAAAGTTTCGTTCTTCGTGATGTACCAGTGTATATCAAATATACAGTGGTACATCTTCGAATGTACCCAAATGGGAAGTTGACATAAACACTTACATCTACACAAGAATTTTACAAACCTCTTCGAGCGACTTTCTTGTATTAAAGTGATTTTGTTGAGTACATTATATTCACAAAATTTAAAGAACAACTGTACTGTGGGGAGGGGGATTATCAAACGGTTGTAAAAATATGTGAATCACAAAATTGTAAAATTTGAGAAATCCGTGTGATTCGCAGGCCGGAGAAACCTTCCGTTTTTCATATGATCCTCATACCCTCGCAGTTTTGCAGTTAGTTTCCAGTAACCATCTGGCGGCCATTCAATGTTTGTCGTAGGTAAAATGTAGCATTAGGTAATGCTTTAGTAGAATTCGTTCAGAAACACGCGAGGTTCCAAGCAAAAACGCTAACAATTTTAACACATTGGGATTTTCTGAATAATCAGTGATTTTTTGTGACATTGAATGTGATTTGAGGGGCACATCCAGGTTCAGAAATTGCGATTTTCTGCTACGAGGGAATTTCTAAGCTTCAACTATCTCAGTCGATTCTACGTCCAAAATTTCTAGGAAAATGACACACCACTTGCCTATGCCAATAAAATTTTTGGAGTTTTTGGCCCTTGCCTGTTGGCAACCTATGCATGTATGTGGACCGTGCTCGCTAGACATTAGTACCAACTAAACTTCCAGTGAAGTCCTAAGCGAAAAAAAACGGGTTCTTTAATAAGAATCTAAGGGCTTATCAAACCCATATGGTGGGGAAACTACTCCCCACAAACCGTAAAATGACAAAATTTTAGGGGCGTTATATAAAAAAAGTTTGCAAGACGATTACAAAGACTGATTATTGGAAATCATAAACCAAAAGTGTACTAGTTTTTTCAATTTTGGGACCAGTGCCACCTCCCTCTCTGCGGGCCTGGGAGAAATTAATCGCCAATCAATTCAGTCTTCCGAAATTGGGCAACAATGGGATCATTAGTGTTGTGGAAAAATGTCCCTGATCCTGAATGTCCCATGTATTGAAACACATTTGAATCGTGTAATGCATGTTTCATCCAGAATACTTCGATATTAGTTTTTTTCTAGTTATAAGAAATTCATGGAACACTTCTCAGATGTGCCAGAGTTTGTTTACCTTCCACTTTTCCTTCCAAGTTTTAGATAGGTTCGATACGATCTGTGATTCAAGAGAAAGAAGGCGGATCCCATCTAGAAGCAATCACATTATTGTTTGCCCCGTCCCACCGAGAAAACCTCCACTTCCCCTGGGTTTCCAAGAGTTATTTTTCGACAAGGCGCCCTTCGTCTGAGGAAAGAACCCAAAAAGGAGCCTGTATGATGGATCGGCGCCTGGAAGTCTCACACAATTAAACTTTTTTAACGGTAGCAACCCCTCCTTCCCTGTACCAGAAAACCGTTTCCGTGCTCGATTTCGTTTTTCGTCTTCACCCAAGACAACAGCGGGCTTGATCGATCACTGGTCGGTCAAGCGACCTGGAGCATGTAATTACTGAAAAAGCAGTTCGGGAAGAGGCATTGCGGGGAGCCAGCCCGAGTTTTCCCATGAGCATCCTAAATCCTCTGACCACTCCCTGACGGATGGCCTCTTTTTACATCCCGATCGCCGATCCCTGGAACCCGACTGGGGGATTCTGCGAGTTAAGCCCTTGGACTGCGGTGGACTTTATTGCTACTTAGGGAATTGCCTTTGGGAGAGGCCGGACCGCGGCAGGACGGGAAGGGGTCTTTTACCTCATGGAAGACTCCATTTAGAACAGCCATTTGTCGCGGCGATCATTACAAAGCTGTCGGGATGTCTCATTGCGACACCCACCCCAACCCACATCTCCCAACACCATCATCCCCCTTCCGCCCTTACACATCCAATTCCAGGGACAAATCGAACCTCATCTCATCAGTGTTGTGCCCCACCTTGAAAACGGCCGTAAAAAACAATCCCCATTCGGAAAAGCCAATAATGTTTCATCGGAAAAAGTGCCTATTCCAACTAAACTTGGAAGGTGGCAACGTAAAAGTTTTATTGCTCCCCTTTAAGGCATCTACAGTACGTCGTGCAACATTTCATGATAGGAATTTTGAGAGGCAGACACTTCGGTTACTTGTCTTCATGAAACCCATAGAAACGTTTCAAAGAAGAATAAAGTATCCTCTCTATAATCCAAGTATAAAAGCTCAGAGTTGGGAAGGAGTTATACCTATGTACATATGAGGAGTTTTATCTTTTTGCCCAAAAATTACTACATCTGTTATGATCAATTGCAAAACAAAAATCCAATACTATTACTAAAAAACTTTCCTTACGCCAATGCCGCTTTTAAAAATATGTTTTCATCTCAAAAAGTGGTAGTTACTACTTTTGAAATTCAATAAACTGCTTTAATGCATTTTGGAATAAAATTTTGCTTTACCAGGTTGTGATAGTGACATCTGTCGTGGTGAGTGAAGTAGGTATGTACATCTACGTGATCTCCGTTGGCTTCATTGCCATTCACCTCAGAAATCCGTAGAAAAACTCTTTATTGTCACTTTGGAGAAAATTATGTTGTATTGGACGTGACGTAGTGAAATATACTGGGATGGGTAAATTAATAATTAAGATTTACAGGGACAAAGAAAAAGGTTAATAATGAGAGGAGAAAAGGGCAATCATTGCAGATCAAAATAAACTAAACTTTATGCAGCCCTCAGAAAAATATAATGACTTGGGTCATAGAATTACCGACTGTAATTCAGATAAGAAAATTACTAGGAAATTAATAGCTCAAGAACCGCTGGTTCCGATGGCATAATGACCAATGATTTTTTTCTTAAATCAGTGACACAACGATATCGCTCGGCCAAACTGTATCGTCATAACATGTTCGCTGTTATCTTCGAAATAGGAACTATATAGTGGTTTTCTTGCCGGATTAGAGGATCCTGGGTAAGCAGATAATGCCCCAAACACACTGCTGATCCTCGGCCTAAACACGCGCTTCCAGTGCCTCTTCACTTTTAAGTGCCCAAAACTTGGTATATCCTACTCCGCACCTTTTCAGTTGTCTCTGAGAGAAAGTCCTGGAACTTATCTGCACTATGATTCATGATTAGTGGCATTCTGCGCAGAGGCCGATTGTTTTTAGAGAAAATTAGTGGAAGAAAACGTTACCCAAAAGAGGCTTGTGGAACGGGAACCAGGACGGAGGACATTGGAATTCACTATTGCAGCATTCAGCTGATCTCAGGGCGCTGTGTGCAGCATTTTCCATTCAAGGATTTAAAAATTTACTGCTTCCGGTGGAATATTCAATTTGTAGATTGTGTATCGCAGACGCTTTCGGTGGGCTCTCTCTAGCATACGGCATCTATAGTAAGGAGTCCAAACGGATGAAGCATATTTCAAGATTGGGATGTAGTAAGTATTACTCTTGACAAATCCCAAAACTATCATTGCTCGGGTGGACAGATATTCCCATACTGCCACAAGTACGATCACATTCCGAAACACCGAACGTTGTGACAAATAACGTATCAACTGCTTTCTGAAAGGAAAGTTGAGTATAAAAAATGGAACGATTGCTTTATGATTAGACTTGTCGTGGAAATAATCATATCCACGGAGGTCCGAGGGGGGAGGGGAAGTTATAAACGGAAAACTTATCAGTTGGTCAGAGCTGGAGAAGTTTCATTTCGTTCTGGGCCGGATCACACAAGAACGGGTAGAACGGGGGAAGTAATTTCATCTCATCCCCAGCCATGACCGGACAATAAAGAATGTCAGCCTTTTGATTGGATGGCTGGGCTCTTACAACCCCCCCCCCCCCCCCTCACAGTGCTCTCCTATTCCTCTTCCATCTGATACAGTATGAGGGTAGAAAAAAAAGACGTCTAATGTCCTCCCCATTTTTTCTGAACTTATTCGAGATGTGACGTTAATTACTGTTACCTTCTAATGCGCCGTGATTGTGAACCGTCAAATTCTTTCTGATTTTCGTTTTATGAATATTATATTGACACTGTACTGGTGAGTATTTTATATGCATCGAAGGGAGCTGTGCAGTACTTTGAAAGTAGTTGGATTGTCTGGGGCATAGCCCCTGCTAAGATAAAGTTCTTGTACAAGAATCGCACTCGAATAATGAACCCAATAATGATGAGTTCCACTATAGTTTTTTGATCAGCTGAGGAGCTTACTTTCAAAAAGGCACATATCCAAATCTGGGAGAAAACGTTTTTTTCTCAATTTCCTACCTCTGAATATGCGTTGAATCAGATCCCCCTATCATTTCCGAACAAAACAGAACACATCCACTTCAATTCCGGGGCTAAAGTTATGTGTTTGCATCAAAAGGTAACAAATCCGTCCCCTACATTTTTTTCAGTGCCTTGCAATCGAAATGGCACATATCCTCCAAATTTCGTCGTGCGATAGGCCGTGAGTTTTCAAAAAGGCACACATCCAAAAAGAAGCATTGCTCCTTCGTCTTGACGTTGAATATTTACGCGAGACTCGATAAATGGCAGGCATGACAAATGGAAATATGGAGTCAGGTAAAGGTCTCGATAAAACCTACAGAATGGAGAATGAATTCTTTCTTTTTCAAAAAGGCACAAATCCGTGAGTTTTGATCAAAAGGGGACATTTCCAAAGTGAAAATGGATATACAGCCTCGTGTTTCGGAAAAAATTGATTCATATTCTGAGGCATCTTTATCTGTGCCTTCTCACACATTACTCCGATGAGAAACTGCAAAAAAACATCTCCACCAAACTGCAAATAGTTTTTTTTTTTTTTTTTTCACTTCCTGAACATTTTGTCGGAATGGATATGTGCCTGTTTGAAAGTAAGATCCTCAGTTGAGAACATGTGTTTTTCGTTCAAGACCTCCCAATTCTTAATTCCCGTTCCTGCATGCTTTTCTACAACGAAATATATTCTTCGTAGGTAACAGAAGAATCGTAGAATTCGAAAGCTAGGTATGAACACAGCAAGGTATACCGTACTTAGGAAAGGTGGGAACGATCCAGTTCAGTAAGTATTCTTCTGAATCACCACAACCTCCAACTAAAGCTCCTCAACGAGAGATCAACGAAATATTACCAATGAGAACCATATCCAATATTATTATAGTGTGCATATTATAATGTTTACGTCATTGATTGTAGTTGAAACGCGGTTCTGAGCACCTCATTCTAGATTCCAATCAAAATAGCACACTAGCTAGGTACTAGATTACATAATATCATTGTTATTCCTTAATTAGTTACTAATGAAGTTTTTGATTATTTATTACTGATATTTATTAGAAATCTTCTTGGAGTACGTTTTTAGCAAAGAGATTTTTATCTCGTCGGGAACTTCAACCATCTTTAACTAACCCACCAGTGAAGTGCTCAGGTTATTTTCGTTGGTTCACTTGAACACCCCTTACAGAAGAAGAGTCATATACAATTGTTTTCACCGTAAATATTTTAATCTCCAAAGTTCATGAAAAATTGTCATCGACGCCAGCAATTGGGATTCTAGGGAAGGACGAACTGCGCAACACTGGACCAGTAGATGTAATATTGAAATGAATTGAAGTAAACTCGTATATGTCACCTTGCCATTAGTATTGAACTACTTCACCAAAGCACTGAGCGTGCCGAGGGAAAGGCTCCAAAGAATCCTGGCTGATGAGGTAGTACAAGCTCAGTAATTGGCTGATTTTGATGCAGACTCGAGGGACTCTTCAAGGTGGAATATACAACTGGTGTACCTGTAGTGAAATCAATCTAGATTGAGGAAAAGCTCCAGAAATCACAAAATTTCAGCAAACTGTACAGTTTGAACCACCAACTGGTAACTAGAATTATCTTCGGAAAATGGGGAGAGGGGAGATAGATTGTAAATTATGGTGTTGATTATCGCTGGTCTCTGACAACGCTGATTTGTGAACCATATGATGAAGAGAACAATGAACTCTCCATCTTCGTAATGATATAATGCTATAAGACGTAGAGATTTCTTCAGTCTGACAGACTTATAAGTACAGCATCTTGAGTTTGCAGTGATGGTTCGATAGTTGAGCAGGCTTGAATTGGATAATCCCCTGATAGTCTGGGTCACAGATATGGGAATATTTTTTGGTGGTTGAGTAGAAATGGTGAATAAGCACTAAATTATAAATTGACACAATACGTATTAGTTTAACAAATGTGTTTCCTGTTCAAATTTTTCCAGTAAAATTATTTTCTATAACAAATGGAAGCGTATTTGTGTGTGTAAAATCCTTCTTCCCACCAATCCCCGCAGAACGGCGTTTTTCAACTAAATTTATTAGAATGATCACTTTGAAGAAAATGTGATCCAGGCCTCAAGATCCAGCAAAAAGGAAAAATCCATTAAACCGAATCAAATCTGATGTTGCCACTTTTCATAAACAAGTTCAGGGGAAATGAACAGGAGTAGAATGATGGTGTTGGGGAAAGAGTAAAGGTTGAGGAACGGGTGAAGGAAAACGTAGTAGCGATGAGTTTTCAGTCAAAAGGGAAGAAATACCTCGTTCTTTTTCTCGTTTTTCAACAACCTTCCCTCAGTAATTGCGTGGAGATTTCCAATCTCGCATAAATAAGTAGATTCCCCACAATTCAAAAATTATTTCCTCTCGGAGTTGACTACCGCTTCTTGGTTGCCGAGGGAAATGAAGAGAGAAAAACTTGGAGTTCTTTTTCAAAAAACGAAATGTGGCGGAAAGAAGGAGAAAATTAGGTTGTCGAGGCCATGAAGCTCAATTCTCGGCTCCTGATGGATGCCGCTAATCATTCCTGACGAGTATCACATTTTGCGGTTCAAATCCTCAGTTCGGATCCAGCTCGTTAAAGCCGATCTGTCAATTGGTATTTGACTATTTGTTCACTATTATTTCTTATCGTGACATTTGGCGACAGTGTCTCACATTGACAAACTTTCGAAAGAAAGAAGCTATTTTGACTTAAATATATAATTATGGTAGAAAATTCAAGTTTTTGCAGTGGAATCGCTTTCAGAAACATAAAATACTAGTTTTTATCCAGTTTAAACCAGTTTCACTCCAATATGGAAAACAGATTTAGTAATAATTAGCTTTTGAATATAGGAGCTTGATCATGAACCTCAAAGAGCAGTGTAGGGGATCGTCACCATGTATGGCAGAGTCAAACTGAGAGTTATTGGAGTCCACATTCACAATATCCGAGGTTTGCTGCACAACTAGTAAAATTTAGTAGAACAAAAGAGAACATTTTTTAAATCAATGAAATCAGATGAAAATTGTGAAGAAATAGCGAACTACCGACAGAAATTTCTCACTACTACCCCTCCTTCCACTCCCTTTCATAATAAAAATTGAGTGCGCTGAAATATTCAAAAATAGTAATTCAAAACCTTAATTTAACAAAAACGGTCGAGAATCCTTGCCTGAGCAGCGATTGGAAAGATTGGGTATTACCCCTCTATCCTCCCTCCTATCAGCAAAAGCAAAATTGCCGAGGTTTATTGCACAACGAGTAAAATTTAAGTCGAACCAGAAGATAATCATGAAATTTGGATAAGAATAGCAGACTGGGCAGCCTCGACAAAGTTTGTCATACACATATACCTCTTTTTTTTTAATAGAAAACCGAAGGATGCTAATGGTGATACCAGGAAGCACTCCAGCCGAAATGCCAATTCGAGAAGCTCCGTGGCTCTTCCCGCAACACACTCCGCGCTATGGCAGAGTTGCGGCCATTACCTTGACGTTAACGGGCGCCACTACTTTTACCTCAGATATTGTTTCCCGCAAGCCATTTCTATCATATTTACTTATTTTAGCCACCCAAGTCTGCTCCTTGTCCACACTGCCACAGAGCACTTGGACATCCAGGATTATGGTTGAACGGTATTTGGTTTCTTGCCCTGTTAACGCGGAGTTTGGTAAAGTCTCTCCGCATCCCAGCGATTTGGATGAAAAAGTACCTGCTTCCTGCTTGGCAACTGCATCATGACTTCTGTGGGCATTGCTGAACCACAAGATGGAGGTTCTCATTTTTACCCCGACAGGCACAGCAGAGGGTATCTACTGTCCCACGACTGCCTCTAGAACACCTCACTCTGGTGGCTAATGTATTCTTGGGTCCCCATCTGCTGGAATACATGACGAATTTGACATTTTTAATAGTACCATTACTTTTGACAATGTTGAGTACCTTAAAGGAGTTGTTGATTTATAAATGCAAATGAACGGCAATAGCCAATATGCAATGAAGATACAATACGAGTTAATAAATTACAACATGATATTACAAAATGCTAAGAAGTAAAGAACAAAACATGGAGACAGAAAGGATGAAAAAATACGATGAAAGAGAACAAATCATAAATGGAAACATTTCGGCCACCAGACGCTTCGGAGTGTGGAAATAGGTATTACATATATTGCCCTCACTTGAATCCAGGAAAGCGTTGACCTCACGAGGTCAGTTATGATTGTTTAAGTAGGTAAGGCGATGTCTGCAGAGTCGAACAAATCTTGAATTGTAAAAAAGCAAAACGAATGAGTAATTTAGTAACAATAAAAACTGTTTAAAGAAGACCCACATCACTTGGAGGATTGTCACGTTCAGGAAAAGTTTCCAAAGTTAAACAGATTTTATTGGACTGGCCACTGTAAAAAAGTTTGTGAAGGTGGCGTCTTTCTCTGGGCTTCTTTCAGGAATTTCTGTTGAAGTATCAATAATTTTGTGAGCCATTACGTTTGGCGCAAGACCTAAACTTTAATGCGTTATTCGTCTCGTACTCCAAACGGTAAACACATCATTCCATGACGGAGAATTCTCACTTCTCCAACAACTATGTCAAAACACACCCTGACCTCGCTCAACTACCGTTAGAGGAGTGTAGCTACCGATTTCCTTCGCACCAGGTGTGGCTCCTCGAAGTTGTAACACCGAAGTAGCTAAATATCTTCACATCTCTACACTTGAGCTATTGCAGAACCATTCCTCTGCCCTTGCCAAGCTATTCTCAATAGGTTTCATTTGATTTGTACAAGTTTTCGTTTTGTCTGGAAAAGGTTTCATTTGGCTTTGAAATGCTACAGTAGTGACGAGTTGTAAACAAAACAGTGTGGAAAACAAGAAATACATTCACAGGCGAGCGATATAAAGAGCGAAATTCTTAGTAGGGATGGTTCGACATCGATGTTATCGGAATACCCGATAACATCGGTTTGGTTTACTTTTCACTCACAGAAAAAACTCCATCAAGATCGCTTGTTACCTAACGCGAAAAAAATATATATTTAAAATGCATTCACCTGCTGTAGTATTAGCGAATTTCCGAAGAAAAAGAGACTATTGTTGTCAGACCAAAATATTTAAAATGAGAATTTTAAAAAAATTTTTGCTTCAAAATCCTTTTCAAACCACCTAAATCCACTTTCAAAAGCACCAAAAACACATTATAGACTATAACTCTCGATAGAATTGAGATTAAAAGCTCAAATTTGCACAAAAAACCTTTCTAGGCTTTCGAAAGGCTAAGTTTGAAGATGGGGACAATCGCCTGACTCTGAAGCGAGATTTGGGACATTTCAAATGTCGGAAAATTACCCGAAAGCCCAAAATCGGGTGAGCCTCCTTTCTAAAGGTTTTTTAACGCTGAACAAGATGATGAAATCGGATTGGAGATATCTCAATCCGTTCAAACTAGAGGAGTCTGAAAATGATAAAACGAGGTAGATTGGCAAAATTGGCAAACAAACCAAAAAATTATGGGACTCTATGGGAACATTTTAAAAATTTCCAAATTAAAATCAAGTATCGCAAGTCAGAAAATAAAATCGTTGATTTTTCCGTAATTTTTCCTCTTGCAAAACTAGTTTCTTTGACAATTTGCTATTTTTGTCATGCTGTATGATTGGAACTTTTTTAACATCTTCTTTAGCGTTGAAAACCCTTTAAAATGGCATTTTATTTTTCAAAATGAAATTGTTGATTTTGCGTCAATATTACTAATAAAATAAGTCTAGAAGAAGAAGAAGAAAAACATCCTTTATTTTTACAATTTAAAAATTTTCGTTACATATTTTCATTTTATAGCCCACTAATTCGCACAGCTTATTTTTGTTATATATTACTTATAATTTACATTACATTTGTACGATATACATTTTTATTTATTTATCATCCCAAACAGTTTCACTTCAATACCATATACTATTAGGTACTATATTTTCGGCAGGCTATATATTACCATTTATTGTAGTCATTATTCGTATTGCAAGTGTTGTCATTGGCATGCTTTACAACAATGGACCTTTCTGTCGGAAGTTACGAGAAATATACATAACAATTTTAAATTGAGTAAACTATATTGTGGGTGTATTGAAGCACTTTTAATTGTTGGTTACCAGTTAAATTCCCTTATGAGTTCAGATCTATAACGCCAGGCCACACGAATGATCTACCCATGCTGATTCAAAATCTGCACAACGCTATTCCCGGCCTACATCGAACCCATGATCCCAGAAAGGCACTTCTAAATTCTCCCAAAACTTGACATTATAGAAAATGGTTAACATCTTCAAGTGCCCTGCATGTTGCATTATGGAACAGTCCTCTCATTCTGTCTGAGTCAGGGAGAAAAGGACGGTGATTAAGACCCAAAACGGAGCACACAAAGCTTTACCAACCACCGGCGAACGTGAATTTGGTCGAGAACAGATTTTCACGTTACTCACGAAATGCAATAATCAACAACGAGTTGCTTGAATCAAGAACGCACGATTGAATAATATCCCATGAAAGAATTTGAAGCGTCCATAACTCCAAAATTGTTGACCCAATATTACTAAAAAATAAGTCTAGATAAGTACCTAAGATTGCCCAAACTTCAGTGAGATGTTCTGTACTTCATAATTCTTACACAAACATTTTTGAACAGTTGCTGTTAACTGATAAGGACACCGATATCGACAGCATCGAAAATATCAATAATATCGATGTTTTATCTCGATGTTTTATCTCGATTTCTCATCCCTAATTCTTAGCAACAACGATAGACACAATTAAAACTGAATGGATCGAGAAAACTCAAACCTTACGGAATGGAAAATGAAGTAAAACTTTATTGGGGTACAGATATGGCCTTTACAGAGGACTTGATGGACTTTTAGTTCGTTCATGCTCATGTGAGAGGCAGTAGGAGACATTTCTAACCGCAAGTTCACCCTCTCGCAAATAGTCAGATCCCCTCGGACCATAGTCACTGCCTTTAACAAGATTTCCGGGGTGAAACTTAATGGGAGACTTAGGCCGTGATGAGGAAACGCCGGAACAGATAAGAGGAGAGGGACAGAGCTGATGCTGCTGGTGAGAGACAAAGAGAGAGCTTGTACTGAGGAGGGGTAGGTCATCGAGGACAAAGAGGGAATAGGCAAGTCGATAGATCAACGGTAAGTCATCATCTGGGCATTACTTCCCACCCTTCAACGACGACAATCTCACGACCCACCGTCTCATATAGGGAGGGATGAGAATGGCGTCGTTCATCAAACCAACCCCCAACCCCTCCGACCCTGTTTGTAGTCTGGTTGCCAACGACGCCGACCACCTTATCGTATTATCTTCCCCTTTGACAACCGCAAAATTCGAGCCATTAAACCACTTTTCCCGCAAATACCGCTTCATCATATTACTCACTTCGATATCGACCGTCATTGCTGGTTAGTCCTCATTTGCAACTTCACACTCCGCTACGTCCTTGTATATCTAAAGAGGTGGATAAATATTCAAATCGAGGCTTCACACTGCTTTCCCAACATGAAAACATTGCTTCGGTACTTGACAATGTTCCTTCGAATCAAGGCCAATTCCAGTTTTAACAACTCAGGATTATTCTCTTAGCCGCGGGTCTCTATTTCAGATTTACGAAGTGGATGCCTACGATCAAGTTCCATGTTCAATGTTTGGCAACCAGAAAGCCTTGTCACGTCCAAAACTCTAGCAATTTGCGGGGTTTTGAAAGAAACCAGTAAATTGTCAAAAAACCTCTGCCAAGTGGGTGTGGCACATACCTTCCTCGTATCCATAACATTACTGTCTAGATCATTGAAAATTATTATTGACTAAAGAACTTCGTTCAATTTGGTGAAGTAAATATTGAATTAGAGTAAATTTATTGTTATGCAGGAGCATAACTTGAGAAAATAAAGGTAGGCATGTTCAACAATTGAACAAACTATAAAATATACCTAATAAGTCCGAACAATCCCTGAAAATTTCATCGAAATCGGTCAAGAACTCCCGAAGTTATGCTTGTGGCAAGGATTTCACGTTAGCGCATGCGCAGAGGCTACTATTGATCTCCGGGGGTCATGAAACTCATAGGGGACCATCTACACATCGAACCGAACAATCCCTGAAAATTTCATCGAAATTGGTCAAGAACCAGTTATGCTAACAAGGATTTCACGTTTGCGCATGCGCAGAGGCTACTATTGATCCGGGGGTCATGAAACTCATAGGGGACCATCTACACATCAAACCGAACAATCCCTGAAAATTTCATCGAAATTTCATCGGAATTGGTCAAGAACTCCCGGAGTTGTGCGTAACAAGGATTTCACGTTTGCGCATGCGCAGAGGCTACTATTGATCCGGGGGTCATGAAACCTATAGGGGACCATCTACACCCCAACCCGCACAATCCCTGAAAATTTCATCAAAATCAGACTATAACTTCGTGTAGTTTTGCCCGTAACAAGGATTTGCTGACAGACAGACAGACACACAGACAGACACGGAACCAAAATTGTTCTAAAAGGTCTAAAACGCAAAATGCGAGTGGAATTTTTGATTTTGGAGACAAAAAAATTTTCAAATTCCGAAAGTGAAAACAATGCTTCCGCTACTTTAGTAGACTCGGAAGCAATACGATAATTCCTACAAATGATGTGTCAAACTTTTTGAAATTATCAACTGTGATATTACCGTGGCATTATCTACCTATTTTGTGGTCAAATTTAAATATTAGAGCGCTTAAATTATGAGTGTCTGCATTCTACATAGGTGTCTGATTTATATTCCCTCTAATAACGTTTATTATTCTACCACGAAGCCCATTTTGATGCTTATAATATTAGGTCTGGCAAAACTCTGTATTCAGCTTTCTCAATAATGCGTTTAACGCCATTTCCGGAGATAATTTCAACAAACGGACTTCAGATTCGGTATAAACGCACGGCAAAAAAAAAACCCTGTACACCAAATTTTACAAGTTTACAACCCCTTTTGAGCTTTGGCCTCATCTCGTGGACTCTTTCAAACAGATAATCTCAAGTTATGTAATTCAGTCCGGCAACGTGTGAAATTAATCATTCCGATCATGGACCTTACCATGAACGTGATACGTGTAACCTTCTAACTACATTCTTGCCAGTTTGTGACAAAGGAAAACATGTTTTAATGTTCACCACTTTTCATTTTCTCGAAGACCTTCCACCCTCCATGAATTTTGCCGAATTACTTTTTTTTCCTACATCACGATGCCTGAGGGGATGAAAAAAAAACAGCTGGGTCGAGAAGTTGATTAAGGTCACATCTGCACCCCACTTCGCCTTAGCATAAATACGTCAGATTACTTTTGGTTCTACTGGGCTTCCCATCTAAGAACAAAGGCCAGGCGGTGACATTCATAAAGATGTTAAAGGTTTCGGTATATGGCTCATTCGCATACTCGTATGGGAACCTTGCCACGCGATAGGTCATTGGAAAATGGATCCGTAAAGGTTTACTATGATACTTGGATCGGTACATTTCTCGACCGATCATTTGACCATGGTAAGTTGCGAATCAATCCTAACTTGAGCGGTACAAGTTTTTCCAATACATTTCGAACACAATGTGTGAATATGTCAATATGTCAATGGGTGAATATGTCATGTTCAACATGTACTTGACTACCAATATATATCAAACCGGGGGAATATGGAAGAGGTTAGAGTTGAAAAACAAAGATATCATTTATGACCAGTTGATGAAGCTGATGAAATGTATACAAAACTTACTTAGGTATTTCACAAGCCCTTCTACAAGAATCACAAGTTACAATAAATTTACTCTTAAAGAGCGAATCACTTTGAAACCATATCAGCTGGACGATCGTTTCCTAGGATAACATGTTACGACGGTTACATTTTTATCACGTTCAGTTATCCGTGTTCTCATTCACACTTATGTTGACGTTTTTGCTTCCCGATCTACATAAGGGAAAAACACCAATAGTGAACACAGTATTTACCTACTAGTAGTGGACACTTTGAAAACAAAGTTGTAGAATAAGAATTTAGGTAGAGCAGGGCACTTGAGCCTTTTTGGATTCACTAAAGTAATAGCCAAACAAACGTGATGAACCAGAAGAAGACGTTAAGCCTAAAATGAAAAATAATCACCCGGAATTCCAAGTCTACATAAAGCTTTGTTTTCAATTTTGGGAGATATAACATGTTTCTCTCTAAAATCAAAATTTCTACGTTTTAGGCCATTCTGAACAACTTTCGCTTCGTGCATGTCTGTGTATGTGACTGTGGTGTCCGCAGATCCTTGTAATAATAGTAGTTTCTATATTTTTCATTCGATTTTGGTGAAATCTTCAGAGAATGTGTCGGTTAGGCTGTAAATAGGCCCCTATCGATTTCATTGCTCAGAAACCAAAACCTCCCTCGGCGCACAAGTGAACGGAGAAGCCACAAAGCACCATTTTCTCAGGTTCTCTGACATGATTCTCAAATTCTCAGGGTAGTCGGGAAAGAACATCCAAAAAGTCTCAAATCGATTTCAACAAGATCGTATCGTCAGTAACATACATAAAATTGTTGTCAAAAGAATGATTTTTCAGTTTTCTTCCGAATATGATGAAATTTACAGGGAATGCGGTGGTTGTACTGTAAATAGTCTTCGTGGAATTTCAAGGAAATCTCAAAAATCGAGTCGCAAATGTAAGATCGCTTAGCCTCATTCCAGGTTGTGGCGGTCGGAGCTCACTCAATTTATGTCATATCAATGCCAACTCGATCGTATCATAACAGAGTTAGCGTGACAAATCCGCAATGCATGTCGACTCGCCCATTTGAAGGCGTTGACGTCAGCGGGAACATGACCTGTAGCATTTTCGTCCCTTGAACCGCTTTTCATAACGCGCTCATGTTCTATATTTTCTAAGGTTAAATACATTTCATGTTCTATAGATAAATGTTATTTTTATATACAGATGATCCATATATTCATGACATTGATATTACAAATCTTTGTGCTACAACCCACTTAACCAAACCGAAAGCAGAGATCCGGTTCAAAGGATAGAATGTATCGCTTAGTAACAAAATAACAAAAAAAACTTCACTCAATCAAAAGGTTTTTGAGGTACTTACTTTTGAGTATTTCAACACGTTTTTTGACCTCTTAAGGGTTGGTCAAAACCGAAACCGAGAATCTAGTCCAAGAGAAACTAGGTGCAAGAACGAATAATCATCGTCGGACTTGAATACAATAGTTCGGAAGAAAAGCTTGTTTTATCGGCTTTCTAAATCTTTCCGAAAAGCCATTATTTTGAGGGGCGAGGGAACCCAAAAATGTATTCCTACGGATAATATTTCGAAATATTAAAGTTGTATAATCCAACAGTAAATGAATAGGAACTCCTTAATATAGTCCAGTCGCACGCCTGAATATTTTCCCCCCCCCCCCCCCCCATTCAAAATGGGCTTAATCGCCAGATTTGAACGAATTTTGAAACAAACAATTCCAAGATGGATACCGAGCATTTCATTCCGCTAACGAGAGTAAATGTAGCTGATCAGAGATAAAAGTCGAACGGTGTATCACGCTACTGCGTTTTTGGCGCTATCTCATTAACACCACCCGAAGCCCATTAGAAGAGAACACCATTAACACAATCTAATGCACTAACCCTGTTAATACGAGTATAACGGAGGAGGGATCTTTGACTAAACAGACGCCCTATGCGAACCGACACACGCACTTGTATCAGTAATGCACCCGTTTTCGCCTGATCCCTCTTCTCTTTAAGTGAAGTTTGTGATTAAAGGGATATTGCTGTAGTCGCCGAGTTAACCAGCCTAAGAGAGAGAGGAGAGAGAGCGGGATGGGGGTGGAGTAAGAGCTGCTCATTGGTTCATTATAGTTAATAATGGTCCTTTGTGATACCTGCTTTGTGATCGATTAAGAAAATACTTTTTACCCCCACCCTCCCTTTCGCATAGAGAGATAACATAATTTCCTTCATTTCGCAACGAAGTAAAACAAAAAAATACTAATAATATTCATCTTTTTTATTGTTCAAGTGTGGCAAATATCTGAAAATTGTTTTTGGACATGTCGATCAAATTACGCCCACCATTTTTAATGCGCTGAACGCATCTGGTGTTTTCCATCACACTCATTCAAGAAAACTAGCCTCACGAAATTAAAGTTGCAAGGAGTTAAACCGAGTGATAATGTCGGCCAATACATATCGCCTCTAAAACAGAAGATGCACTCTGGTAACTTCTGCCTCCACAAAGTACAACAAGGGGGCGATGGAATGAGGAGTTACCCCTTCCAAGGGTATAGACGATTATACCTGCAACACTTATTTGATATCCCAGAAGGTAAAAGGTGCCATGTGTTAGGCTCAAACGTAAAAAGTTCATTGATTGACAAGGGTGAACTGTGGTTATCCATGACACATTTGGACTTTCAAATTGCAGAGTGGGGGGTTTCGCAAAAGGCTGGGCAGCGATGAATATTTAATTTCTAAGGGTTAATGTTCAAAAAGTTAATTTTCCTATGGAGTCAGTGCGAGAGAAAGGGACGTCAGGATAGTCAGTATTAAGGGATGTTTGAGCACTTTCTGCTACCATGTAACATGGAGGTTGTGGAAGTCACTTCAAATCGCTTCTGAGACAGGAGACGCACTAAGGGAAGTGGCTGTGGGTTTCTAAAACCCCTGAGTTACCCTACTAACAGTCCGTAGATTACAATAGCAAACGTGGAAGCGAGCGTTTGTCTCAAGTATTGGAATGCCTGTAAACAGTCAATGCAATTGAAAACAAGCTAATAGGATACAAGTTATTTGAAGATAATGGTTAGAAAAACCAACTAAATTGGCCATTCGTAATTGAATCCAATTCAACTAAGCCAACTTTGTGGCCGAAAATTCCTAAATTCAATATTAGCATATACAGTGGTGATCCCTGTGCTATTTTAAGTTCTGGACAACAACTAGTATTTCATGGTTCAGAAAGAGATTCCTTTGAAACTTCAATTGTCTACACACCTCATATCCAATTGTACTCAAAATGTCCCGAAGGAGACCCATTTCTACTTTCCACGTCTTGAATCATTTAGGAAGGAAATTAAGCCCAAGGTTCCATTATCTGATCAATTTGTCTCCGTACCTTGCAAAGTAAACGATGTAATTCCAATCTGAACGTTCCAAGCTAACTCAACTTCAAATTTCTACCTCCATGGTCGAAAAAACACGTATCTTTAATTTATTACTTCAATTGGAAATAATGAACCCAAAAATCCGTCTACGGTCAACCCTGAATTACTTACGTCCAGCACTAAATACTATGATGATTGATATTCAAGGGAAAATTAATTCCAATACACCTATTGCAGTTGTAGCGTATTTCTGTAGGGACAAATTGTTAAAGTTGTAATTTATGTGGACAATAACTTTATCAGCAATACTCTGCACATAAATCAATGTCAAGATAAACGCTTTTTCGTTTCTTTTATTTTTTAAGCAATCAATATTTACTCGCTCTACACGATTATCTTTAGGAATCGAGAGGATTTCCCTTCAATCAAACGGTTCATATATTTGTGTATATGAACCTTCATCTCCAACAAATCTCTATGAAAGAAAACGTTTCATAAAAACAAGAAGAAAAGAGTTAATTGAACGTAATCTTCAGGGAAATTAAGGCCCAGGCGCCGTAGACTGAAGAGAAAGGAGAAGTGAAGGTTCAGGTGTAAATATTGTTTAAATTTGAACTTTATTAATTTAGCAGGAAAGATTACTTGAGGGGTTTTCCAACAGAATTAAAGGCACTTTGTAAGTTCGCTTGCTTTTTCGCTCAAGGAAAGAACAGAGAACGGAAGGGGAGAGGGAGGAGGGGGGAGTTGAGAGCGGTTACTTTTTAATTTTAAACGTATTCCTGATAATTAAGAACCCGAGACCTCGCCTTGGTGTAAGAAAAGAAGGAAAAAAAATAATAAAAAGAAAAAAACAGCGCTTTTGCCCTAAAGAATAATGAGGGAAAGTGCTAGCGCATAATTTCCCTTTGCGTTAATAAGCTTCACAGTAATTTGTTGAAGAAAAAGCAATCTCGCCTACCCCATTAATAAGGATATTACGTGGATTACACCCGAAATCGGCCGAAGGAGGGGGGTATCGTTTGACATTGGCTTCCGTTTTCAAGAAAATTAAAAAATATAAGGTTCCTCATCCTTTTTCAACCGAGTCCCTTTTTTCGGGGGGCTTGAAGGGCTCCGTCTTTCTCGCACTTTGAGGGGGATGGTGGGGGCGAACTTGGGGGTGTGAGGGGGGGTGGAAAAAGGAATCAAGGGGGTGAGGAAGACCTCCTAGAAATTTTAATATCCTACAAGAAGCGTAAATTAATACTGAAGGCAAAGTTTTTTCATTAGTAGGGTCAACCCTCCCCACCGCCTCCCCTCTTCAACCGAGTTCGCCACCTTTGTGTGAAAAGGTGGGCGTGGAAGGGAGTTTTCCCTTCCATAATCCCCGACTTGAAAAAGGCATGCAAGTAATTAAAACAGTAACAACAACATTAAAATGGGGCGAGGCGGGGGGGGGGGAGGATTGGGAGCGAGAAGGGTCAAGTTTTTGGTAATTAGCGCTGAAGGGCGCTCCCGAAAAACCCTTTTATGCGAAGTCGTCACAATGGCTCATTCCATAAGACTCTTGTTAAGGCGGTTTCTTTGTTAGGTCGGTCTCAGGTTGCCAAAGGCGAAAAACTAGGCTGGAGGGGGAAAAAAAGCGTCGGAGGCGTCGGGCGAATGGAAAAGACTGAAATAACAAAATCCTGAAATTACTCCGGGACCGGTTTCGAATTACACAGGGTAACAGGACCGAATATCTCGCAAAGGCGACTTTGACCGCTTTTGTGTGAATGTTCCCATTCCCTATTTTTCTTATTTACTCAGAAGGGTAGGTCCTTAGAGAGCTAAACACATTACAAACAATGCTTCTCTACGACGAACTGGTCAGTGTATCTATTACAAATACACCTTTCAGGTTATGAGGACGATAAACGACGGTTTACGGAGAGTCCCACGGTTTGAGCTGTGCTGTCAGCTCAAGGGGATTTATCAAAGCTTCCAGTGCCTTAACTGTATAAAGATGATTTTTGTTGGATATCATCAAGCAAGCAAGTATAGCAACAGTGAACGATAGTAACTAAAACTAAAAACACCCGAGGCCAAGTCGTTAAAACGAGAAAATGAAAAAAAAAATTGGGAAAATTTGAATTGGAAATTGCGATAAAAAATGAAATTTCAGACCGCACTCAATATTCAGGTGAGCTCCGACTGATCTGGGACCCATCTAAATCGATTCGGAGTCCATAATTATTAGAAATTGACACTCCCACCTGCCCATGTAAGCAAAAACCACATAAAAACTCGTTTTTGACTGGTTTTGGACCATAGCAATACTTCTCCTCGACGAACTGGTCAGTGTAACCATTACAGATGGATCTTCAGGTTATGAAGACGATAAACGAAGGTTTACTGGAGTCCCACAATTTCAGTCGTGCTGTCCACTGGAGAGACATTTTCAGAGCCTAACTGTATAAAGATTATGTTTAATGGAGATTATCAAGCAGACAAGTATTTCAACAGAAACGACAGTTAAAAGTAAATTAAAAATTAACATGTTTGAGGCACCTGGTTAGCAATTATGCTAGTTCCTATTGGAATTTGATGTCGCGAATTGTGTGCGAAAATGAACACATGAGACCGCCCTGACTGTTTTGGGGAGTAACTAAAACTAAAAACTAAAAGTAAACTAAAATTCCATTCACATGTTCCGTCAAGATCGTTTATAGGAACCTGACAAACTAATTAAAAGCAAAAAAATTTACATACCTGAGGCACCTGGTTAGCATAGTTTCCTAAAAGTTTCTGACCGATACTCGAACAATAAGTTTTGACCCAAACTTCATCATACCGCACACATTGACACCTCCTCGTAGAGGCGTCCCCGGCCAATACATGCACTTCTTTTTTTGCCAAGTCGTTGATATGCGAAAATGAAAAAATTGGGAAATTTTGAATTTGTTATCGCGATAAAAAATTGAAATGTGTGCCCAGTCCATGCGGGTCCAAGAATGAACAAATGAGTGCGCCCTGCGTAAGTTTCCGGGAGCACACCTAGTCTTTGCTCACCCGCTAGAATGCGTGCATCTAATCACCAAAACACACTCTTGTCCCCAACTTTTGTGACTGAACTGTGTTAGCAGTAAATACACGATGAATATAGTAAATCAATTAATCAGTGGAGCAAAGATTGATTATTCGCGATGGTGGGCTCCTAATGCCAGAATTGACAGAACTGCAACAAACCCCAAAGCCAAGCAGATATTGTTCCTCGATTCGCAAGTTCAACCCTGAGTACTATGAAAATGTAGATTGGCTCTGCAGATATGTTTTGCACTTTTCTGCTTACCTTGACTTCTTTGCTGCAATAGTTGCATTAATGATGGAATTGGGCTATCACCGATGGTTCTTGCTGGGCAGATATGAATTTCAACTGATGCAAAACACAGTTTCCTGAAGTTCAAAATCATTTCAAAAACATTTTTCTTTTTCTAAACGTATTTACGTACTTACTAGTAAACTTTTTAAAGGCGGGATTGAGTCGTTGTTTTTTTTTCACGATTTGAAGCCGAGAAAGTGGACAAGATTGATTTCCTTTGCGTATTGTTAGTTGAAATTAGTATTTGGCTAACAAAAGCACATTTTTATCTCACGTTCCCTTCGTGGTTATCCCTTACAGTCTCCGTGCACCCCCGGGGTTTCAGGGCAGGAACCGCCACTGATTTAGCGTCATACAGAAAGGTCTTAGGTCGTTCTTCATGTCATTGTTACAGGCATTTTAAGTCATATTCTGACGTTTTTCAAGTCTTAATGGTCTAATGATCGTAGAAGTACATTATGTTACGCAGTATGGTGCAACTTTCTTACTCTGACTGCAAAGTTCTGGCTCCGTAGATCATAACTAATACAATATATCAGCATCTCGTTAAACGACAGTATCAAAATACATTGCATGATCCACACCGCAGGTAATCATTCACTCACCACGTAAGTGGATTTCATGTGTTTCACATCGGCAACCTCCGACGAGTTATAGTGTTGAATTACTCGCCCCAGAATGTCGGGCTCAGTTCGTATCGATTTACTCGAGCTAATTAAGAGGCAATCGCCGTGTTATATATTGCGGGAATAATTTTATCAAGGGAGGTAAAACTCAGCCATCAAATGTTAATTAACGGATCCTAAACAAGTAATTATTTTGTAACCAGGGAAGGTAACCGGAGAAAGGTAGTTGATTAACTTGTTGACGATGATTTCCCCTCGGAGATTCAAACCACCTATGTAGAACAAATACAGAATCATGATGCATTGTGTATCTAAAGATTTTGGTGTTTACCCATCAATGGAGTGAAGTTACCAATGGTTGGAACATACACACGTTTCAGAAACTTCTGTGAAACATTATTACACAAACATTTATTAATATCACAAACTTCATTTTGTCATGATTCATCTAGTCTGAGGGTGAATCTTCTAGTTGTTTCGGTTGTATTATTGAAGTGAAAACTTCTTTAGGCGCGCTTAGCACTTTTCTTGTATGGGCATTGAATGAGGCTGAGCCGTCACGCTCGGCTATGTAACGCTCATTCGGTTAAAGTCGGCTCGAGTCGACTAATTTTTTTTTTTTTTTTATTGCAGTAACCTAGTGATGCAGTGAATGTGGATACTGGAGAGAACTCCGAAATACTTGGGTAGTTATAGCCGATACACGGGTTGAAGCATTCTGATATGCATGAAACGCTGCAAACTCTTTCACTGAGGTTCATCATTCAATTTTATTAATTTGGCTTGCATTCATAATTTGAATTTCTACTAAGCTTTGGAGTGTGCGAGTTCCACAGGTGATAGAGCTATTATTGAATTTCAGGAAATATGCATAGAGCACGTAAATCGGTTGTCAACCAAGATACCATTTTGGATTGATCAGTAGATCATATTTGCGTGCCTCCTGAAATTCAATAATCGCTCTATCACCTCTGAAACACGCACACTCCAAAGCTTAGTAGAAATTCAAATTATGAATGGAAGCCAAATGAATGATATTGAATAGTAAACCCCAGTGAAAGAATTTGCAGCGTTTTTGAAGTGAAAGCTTCTTTAGTCTACTGAACTATATGCAGTCACGCTGCAAATTCTTCCACTGGGGTTTATTATTCAATTCATTCATTTGGCTTGCATTCATGATTTGAAGTTCTACTAAGCTTTGGAGTGTGTGTTTCACAGGTGATAGAGCGATTATTGAATTTCAGGAGGCACACAAATATGATCAACTGATCAATCCAAATAGGTACTTTGGTTGAGAACCGATTTACGTGCTCTATGCATATCACCTGAAATTAAATAATCGCTCTATCACCTGTGAAACACGCACACTACAAAGCTTAGTAGAACTTCAAATCATGAGTGCAAGCCAAATGAATGAAATTGAATAATTAACCCCAGTGAAATAATTTGCAGCGTTTTATTCAAATGGTATGGAATATTTAGTAATTTATCAATGCATGCGATACTTCGTAAGAAAATAAGTGTGTCTATGGGACGCAAGACGCGATTGAACTATATTCTATAGTATAATCAGCTGATATTCTAGTATTTGGATGGATTAAACCGTCTTTTTGAAGTTTTAACTTCTATCGTTTGGTCTGAAGCACACACTATTTCTTTTTTCTGGTTGTGATGGATACTGATAGATCTATTCTTTAATCTGCTACCCCTGAGAGAAAATATGCTTTTAACTGCAGGGATATCATCTGAGTGTTGCAGGTTTAAAGTCTAAGCTCTTAGAAAGAGTAGCTATTCATTCCACCGCCACCTTGTTACATGGTAGTGTGTTGTATTGCCTAAAATTGAAATGCATGATACTCAGTACTCTAAGGCAAGACACTTCATTTGGTCTTGCGATCTGCCGATTCACTTTTACCCAGCTGTCCACTCTGGATTAGGGCTTAGCCATTTCTCCGACAGGGAGGCCCTGCCTGCTATTCAAGACTAGCAAATTGAGATAGGAGTGAGAAACATTCTCTGCACTGATGGAACTGTTTTCAATATACCTTCACGTGTGGCACTTGGCTCCACGCATTCAGTTAGGGAAACCCAATACTGCCGCATCTCTCAAGTCCTGCCAGATGGTATTCGGTCAGAACGGCGACAGGAACAATCTAACCCACTCTAATACAGCAAGCTCCACGCACACCCCATTCCAACCCATTTTTGTTAGCAGGGACCAGGTATCGTAACCATATCTCGTAAATTTTCACCATTGGGTCTCTGCATCGAATCTTGTCCATCTAAACCGAGGAAAAATCTCAGGAAAGTAAAAGCTCAAATCTGTCTGCAGTTCGAAAATTAGTTGTTACTAACTACTTTCTTCAAATTATTTATAGACTTTTTTATAGATATTTACAGATTAATTTATAGATATTTTTATAGACTATGACTGTGGATGCAAGTCTTCATTGCTAACTACATGCAAGTCTTTATGCAACATATCGTTGGGAGTGTACCAATCTGTGTTGGTTGTTAATCTAAGTATTCCGTTTTGGATCATCTAGAGTATTGGAAGGCAAATATCATAAGTCAACCCGATACCGCCAGATAGATCGTATAACTACTTTATAAATTGCGAGCTTCAGCTTAAGGAAAGTCCCAAATATTTTATTGAAGACTCCTTTTTGAGAGGCGAGTTATTCATGTAGATTGGCTAGGAGTTTAAGTTACTTCGGAAGGTAAACGGGACAATCGCAGGTTTAGTAGCGTTGATCTTTATCCGCCATGAGGTTTGCTGGATGATGGAGTCCCTGTTGCGATTGCTCTTACTGAGGATGTTTGGATATTATGATCACGGCATTAGCTAATTGACTAACAAGTTGACCATCAGCTGATGACAAATCGTGCTCATGAAATATTGTATAGCAGTTCAACTTTGAGTCTACATCGGGCTGGTGGGACCAAACCTCCAAAATGCCATAGGTCATTCTACATTTTAGGTTTCTTTCGTCTCTTTTGCTCATCTTCCTGGATAGTTCTTGGGTGTTCCAACAAAGGCTCAGCAAACTTATAAGTACTCGTGTTCTGATCATGATTTCAATGGTCCCTCCACCAGGACCCATCATGAATGTGGTGCTACAGGCAACCCTCCTCCCAACAACTAACTACGAACCAAAATTGATGAGCCAGTTCTGAAACTCATTATGCAAATAAAAATTTGGATTTTGGCGAACAAATACTTTTTTGACATTTTGCATGAACATGAACTTCCCTTTCTGTTCTGAGAAAAAAAAGAAACAATACAATCAGAAAATTGATTGATCAAGTGTTCTCCAGTTAAATTACGTTAGTAAATCAACGTTCTGTGGACTGCCATTAAACGCTACGCCTCCGCTACCCCAATAATATCACCAATTTGCGGGGGAAACAACTTCATCGCTCACAACTCAAATAGCCTTTCTCAACTTCCATTTACCTCCCGGACACCTAATACGCGTGAATAATCAGACAGGAGGACGGCAAACGCATAACACGGTTTTACACGAAAAATGACTCAACCGATAAATAAAGCGGCAATAATAGTGAGAAAGTTGACGGGCCGTTTTATTGCTGAGTATTTGATATGTGGCCAGCGAGCCGAACCAGAGAGGGTGTGCCACTGTATTTTCTCGGATTTAATATCAAGTAACGTGCTTTGCATGATTATTACGTTTTTTAGGGCATGAAACGAGTTGAGGTTTACAATTTAATTTTACATCACCGGAGTATTGTATTCCTTTATCATTTTCGAGGATGTGTTTTTTTGTATTGCCGCCAAACGATGTCCTTTTTAATCGACCAAGAAAACCGCTGCTCGTTCATTAAAACGCTTCATTTTCCGTCAATCTTTAAGACTGAACGAAAAATAACAATTAACACAACAGTTGTGTTTACAGTTACTGTAATTTGGACTTTTCTGGCTGAGTAGTGCACGGATTTCAAATCATCTAAAGTGTCAGGAGTACAATAAAATATTATTCGGATCTCTTAGATAAAAACCCATGAAAATGGACGATGTCAACTACTGTTATAGTTCACGAATTTATTTAACATTGTTACTGCTCAAGATTAAAAACTCAACTCCATTCCATATCAGAACAATTTATGGGAATATACCATCCAAAAAGAGGTACAATTGAGAAATTATATTAGAAAAAAGAATTAATAAATCCTTGAGATATATTAAAATATTAAACAATATATAGATAAATTAGAAAGAACAACTAAAGGAAAACAATTTTGTGATTACTTTCTGTAAATATCGCAAAACTCCTGCTACAGTTTCGCAAAACAAATTAAACATAAGTTATTAAGCCAAACGTAAATTCGTTACGAAAAAAGGGTGAAACAACTTTCTTTACATCAAAAGTTTATATTTGCAATTATTAATTTTACAGAAAGTTTCAACGATCTCACTTCAGACCTCTCTCTGACGTATTGATAAATTCTGAACATAACGTTTCTGGAACCAGATTCAAAATGAACGTTAAACATAACAAACTTTTGGGTAGGAGTACTTAGCAAGCTCGAGAATGATCCAATTGTCTATTGCACATAGTTCATTTAGGAACAAAATGAAATCGTTCTCCAACTTTTCCTCATTAATCCTCATTGAAGAGCAGGAGAGTTTCAAATTCAACCGCCAAACAGGGCCTCAGGATGTGTGAGACGATGGTGGAGTCATGAGTTTGGTGATGGGGGCTGGGGTTAGGGGTTCACAGTCTGGGAGCAAAGCTTCGGCTTTGCGGCTGATAGGCGGAGCTTGGACGTGAAAACACAGCGTTTAACGCTTTTGATTCGATCCGGCTCGAAAGAATGAGCCAATGAGAGCACGCTAAATTCCTGAGTGCATCCGAAATTGTTTACTCACCCGCTAAGAATGCTTGAATGCGCTAGAATCACCAAAACACGCTCTAATCTTAATATCAGTTGATTGTCCCCAACCCTTGTGGGTGAACTGTATTCCTGCAAATACCCGATGAATACAATAAGTGCTGTAAAACGTGAGATCGCGAAATTATCGGTGGAGCAAAGAGTGATTATTCGCGATGTAGGGGGCCCAATGCCACTATTGACAGGACTGCAACAAACCTCAAAGGCAAGCATAAATCCTTCCACGATTCGCAAGTTTAACCCTATTCACACGCCAAGTAAGTAATAAACTGTTCTACTTCCTTAGTCTTCTTTGCTGGAATAATAGGAATGAAGCTTGGGTTAAAGAACGAACTGGGCTTTCACCTCTACGATGATTCTTGCTAGGCAGATACGAATTTCAACTGTTGCAAAACACGGTTTTCTGAAGTTCGACAATCATTCCTTTTTTTAAGGTATTTACGTTCCTACTAGTGAAGTTCTTTAAAAGGTAGGATTGAGTCGTTTGTTTCACGATTTGAAGCTGAGAAAGCGGACTAGATTGATTTCTTTTGCATATTGGTGGTTGAAATTTGAATTTGACCGAGAAAAGCACATTTTCGTCTCGCGTTTTCTTCGTGGTTGTCCATTACGGTCTCGGTTTTTGAACCCCCGGGGTTTTGAGAAAGAGCCGCAACTGGCTAGAACCCCTAACCCTAGATCCACTCCTAATCGGAATGAATGTCGGAAAACACAAAAAGACAAACAAATTATGCCGTATCCTACCCACTATTTCAAAGCACTATTAACAAATTAATATCGTAGAAGCCTTCACAGTTTCATAACATTTTATGGTGTAAGGTTGATTCATCATTCAACATTCAACTTCGGCTTCAAATTCCAAGTTTCTTGGCAGTGACCAAACAACTGGGCCCCTCCATAGTAGCCACGCTGTATCTTATTCTCCTCGCTTCAAGAAAGGTTCATAGCCGTTTCTTTTACTACAGTTAATGTAAGGACTTTATATGCAATGTTTCCAAGGGTTTTTATGTTATGTTGTTATGCAGAAACTTTCAGGGTTTTGCCAGTTCAAGCTGGGCCCTTTTTTAATTCTCTCTCTTGTGTCCACAGTCTCAAAAGTACTATGAAAACCAATCTAGTGAAAGCCAATGATGTAAACGCAATCTCGAGCTTTTCCTGGCAGACGTTGTTTGCGGTAAACAATACAAAGTCGATGTAATCACTTTCCACTCTCCAAATTGACTAAAATGAAGCTTGGCGGGATCAATAATTGATCGAAAATCCACTCACGATTAAATGTCCGATAGGGGGGACGAAGAATTAAAATTAAGGCCTTCAAAGATAAAATGCGATTCGCAGATTATAAAGGAGGGAATAGAGTTCTACCGTTCAGTATTTGAGTGAATCTCAGTAACAATGTTCAGATACGCTGCGGTACTTTTAACGCTCATTTGCGTTCACACTCGAGTAAGTGGAAGTAACTTATACTTTAATGTGTTGAGAAACCAAAACTCTAGGGAGTTTAAAAAGAATAAATGAGATAGAACAGATATATATTTTCCAAACAATTTGTATATACCTAGAGCTAATGACCTGTTATTCTTAACAATGCTGATATTTTCACTGCTCTGAAAACCCAAACACTTTTAAACGAAAATCTTTTGATCGATAAAATTATGAAATAGATACAGATAAAATATTACATCTTTATTTGGATACTTCGATTAACAATACTTATCAAGTGTCAAACCCTCAATGCTTTTGTTTACGTTTGAAATACACCTACCTACATATGATTATAATAGGTAACATATAATTGAAAATAGTAATAATAATTATTTCTTTAGATTTGAGCGCTATTTATCTACAAACTGTATGACAAATTTATTTATTGTTTGTTATTATATTTTTTTAAAACTATCTTCTGCAATAAAACGAAACATTTAGGATTCCAGCTTTTTTTACCATACTTAGCGATTTCTGACTATATTCAATTGGTAATTCCAAATTATTGGACTCACAAATTCGTAACGATCAAATTTAAGTGAAGTGAATAAACCGATGGCGTTTCGCAGAGTAAATAATGGATTTTTGAGAAACTGCTAAAATCCTGCGGTCACTCTACAAAAAGAACGTGACGGAACGGACTTGTTGCCCCATCTAAGGCCTAATGCGATATGCCAGCAATTTTCAAAAGATACCTCGGAAGCTAAAAAGCTCAGATTTAAGTACAAGCATAGTAGTTATAAGAGGCTTACAGTAATTTAAGGAGAAACAATCCATAACTTAAAAATTTTCTTACAGGAATTTTCTCGAATTTGAAAGCCTAAATAGAGAAAATACAGCGTCTACAACTTGAAATAATTTCTAAAGGTGGATGCTAGAGTACTTAACATAATAATTTTTGCGGTTCCATAAAATGAATCACCAATTTATGAATAAATAATGAAATATTTCAACCATAGTATGGGGTGGCTCAACAATACAGCGTGTAAATTAAGCATATTCTAAAATGCAGTAAGAAAAAGTCTAACCAAAAGTATTGTGCACATTTGAAATGAGCATTAAGCAAACGAGCTTTTTCAAATGTTCCTATTTCAAATTCAAAACTCATTTCTAATGAGCAGTGTGCAAAACTTTTTGTCAATAGTTTTTTAAGGGTTTTTCAAGTTCGTATTGCATTTATCAAAAAATTACCATTACCACACTATTTTGAGCAAAAAAATACCCGAAATTTGGTAGGTCCCATAAGCGGGAAACGAATATCTAAAAATTTGATATTTTGCATTAAGATCCGAGCGCCTAAGCGCATTGAGCATAGACACAAAAGCCATTTTATTTTTCCAATATTTTGAAAACTCTTTTGATTTGACATAATGTTGAAAAAGATTCAATGGTTCCCTATGAAGCAGGACTCTTATATAACTGAATAATTATATTTTAACGGAAAATCGAAGTTTAATTCTTTTTCACGATATTGAATGTAAGAACTCGCCCTGAAGTGAACTTTTTTGCACTAGTTTGGTTTAGTCTTTACACTTAGCTATATGGTCACATACAATCGTAGCACTATTGGATAATCAATAGCTACCGTTAGTGTGCAAACGACAAATTCAACGAATAACTCACAAACGATACGAAATATATATTGTTAAAGGGAAACAAAGAAAGGAAAGAGAGAAATGAAGGTTAGTGTCGTTACTATAAAAGTATTCGTTTCCCTGGAACTTTCAGCTTCAATGAAGTTTAGTTGTTTGAATGATGTCACTGATTAATTTAATTGCAATAGAACAAACAATAGTCTCTCTAGTATAACTGTTGAGCACATACTACCGTCGTCACCTAATAACCTACATGTTCATATACCTGCTCAATTGGCACTTCATAAATTCATTTCCCTAATTATCTTATCTATACAAGAGTTTGGACATTTGAACGTTGTTAGAGATTAAATGATGTATCTTTATTACGAAACGAAATGTCTTACATCTTATTTCATTCCTCCACCTAAAACGTCTCGATGAGAGCTTTCCAAAAAGATACGATAATAAGGGTATCGGAAGATTGGAAGTGTACAAAACAGCGTGTTAAGGAAGCTGAATGACGTCATATGTCAAGAATCTTAAGCGTCCGCCTGAAGGGACCGCCACACCGACCATTTATGACGTCTATTCATTTTATTTCAACCATAATTTTGTGTCTAATCCATTTGGAAATTTGAAATGCGAATAGTGTACGAGGATAAGCTATGACGTCGCTTCACGTTTTACTACGTCAGGCTTTTAGGTTCATTGTTTCAGCAACTGTAAATCTGCTCAAGTGTTGGGCAGATTTTGTTGTTGTCGTAAAACCGACTTAGATAATCGATGATCCATGTTGAAAAGGATTCATAGAGGACGGATTGATTGAGCTCTCCCGCCCTTTTTTAGGATTTGGCTACATTCGAACTTTTGTACACACATATCTTTCGATGAGATTCCGAGAATATCAATCTAGAAAGGCTTTTTTCAGCAACTAGGGAACACCGTCGCCACCACGACTTCATTTTCCTTGTGTTTTCCTCAAACCTGAAAATCAGAAGCTCAAGTCAAGTATTGTTTTAGAGTATCACTCACCCACAGCTCTATTCCTTCAGAGTTCATCCGATTTTTATGAAATTTTAATGGAATATGACGGTTATAATATAGATGGTCCATAATGTGTTCTTTCTTTTTTATCATTATTCTATCCGCTTATGAATTATCGCGACAGCCTGCAGGACATGTCGACTAACATTTTATAATTGTTGGTGTATGCCATAACATGTCACGCCGCATTTCTGTCCTGTGAACTTTTATAACAAGACTGCATGCTGTATCTTTCGAGATTATCTAAAATATTTCAAAACATATATATACTTTTAAATTACCTAGATAAGAAAGCTATGTGCTTTTCTAAGCTGCTGTCCGTGTTGTATGTTGTCCATCTAGCCTGTGTTACTTAAATTGTTTTAGGCATTGATTCTCTATGTCTTAATGCATGTATTTTTGTGTCTATAAACGCTTCAACACTCATAGCTATAGCTATAGTTCTCATATTATTCACATTATGTTGATTACGTTGAAGATCGCAGGTGGAATTTGAAGTATTAAGTAATATACACAAATAAATGAGGATTGATCACTGGAAAACGAAGGGTTCAATTGTGTCATCGTTATCCAATCGCTCATGCACGGTAATCCATGTTTTTATTGGTTAACGGTGAAATGCCGATAAATCTCGACAGAATCGATGAGTAAACAGAAGAATTTTATTGATGGATCAGTAAAACTAAATATCAAGTTATATCAACATCAGCTTGTTAAATTAAAAATGATGATGTTTGGGAGGAGGTATGAGAAAAAATGTCTTCTGAAAGTGCCTAGATTAACGGAATTTAGATTTTCAGCTTTATGTGATGGAATAATAGCCTCTATACAAATATTGTTTCATCGCGAAGACGTTAATCCAAGATCAATCATATTATTTATTTTCAAACGGTGATGAGGGGGAGGAGGGGGGGGGGGGGTTGAAGGAAGACGACGTGACGTCTGAAAATCTTGCAAAGATAAACAAGCTTGAACAAACTAGAATAGATCCTTGGAGCGGAATATCTATAAATTAAAGCTACAATTCTACTTCACTATGGAATTTGTAAATTTGTCGTTGGTTAACGGTGAAAATATATCTGTTCAACTTTTCCTATAATCCAACCCTATCAAATATGATGCCTATGTGCAAATCAATATTGAGTAGTATGTCTTCGAACAATTCAATGACTAAGGCAAAAAAACAACACATGAAGCCATAAAATATTTTCTTCTAAAGTTTCTAGTTTCACTACCTACCTATATTTTCAACGTGATGGAGCGATTATTGAATTTTGGGAGGCACACAAATATGATCAACTGATCAATCCTAATAGGTATTTTGGTTGAGAACAGATTTACGTGCTCTTTGCATACCTCCTGAAATTCAATAATCGATCTATCACCTGTGAAACACGCACACTCCAAAGCTTAGTAGAAATTCAAATCATGAACGCAAGCCAATTGAATAATAAACCCCAGTGAAAGAATTTGCAACGTTTTTTGTTTCAGAGTAATACTTAATTAATACCAATAATACTATTTCATATGTTCAATTAATATAACCTTTTTCATAAAAATATTGATACCGCTGATTTGGAAGGATTCGACGGCACAGCAGAGTCGCTCGCCAGTTATTACAGTCCAGAATATCACCTTACCAATGTACTCTAAATACCCCCATAATTAAACTCAGAGACAAGAAATCCCCTATACTTCCACGGTACTCTAAAATAGGCACAAAGCAGAGACCAAATCTTCCCATTGAGTATGTCTATACATTCTTCTCTTGTGAGGTATAAGCCCTAATGATAATGCCGAAATATGCTCTACTGTAACAGCCTAATATCGGGCAGTGCGCTAGGAAGTGTTCAGCGGTCTCCTCCTCACCCCTGTTACTCAGGGAACACATGTAATTTCTACCACTGATCCACGGCTTCCAATTGACATCTAGGAGCTCCCCCCTACATTTCATGATGATAGTTGCCTCGCTAAGACTCGTCCTGGGTAAATACTCAACTGCATGGTTCAGGTGCTGATAGAGGAGGTGCCGGTCTGAACCTCAAAAACTCGGAGTGTCCAGCCACTTCCTCGCCCACGACCGACTGGAGTAAGGAAGGGTCAAAAGGGTCTGTATCGGGATAACTGGACACCCTACTCTACCAAAACTGAAGAGAACTGGAGTACAATCAGCACGTATATCACTACGGTGCTCAACGAGAAGAAAGTGAACAGAAGCTGGAATGAGCCAGGGTAGAAGTAGTGAAGACCAGGAGGAACCCTCACGAGGTTAAAAAGGGGACTGTCCAGAAATAATGCCAAAAAGCAGTCCCGGGACAGTCCTAAAAGACGAGAGGAACGGTGTTTTTTAGTCGGTATGCCACGATGGAGACCCCGACACCAAGGGTGAGGGGGACACATCTTTTGATATGCACTGTCAGTCCAGTAATGGATTTTCCACCAACCTCTATAAAAATTAAAAATAAATAAAAAACTCTACCAAAACTGAAAACAGTGTGGGATCATAACAATTGTCTCGTAAAAAATGTCCTAAGCCAGCCCTTACCCCCTCCCCTTCACTTCTGATAGATAGCGTTCATATTTCACACTGAAAGTTAGTTGATTGTGAGTACACTGGTTGCATTTGATATATATAGTTGGCTTGGTTGTGAATAATATATTATATTACGTTACAGTTGGGAGCCGTGAGAAGTGGTTATCCATGTAACTGTTAACTAACATCTGCAGCAAATTACAGATATCGGGCAAGTGTCAGGGGAATCCCCCCTCCGTGCATTTGATTTAGGGCTTAGGCGGGGTAATGTTAATTGATTTAGGATTAGATATTGCTTAGGGAGGCCACTTCGGCTGATATCGTATTAGCGGATGGCTAAATTCGAGGAGAGGTAAAGGGGCATTACAGGAGTTGGACGGTCTTCTAATTGAGTTTAACGGTTATAGTTGATGATTTATATAAGGAATTCTCGTCCGAGGTGGCAAGGTGTCCCCGGAGCGGGTGGAAATGAGTGACCCAACCCTGATTGAATGTTCAACTATAGTGGAACCCAATAAAAAAGCTTCCCATAGTAAAATTGTGTGTAAATCATCCAATTTCCATATACACTAAATCATTCGCTACAAAATTGTGAAAACCTATGTCATAAACAACTCCGAATTTGTTGCTAAAACGTTATCTATTTCCTGAAAACTACGTTTACACCCCAAACGTTACGTTTCCACAAACTGTTCTTCGATCTCCGTTCTTGCCAAAGTCCAAATCACACACTGGTGATGTTACTGCGTTGGGTTTAGTTTCAATAATGAGCTTCTGCAATCGACCAAGGAAAAACAAAATTTAATCTACCTCAAAAGTTGTTGGTTTTCGTTTCAAAGATAGATTTCATTTGGAATCTGTTGAGTTAGAAACACGTGTTGACTGAATATAGTTAATTTTGAATGTGATGCGATAATGAAAACGTGATTTTTGTGTACAAATAATGAAAAAATAACTTTTGATAGTTTCGACATAGACATTGATATACAGGGTGTCCCTCCCCCCCTTCCCTCTCCTAAAAAGAGTAAGCAAATAGGAGCAAGCAAACAAATTTATTTTGAATCTTCATATTGTTTTTCAAGGATCTCAAACATCATATTTGCGCACTCCGCGCAACTGCGAAACCCTGCGCAAGTGACACTAACTTCCTCATTTTAAATGGGAACCAATTTTGTATAGCAGATTCGAATTCTACCCAAAATGTCATGTAAATTTGATCATTTCGCGTGAAAAATCGTTAATTGTTCTTTCAGATTAAGATGATTTTTTACTTGATCTTTCAATCTCCTATTTTTAGATTTTTCGACCGGACCTCGACAATTGATCCCCGTAAAAATCTGAAAACGGGCGCCTAAAATAAAAATACGTACTCGAAATAAACAAATGTCGGTCATTATTCCACAAAATTTGACTCGAATAAAGAAATTGGTGCCATCACGTGAATCAGCGTTGAAAAACTGTGGAAATTCATTTGCCACACTTCAAGAGTTCACCATCATCCACTATTTGACAATTCTGGGGTTGCGCAACTTTGCGTGCTCGCTGAACCGGTTGCGGGCAATAAACAAAATTGGTTGAGGGATCAAATTGTCATTAAATTTTGGGTAGAATTCGAATCTGCAATAAAAAATTACAGTTCCTCCTTGAAATAAGAAAGTTAGTTAGGAACAACATGATACAGAGACAACTGTATACATTTTTTAGGTACTCAAATCAACAAATCTCTCTTTTTCCGATCTAGATCTGTAAGGCATAGCAGCCTGAAGCCTCCTGCCTTGATCTTCGAAATCGATTAGACAAGACTTATTGTTTTATAAAATAACCTTTTTATGAAAACCACTGTGCGGCTTTGTTTTTCCATCATATTGGGAATTTGTGGTAGCTGCTAGATGAACAACGTTTCCTTTTCCATTTTCATTTTTTTTTCAATTCCTTTCTAATATTATGTAACCATATTTACCGACGGATTCTTCTTGGTTTGTTCATTTAGACCAGGAGGGCCGTATCGTAATGTATAAGTGGTGGGGCAGGCCAACAGGGGGGTCTGGGGCCTAGTGCCCAAGCTGGAGGGGCTCCCCCCCCCCGGAAAATTTTGGAAGTCAGACACTTGAAAACATGGTTTTTAAACACTTCTAGACGAATTAGACAAATTCAAAATTAGGCCTAATATAGGAACCAAAACTTAATTTTTAGTGATCAAATGTATGTTTTTAATTGCATGATTATTAGTTTATCATTATAGCTTTCGCTGCGTCACATGGCTGACTTTTCTTTCTGTTCGGTGGGTGGCCGAATTTTTTCCGTTGGCGTCCGCGGGCGGCGGGCCGTACCAAATACTTCTGCGGGCCATAGTTTGGAGACTCCTGAGTTAGACCATACATTTTTTTTTTTTTTTTTTTTTGTAGGCTGACATCATCGACGATGGCTTGGCGCATGTCGAAAAGCTTTCACAGATGACGGCAGCTCAAAGGCACAGAATTTCAGAAATCTCGGCCGCATCCCAAAAATTGGCTATTTCGCAACACCAAACTCACTCTGCTGCTCTCAACAGAACTCTTCAATCCCACCGCATGATGTCGTTGAAGAAAGCTGAGGCTTTGAACTGTCACCCGACCGTATTTGAGGAAATCTCTTTGATCTCAGAGAAAACTTTAAACAAGTAAGTGTCGGCAAATTGTCAATCTCCAGGTGAAATCGAGTAAATAACAGGTTGCTAATAAAACACGATTTTTAATTATTAGTTTGGTGTTCTGCAAATTTTCAACGACGCAAACGTTTTGAAAAATTAAATTTCTTCTAAACACAAAAATTACGAACCTATAAATAAAATACCTACCCGTGACATGTGCTAATTTTGATTCCGCAGTTGGAGAGAATGTCTCAACATTTCAATCCCTATTGGAAGTATGATCGAATTAGGAATCAAATTCACTCAGAACGTCGAGGAAGCTGAAAAGATAATTTGCCAGGGAATAAGAAACATAACACTCTGTAATGAAACCAGTGTGTACGACAAGGTAACCTATGATTTTGTTTATAGTCGTAGTTCAGTGATGTGGTTCAAAATCCATGCAAAATCAACAGTGGAGATTTTTTGTTTAAATTAACAAACGATACATTTTTGTGCGTAGCACTTTCTAGTTGGATAACAATAATCGATATACAGGGTGTCCTAGGAGTTATGCACAATCCGACTCCTACGTGTTCTACAACTCATTTCCGACCAAAAATACCACATATGTAGAAACTTTTTGCCAGAGAGTTTCCGAGTTCTTTGCAATTCAACATTTTTTTCGTTTTTTCGGTCTTATGTTATTAAAACTGTCATAACTCCCTCAATTTCGGAGATAGCTGAAATTTAATGACACCGTTGGAAAGAGCGTTAGATTTTCTATCTATTTGATGACAGAAAACTTTTTTTTTTAATTGCAATGAAGATGTGTGATTGCTGCGCGAAATGGCTGTTTTGTTAAAATCTTGAAATCGCCTGTTTTTCATCTAGCCAACAAACCCCATTCATGCTTAACGCAGAACTGAGCAGACCTGGTAAAACGTGCGCCAAAACATCAGCTTTCCAACGGTGTAGTCGTTTCGGTTTTTAAAAATATTCTTAGCTAAGGAAATGGTGTTTAACTGCAGTAAAACGTGTGTTTTCTGTTAAAATTGAGGTTTTCCCAAAAATGTCGACGGAAAAAGGTTGGAGACGGGATGTACGTAACTTTTCTCGCTGAATCGAATGGTGACAACGCCAGACCTCTCAAATGAAGATTTAAGTTAGTTATAATTAACATTTAAGTTATTTGCTGACACTATGGATCAGTACACTATGCTGACACTATGGACCCTTATCAAACCAGGCTTCCGTATCGTTACCAACTCTTCCCTTTCGTCTCTCTCCTCGCTGTATTTCCTTCAGCGTGGTTTCCCTATTGCATATTGCCATTCATCATGGTGCGCTATAGCTATTGAACATAGCCGGTAGTAATAACCAAAACCTTAGTGACAAAAAACAATTAGTAGATAAAAAAAGGATGAGTGACATAAACAGTAATATCTTACAATATTTTTTCCTCATACTCTCCGACGTGTTCGCAAGGGTGTGAGTTGTACACAGGAGGAGTGCTACAGATGCATTACCGTAGGCAAAACCGTACACAAAAATCATGTCAACATACTCACTTGTGGCATAGCTACTCAACTGAAAGCAACTCAGCGCAAACAATCGTAAATTAACACAAACAATAGCCGTCTTTCGGATCTTCGATTATCCTGACTTTGGCTGGACAGCTTAGGAATGCCGTAGACGCTGTTCACAAACGGACGTTTTCATTAATTACATTCATTTTCATTTTTCATTTTTAAATATTTATTTTTTGGTTTATATCTTGACAATCTGGTTTAAACTCTAACTCTTTATATGAACTCGATTTAAACCCCAATATCTTCCCGTTGTCCTACAACTGGATAACATGTTTGAGTCAAAAAACATTTTACTAAAACTGAATTTGGTCAGAAACAACAGATTATCAACATTCCAACATCCAATGCTACGGCCCAATCAGATTGGGGTTGAAAATACACGGCGCATAAAGCAACCCCTCCTTCAAGACCGGGGGGTCGTGCGGGTCATTGCATATCCTTGCTCCTGACCAAGACAATGCCTCCTCCGTAGCTTTCCCAATTTTCAAACTTTATGTATTTTTTAGTTATACAGGTATACTTTTTTGACACTAAGGTTTTGTTTATTACTACCAGCTATGTTAAATAGCTATAGCGCACCATGATGAATGGGAATATGATGCGGAAGCCCGGTTTGACAAGGGTCCATAGTTTCAGCAAATATTTTAAATGTTAATTATAACTAACTTAAATCGTCAGTTGAGAGGTCTGGCGTTGTCACCATTCGATTCAATGAGAAAAGTCAACAACAAAACGCATTTTGCGTTTTGGACCTTTCTGAACAATTTTGGTTCCGTGTCTGTGTGTCTGTCTGTCAGCAAATCCTTGTTACGGGCAAAACTACACGAAGTTATGGTCCGATTTTGATGAAATTTTCAAGGATTGTGCGGGTTGGGGTGTAGATGGTCCCCTTTAGGTTTCACGACCCCCGGATCAATAGTAGCCTCTGCGCATCCGCAATCCTTGTTACGCGCATAACCCCGGGAGTTCTTGACCGATTTCGATTAAATCTTCAGGGATTGTTCGGTTTGATGTGTAGATGATCCCCTATAAGTTTCATGACCCCCGGATCAATAGTAGCCTCTGCGCACCCGCAAACGTGAAATCCTTGTTACACGCATAACTCCGGGAGTTCATGACTGAATTCGATGAAATTTTCAGGGATTGTTCGGACTGATGTAGCTTTAGTCAATGATAATTTTCAATGATCTATACAGTCATGGTATGGATACGAGGAAGCTATGTGCCACATCCACTCGTTTTACTATGTGTTTCTGGGGTCTAGTACCATTTTGTCTCATTAAATTGTTCTCATAGGGTCTCTTTTGTCTTGGCTGACATAAGAGTTACCCATCTACGTGCTGTATCGACCGAAAATAGAGTATTTAGTTTGATTCTAGAAACTAGTACCTGTCTAGGAACGATATTTTCTAGTTCCTTCATCATTTCAATGACTCTCCTTGATGATGTAATTCTATTTCCAGAAGGTTAATGCAATACTCAACCTTTTGAAACACCTGTTAAAGTATAGGGTTACAGTTGAACTCCTGACTGTTATTGTCCCAATAATCTCAAGAAGTTTTCTTTTAGTTCCAATATAGGGGTTACACATATCCAATATTTCGCTTTTAAAAAGAACTACCTACTTCCCAAATTGAAGTTTGAGCTAAAAGGTACTGTATTCCAAGGTAAACCCTGTCAAATTTCACAAATAGGCATCAGCTTGTTTTATATCGAGAATAACCTAATAGGTGCATACTTAATCACTAATTGCCTATGGTAGAGACATTTATTTATCAATTGGAAAAAAAAAATCAGTGATAAGACTGGAGAACAAGATTCCTATTTCCATACTTTTTTTCACACGAAATTGCCAAAAAATTGAGCCAATAGTAACCATAAATTTGTATTGTTAGGCATGTAAAGTTCTATTTCTTTGAACATGTATACATGTAAGTACATGTATAAACCTTAACCAATCTATTTTTCATTTGGCTTTTCACTTGTTTAGTTTATTTGCGTGAGCACAGCAGTAGAAGAAGCGACAACAACTTTCATGGAAGACACGAAGGATATAATATACTGGATATCGCAATTCGACGATGCGCTTGAACAGTTGGCAGTGCAGATAGGAAAATGTTTGGACATCACGCACATCTCCTTCTTTCACGATATCGACGCAAGATTTGACGAACGCTGCCCTCAAATGGTTAAATGATATGGATAAGAATGAAATTGCCTCAAAATTAGAAACCGACTTTTCTTCACCTACCTACCACAAGGTTTATCTTATATCTCTTAAGGAATCACAAAAAATCGTTTTCTGACAGATATCACTTGACAGCTTTTGTCATTATTAAAAATTTACTTTGAATATCAATCAGCAAACCAGGAACCCGCTGGCTTGTCAAGCTGAAACACATCAATCTCAAAGATTTCTGGATAAAGTAAGGCTTGGGCAGTATCAACACCCACTAGGTACCAACCAGTGGTACGAAACCATTTCAAAAAGCATGAAAATTTCATTAAGTAGTGCTACATCTAGATATCTACCAACGTGTAAATTGAAGAATCAGAAATAGTCCTCATTATGCATTTCAGTAGTTAGTACCAAGTCTTCAACTGCCTGTTAAAAACGACAAATATACGAATAAGTAAGGTAACGGCACCGGTAGTGGCCACTGCTCCAGTAGTGGCCATTTTAAAGTTTATATTTGAGAAATAAGGATTCCCGGTCTCCTAGTGGCTTCAAACTTGCAGGAGGTACAGCTCATGTCATCTTGTAGTCAGAGGTTGAACTAGGAGTGCGCAGAGCATCATTGGAAATTGTGGTAAACTTCTCAATATGACCGTCCCTAGTTTCCTCGTTTGTTGGGCTGTATCCTAGAGCTTCTACTGGATAGAATCAATTTTGTTCATCTGGTATTGAATTTAATGATATTAAACACGTAAGGAGGGCAAAATGTCAAGTGGCCACTACTGAGACATGCACGTGGCCACTACTTGAAATTTCGTAATTTGATGTGGCCACTACTAGATCAAAATAAAGGTGTGAGAAAAAAATAATAAAAAATAGAAAAAAATGTTCTTTTGATAGTTTTAGGCAATGGATATGTTAGGGAAGAGTCGGGCTATATTCTAAATGAGTCCTGAAGAAAGTCAGTACTACTGTTGGCCCACAATTGTCAAAACTAAAGAAAAAAATTCTTAACTGTGCCACTACCGGTACCGCTACCTTAGGTATTTTCTGTTTTAAAAGAAGATTATTCACACTGGCTTATTCGAATAATAGCCAGAGATGCCAAGCTTTCTCTATCTACTTAGTTTACTATTGAGAAGGGAATGGTGTAGGTAGATGAACGATTCGAGCGTGAAGAAAAGTTTGGCAGACCGTTGAATCGAACTAATTGTTGATAACTAATTGATCAACTAATTGTTTCAACCAATCAAACTCGAATTTTAACCAATTAAACTCGAGTTTTAACGAATTAAACTCGAGTTTTAACGATTTAAATTCGAGTTTTAACGAATTAAACTCGAGTTTTAACGAATTAAACTCGAGTTTTAACCAATTAAACTCGAATTTTAACGAATTAAACTCGAGTTTTAACGAATTAAACTCGAGTTTTAAGCAATTAAAAAGATTTTAAGATACATCAGTGCCATATTCTCAATTCCTAAATTTCTGGCTGTTTTTGCTGGTTGTGGTGGGAGGGGGGGGGGGGGGGACGAAGCTCTGCTATGAAGGGGGAGGAGATATAGCATAACAACACAAAATATGAAAATAAGTTTTAATATCACATCATCAAGTACGTTAATAACAATAAACTTGGCGGAAAAGAGTGATTTCGGGAAAATGTGCCAATCTTTGAGGCTCTATATCTCGACGATAGCTTGGTCAAAAATTATGTGTGAGTAGATCATTTTGTAGAAAATTTTTTCTACTTTATTTTATAATAGAGTGGTTTCCTCGCTAACATGCGTAGTTTTCGAGTTACAGCGGAAAAACTGAAAAAAGTCCGGAAAAATCGCGGTTTTTCGGGGCCCCTGAAGTTAGCACACGGTTAGTTCGTCCGCAAAATGAGGTGTAGCACCCCTGGGGGGGGGGGGGGGGGTAGAAACAACCCAGCAAATTCGCAGAAAGTTGGGAATTTTTGCAAGTTCAAACCACCAGATGACTGGATTAATAGTGGAAATTCATTTTTTAGGAGTGTAGGAAGGAGAACCTGACAAATCTCTTCGATATACACAATTCAGAGATCTCAAAAGTGAATTTCTATTGAAACGCTACTCTGTAGTCATACAAACCTGATTCAAAAATTCTTGGTCCTACCTACCAACTCACAGAAAACTTCCAGCTCAGTTGTTAACACTCAAACTGTTACTAGCGCTAACAGCGGCAAGATTTGCAACCATCATTCAGTGTAACGATCGGAAGTGACCTTGTGACAAGAGATTACAGCGATAACGATAAGAAGTGTGGAAAATAATGATACAACTAATTGAAGCGATTGAAAATAGTTTAGTTTAAATTTTCAGTTTGATTTGTGTTGTGTGCGTGTACTCTGCGCCCATAAAGTTTTCAAGTAAGCGATCACACAAGCTATTTACTGTGTGTCACTTCGCTATACCCGCGACGCAATTTTTCGATATTTCTCTATTTTACTGCATTGAATGAATGTTCAGATGCGTATTTATAAATATGTACAACTACGTTTGCGGTGTTGTGGACCGAAATACGAGTGTGATTTTGATCCTAGTCCAAATATGATATTCGAAAGCAATCGAAATAAGATTATAGGAATATTAACTGAAATAGATAGAGTGTCAATATGTATTCTAAGCACATTATGTATAAGGAGGGATTTGCAAGGATCTAAAAATAAGTAGGTAACATCACATCGTTCTGTTGACGATAGTGGGTGGACAAATTCTGCATTTTTGATCCGCCGAATATGCCTAGCAGTTACACCCATTTCTAGGTATGTCATAGTATAGAAGCTGTAAAGTATAGTTATGTGGTGGTTGACAGTTGAAAGATCAAAGAAATTTGAGCCTATTATTTGATATTGAGAGACTGTTTGACTGATCTGGTCTGAGACTAAAAATTTTTGACTTCTGCAGCTCGTCGACTACAGGGTCTCACGTGCAATTCCAAATCTCTTCTGAATTCTGCATTTTGTTAAACCAAATATACCTAGTAGAGGTAGGTAGACCTTTTTATAGGTATGTCGTAGTATAGAAGCTGTAAAGTATAATTGAGTGCTAGTTGACAGTTAGTAGTTATAAAGAAACTTGAGCCTCTTCATTGACATTGAAAGACTATTTTACTGATCTGGTCTGAGACTAAAAAATTTTCACTTCTGCAGCTCGTCGACTACAGAGTCTCACGTGCAATTCCAAATCTCTTCTTAATTCTGATTTTTTGTTACACCAAATATACCTAGTAGAGGTAGGTACACCTTTTTATAGGTACGTCGCAGCACAGAAGCTGCCAAGTATAATTAAGTGCTAGTTGACAGTTAGTAGTTATAAAGAAACTTTAAAATTATAATGTTTTGAAGAATCACAAGACCAAGTTGAATCTATTGTGGCAACAATGGACCAATTTCATAATATTTTTTTTCTCCATATTTCATCTCCATTGATCTTGGTTAAAAATGCAACAAATGGTCTAAGGGCGGACTTCATTTTGATGACTTAATTACGGACTTCCCTTACTTGAGAAAGTCAAGAAATGTGACTAATAAATTGGTAAATGTAGGAGTAATGGTAGCTCTGTACTTACCTTTATTTTTCAAGCACTTGCTTGAGCATTTCCTTAGTCAGTGACTGTGAATAGCACAAGTAGCCACCGCCCTTCAGAGCTTCACTTGAGCATTTCCTTCCGACTAAGCAAGAACTATGAATTCCTCCCTGAATGTTTTGAACGAGAGATTTATAGGTCGAGGGGTGAGGAGATGCTTGATTTATTCTTTCATTTCAAGTCTCTGGATGGTGGTTGGGATTGTCAATCCAAACTACTAGCCTATAATTAGAGAAATTGGTTTCTTTGGCATTAAGACGAATACCATCAAATGTGAAATAAGCAACAACATCTTGAATTGTAAATTTAAAGAATTGTACAGCTTAGGAAATGGTTTTGTGTCACGAATTTTAGCAGTAGAGTACAAAATTTTGTTTCCGTTCCACTGTTGTGGGAGCATGAAGTGAGAACTGAGGATTCCTCTCGTGTTCCTTGAGGGTTTTTTTTTTTTTTTTTTTTTTTTTTTTTTTTTGCCGATTGAAACAGAATTTTCGAGCTTAATGCGCTGTAAGCTAACTTTGTTCTCTTGCTTACTCACTGTGTTGAAAGTTTGTGGAGCATAGAATAATTATGTATTTATCCGGAATGTAGGACACTTGACCCTAAACCCACGGTAATCCCCCCTCCCCTCCTCCACCACCGCCACATTGCCAAGAAGCGATGTTAGTTGATGAACTAGACAGTAGTAAGGTTATGCAGAGGTCAGCGTTATGTTTAGTTTGGTGGTCTAGATGCTCACTATGCTCGCTTCTCAAAAATAAAAAAAAATCCCAAATCAATCCAGTAAGTAATCTATAGATTGGTTGGACAAATAAATCGGATTTTATTTTGTGTTTTGTCTATTGTTATTCTTCATAATACTATTAAGAACCTGACGAATATAAACAGTGTCCTCTATAAAAGCTTACTATCATTGCTTCTTGCCAATGTGACGGTGGAGGTGGCGGTGGTTATGGGTTTAGCACCAAGTTTTTAAGACGTGCTACTAATTAATCTGAAAGCATATGCAACACACAGCAAGTCTAAGTAGGTTGCTTATGCACTGTGAACCAAATTAGTAGCTTAATCTCTTCTTGTAATCATAAACTCGATGTTTGCAGGGCCTCTTTGTACGAGGTAACCATTAAGATGAGAGGGAGAACGACGTACGGAGTGAAGCTGGACTACTACCACAGAGTCGTACAAAAAATTATTCTTCAACATCAGGTTAGTAGTAACAGTGTATTATTTGCTATGTTGGGAGGTGTAGAAGAAAGAGATTTGTAGAAGAAGAATGTATAATGGAAAGAAGGAGAAAGAATTAGTGTGAACTTAGATTAGCTGACACACAAATACGCATTATTCAAAAAACGTATTCATTTTGGACAAATACCCTTCGTTGTAAATTATTCAAATATTTTAAATTATCGTGTCATCGGAACCGAGTTCCCAGGCAGCTGTTATTCAGTCATTGGTATTGATTGTATTTGTATTCAGAAACGTTTGTATTGATAAAAATGATTGTTCCCGCAGAATCCAGTTACAGGCCTATTTCCGGCCGGTGCTGACAACAGCCATGCTTGGATTCGTGATAATGTTTACACCATCCTCTCCGTTTGGGGTTTATCCATGGCTTACAAGAAGATGGCTGATATGGACGAAGACCGAGCCAAAACCTATGAGTTGGAACAGGTAAAATACTCACCTGGGAAATTGTACATGATGGTACTTGATTATGATAAACTCTGATTAAAACGTGGCAAGAGGTTGGTTGGCGTTCTTGTTCTTCACTTGTGGTTTCTCTCCTTTTCTCGTCACTTGCATCATAACCTTCCATTCCTACTATATTCATAGCTGGGTTACTTGTAACATTAACTGAATTCATTTTGTCTCATGTCATTGCTGACGACGTAACACGTGGATCGCATCAGACCTCCCAAGGTCCAAAGTAATTAGGGCCAAAATCCTATCAAGTGTTGTATACCTGTCCTGTCGTTAGACAGTTCACCTCTGATCTCGATATCACGTGAATCCAAAACGCTCCCAACCCAGGGGCGTGAGGCAATGGGAAGCCACGAGCGAAATCGTCAGACCTAGTTCCGATCCTCTCTGGAGGACGGCTGGCGACGTCCGCGACACCTCCGGGTAGTCGGACGAAAATCCAAGGTGAAATTCCTTGTTTACTTTATTCCATTCCTTGTAGAAGTCGAAAAATACTGAAAACAGCATAATCAACATTCTTAGCCAATTTAAAATTCAGATCTTATATGATTATTAAGATTTTATATGAAAGGATATTATGCTATTATTAATTTATTATGAACGAACTGGTTTCAGAGCTGCGTCAAACTCATGCGAGGTCTCCTCACCTGTATGATGCAACAGAAAGACAAAGTAGAGAAATTCAAAAACACTCAAATGCCCATAGACTCTGTCCACGCCAAATTCAGCTCAAAAACGGGACTCCCCGTTGTGGGTGACTCAGAATGGGGTCATCTTCAAATAGATGCTGTGTCACTGTATCTTCTGATTTTAGCCCAAATGACTGCTGCAGGTATTTTTATTTTTTTAAACTTTATTTAAACTTTTAGTATTACATACTATATGTTGGGCTGGTACATGGATATTGCATTGTGCATAGGACGTACCATGGCACATGTATGTGCTGCAGGCATGATCAACATTGTTATGTAAAAATTAACCAACTAATCATGATAGTTACAAAATCAATAGATCTCCTAAAATTGCATTTAATTCAATCAAGTCTTAGTTCGTTGTTTCAAGGCAGAATCTACTCATATCTCTCATATATGGGCAGGAGTGGTTGGTATCTACATACGGAGACATGGAATCCGTTAAATCGGAGTTTAGTTCTTTCATCAAACAGGCAGCATTTCCGAACTGTTCTAACACCCTCTAAAATCTAGAGTCTATAGTGAGTTCCTAGGAGATTCGGACGCCGTGATATCGTATCTAGTGGGTGGTGGTGTCTAGGGCGAGCACAGTTCTGGTTAGCAAAAATGGTGGCGTTACCACCAACTCAGCTGAACTAGTGGTACCTCTGATCCGTATCTAAGAGTCACGTACGTTGTGCTTTCACGTCACTACAAGAAAACGAGCAGTCTTTTTGATGCTTTACAAGATAACTCGTTCTTTCGTTTTTTTTATCCAAAAATGCAGGGCGTGGAAGACTTTTTTGAATATTATGTTAACGGATTGATTTCAACTGAGGAGTTGCTGTTGATTTGGAGTGGGAGAGTGTAAGGGAAGCACCTCGACGAATAAGCCTGCTCTGTGGGAGATTTTCCCTGGATAACATGAGCGAGGATGATGTACTATTTTCGTTCCAATTTAATAGAGAACATGTACATTTACTCCATAGGCTCCTTCAAATTCCCGCAGAAGTTACGACAGATAAGTACGCTTGGAATCAAAATTGATTTGTTTGTAACTTCTTACTTAGCGACTTGGGAAGTACATACTCCAGAAAAGTAATGTGCAGCAGGGATTCCGGGGTTGCATTTAGACAGTTTTGATAATAGCGAATTCCTAAATGAGGCTGTTTGGCTTTTTAAAAACTCGCACAGTTCAAAATAGTTCGTAGGTTCTAAATATCGAAATCTTAGTGTTTTCTTAAACTGTAAAGTATGTACCTAATAAAATGATGTTGAATCAAAATGAAAATTCTGCTCTCTCTTGGCATGAAATTTCAATTTAGCAATTTCAGAAATCAAATTTTTAGGTAGAAATGTTGAAAATGTGATGCAAAGCGGTTTACAACTAGGTTACACGATGGCGGGTTACTTTGCGATAAGGACGAAAGATACGTTCGTTCGGATCGCATCGGTGGCATCGTAACTTCCGTAAAGATACCACCGTCGTATTGCAATACGACCAATCGTATTGGTGGCGCATGCGCAGTTGCGCGTTCCGTATCGCGATACGGATTCGTATCGGTGTTGGCGGATCTCCTAGGAACTCTCTTATATCATGCTCAGACCTCGGATCTATTTAGGTACACCTCGATGATTATTCAGTTGAAAACTTAACGTTAGTGGGGCTGCGGGGCAAAAGCCGAATTTGCACCATAACCTGAAATCATTTAACAGCTTGTCAGCTTGCTGTTAATTTATTCTGAAATACTGCACACCTGAGGTAGTTTCGTCTCAGGCGCAATCTATTGTATCAAATTCCTTGTGATGACAGCAATCTCTCCTTGTGATGAAAACAACGTCTTCTTTTTGAGCCCTGAAGTAGTTTTCTCCATTCTCCTCATTTCATGATTATGGTCAAAGTGATCGTTGCCTACCTCTGCTTTTGCCTTGAATTCTACAAAGTTAGTCAAATGTTGGAAACCTAAATAGCTTCATACCAGAAAGAAGTTTAGTCGATATTGTTCACAGATCCCAATCCTACAGTGCGTATTTCAAATATTGACTTGAAACTCCAAGAGTTTTTATTTTGTCTGATTTTGAAAATTTTATTTAGTTATTTCTTAGTGTGCATTTTTTCTCATTTTTCAGGTTTACAGATAATCTTCAACTTGGACGAAGTAGCTTTCATCCAGAATTTGGTGTTCTACATCGAATCTGCTTACTGTATTCCAGTGAGTTATATTCATAGTAATTATGGATAGAAATTGAGCTAATTATGCAGTAACAACTATGTTATTCCAATGAATTGAATGTTATCCTTGGGCTTTATCTATTCACTCCCCATCAACCCTTTTAACTTTATTCTTACAGTCAGGAGTTACTCTCTGAGGTTTTCTTGGTGTTTACTTGGGAGAAAAATGCTTTCGATTAACTCATGGACCTTCTTAATACAGTGGTTAGGGTAGATAATTGTCCATTGTAAGTTTGCTATTCTGCCTAAGTTGTCAGGTTCGAATCCCAGTGCCTAAAAGAAAAATTATGGCTAAACGGAAGCACGTGTGTTATTCTTTATTATCAATTAATTTGTCAGAAAGATCTTTTGGTTATCCATTGTCAAAATTGTTTTATTGATCACAAAATATATGTTTTTTATTAAGGATTATGGTGTCTGGGAGAGAGGTGACAAGGCCAACCACGGCAAACCTGAGCTAAACGCTAGTTCAATTGGTACGTTATTTGGCCAAAATGAAAAATTTTCATTCCTGATTAAGTACTTATAATTACTTATTACCTTTATTTTAGAGAAAATCCAGAAATTAATATTTAGTTTAATTTGGATTAGGATTTTACCTGGATGATTTGATTACAGTTTAAAATCGATCGTAATCTACTTTCAGGAATGGCTAAAGCAGCTTTAGATGCGATGAATGAACTTGACTTGTTCGGTGCAAGAGGAGGTCCCTCTTCAGTTATTCATGTTCTGACAGACGAAGCCCAGAAATGTCAAGCAGTTTTGCAGGTTTGTATTTTTAGGTTACATCGTTTGCCTTTTGATAGTTTGAGAGAAATTTGATTATGTGTATGACCTAAATGTTGTGGCATTGAAGATGATATTCAGGAGAAAGGAAGTAGACCTTTCGGATTACTTGAGTATCGCAGCCCAATAATCACTGATGGTGGGAGTTGTCCCCTCGTATTGGAGTCTTTCCTCTTCAATCATCCATAATGATTGGACGCTGCTGTCGTACGATGGTGTTGATGATAAAGGGTGGGTGGTGTAGGGGGCCTGCGACTGATCTGGCCTCTGGTGTGTGAGATGATCATTTTACTGGTAAATTTCAAATAAAAAATCGATACCACAGGCGGGGGAAGCCCCAGGCTATGGACTCGTCACATTAGCAAAGCTTCACCTGCTTGCCCCCTGAAAACAGTTGGCTTAATGGTGGTAATGGTTTATCACCCAGGCTGGAAGGCCAAGCCTGAAAGCTGTGGAGTAGACACTTCTCTGGTAGACTGGTCTTCCAGAGTAATGCTGCCATGTAAGTTATGTGGCTTACTGATAACTCTGGTACCTACCTGCTCAATTGGTAAGGTAAGCTAGAACGCTCAGCTTTATCTGTAGCGCCTTGTGCAAACAGGTACTTGCGTCGTCAGATGTGCCTTTGACTGTGGGGGTGACAGTCACCCACGGTATTTTACCAGGGACTTTCCTCTTTGCTTGCAAAGTGGGAGGGTGTAAGCGCGGTGTGCTGGGATACTCCCTGTTAAATCAACCTTGGGATTTATAAAGGCCCAGCAGTTATTTGATGTAAAAGTTTTAGTTCTTTCAGGTCATTGTAAAGTTTGAGTCAGTAAGTACTGACGCGAAGGTGCTTCAATGTGAGATTAGACCTAGCTCGTGAGAGATCATGAGCGTTAAATGTAGATGGCAATTCTGCTACGTACACAGATTTATAGATACATTTCAGAAACCAGTATCCAAACCCATCCCAGTATCTGAATTCGTTCCTCTTCTCAGAGAAGAAGGAAGTAAGAAATGTTACTTTCCAGACAAAGGAGGATCTGATAAATTCAGCTTAATAATCACACCATGTACACCAATGACCATGAGAACTGAATCAATCCTACTCAACCGGTGGATGGCACCTCCCTCTTTCTTATTTGTTATCCGTATAATATATGTTATACTATATTCACAACCCAAACCTCACAATTCTCGAAACAAATGAACTGTGAGCCTATCAATCATATCTTCTATGCTGCAAAGTTGTCCTACAGGTAGCATATCCTCTAAGTCTATCACAAGCTGCTTTCACTTGAACTGGGGGTTGAACAATGATGGAATGTTGCTTATAAATTAAACAGTTGGTTGTAGCAAAGACCTAGTTTTGTGATCATTTTCATGACCTGATTTGACTTAGAATACGATAAGTTGGTATACCTCCCTACAATAACTGATTATTAAAGACTGTGACAGTGGACTGCGTCATTATAAGTCTATGGTTACTACCCTGTGAACCTGGTTAAAAAGAATAACTACAACTCTTGAGACAGTTTAAAATGAAGGATTATTTACTGAAATGAAGAGCAGACAGAAGCGAACGAAGGAAAAGCGAATGATTATCATTAGAGTCTGGAAAGTGAAGATCTATCAGTCAGCTGAAAACCCAGGCATTTTTAGCCATGGTGTTGTAAATGTCTGGTAGTAGCCACAAGTCTGCTGAGATGTTCAAGTATTGTACAGTTATTTGAAAGTTATAACTAGTTCTGGTGAAAGGTCACTTTCCAGACTCAGAATGATAGTACCCACACTTCTGGTACTGATGATCATGAACTAAAAAATTAATCACTCCTGCTTAGAATTATAGAACGTACCTTTCTTCCTCTTATCAGTTAATGGACCTAACACCCACAAGTCTTTAACTTATTATTATTTCCGTTGAATGATTCTATCCCATATTTTTTTCAGTCCATGCTTCCCAGGGAATCAAGCTCCAAAGAAGTAGACAGCGGGCTTTTGGCTATTATCAGCTATCCAGCATTCGCTGTGGATGACCCAGCTCTCATCGATACGACTAGGAACGCTATAGTTTCCAAACTCAGGGGAAACTACGGATGCAAGCGGTTTCTAAGGGACGGGCATAAAACCCCGAAAGAGGTAAGTTGATCTGACAGCTTATATCCTGGATTGAACAATCATGGAAATATAATGCAATGTTATTGTCCGAGACTTTCAATACTAATGGTTACAAGTTTTTTAAAAAGAAGTCCAGTTATGGTTGATACGTATTATGTTGATGCAAATTTCGTTGGTAATTACTAGATTTACACTGCAGAAAAGCTCTGACAAAAAGAATAACCACAATTATGGAAACCCTTTTGAACGAATGCAACTAACAATTTGCAATCATTACTAAAGCTTCTTTGGATGATGCTGCTTACTTACTAAGCAGCGAGTAATAACAATGCTTAGTTAACCATGTTATTACTCGCTTTTGAGGTACTGGATGAAGAAGTACCAACATTCCTCAACAGAATGTTGTAACCAAGGGAAAAGCTGAGACGTGGATTGAATGTCCCTAAAATAGATTAAACATTCTTGTTTTAAGATATTTGAAAACCAAAGTAAAAATATCAAGTTTTTTAGTACAGTTAATAGGGTGATGTGGCCAGCTAAATATCTTGTCAATAAAAAAAAAATTGCTGATTGTCAATTCCAATTTAACGAAATTACGCTTATTTGAACTCAAGGCCTATTAAAATAGATTAAAATTCTTGCTTATTTCATTATTTTGACTATATAACAGAATATGTTAATAGATAATAGCTGGGATATTCAATTATTTCGGGAAGGTAGCGGATATCTTAACTTTCTCAATTGTTTTGAAGTGTGGAAGTAGTTCAGAATGATGTTGATTTTCTCATAATGAGCAATTTTAAAATTTAATTGTTCGATTTCAGGATCCTAATCGTCTTCATTATGAACCGTGGGAACTTCAAGTTTTCGAAAACATCGAATGCGAATGGCCTCTGTTCTTCTGTTATTTGTTGATTGACAGTATTTTCAACAAAGACGCCGAAGCCACGGCAGAGTATGACAAAGCTCTTGAAAAGGTAGGTTACCTTGTTGTCTTGAATCAGTTTTTTTTTCAATCATGATGGAGTTTTCCTTATTTTAGGTTTTTGGATTTCAAACTATTGAAAGTGTTACTAGTGTGTGTGAGGAACGCAGCTCTGCAAAAAAATGCCACACTGCAAAATTTGTCTCAATGTAACACGTTCTAAACATGGGGGGGGGGGGGGGTCGGGCCCTCAGCAAGGAAGCCTGTTGGCTTGTTGTACTTCCCTGAGAGTTTAGCATTTAATCAAGGAGATACAGCCCCTTGGGAAGGGGTTTGAGGCTGTTGATTAGTTGTTTGCTTTGAATGGACCTCATTGGGGTTTGTGCTCCAAAGAATTCAACCCTGCTAGAGGTAAGTGCTGAGCACTCAAATATATGTGGGATGCCGTTTCATCAGTCTTCTCACATAACCTGCATACGGTTGAACTTTGTGTGACCCCAATGCGGTGTAGGTGGAACCTTGAGAGTGCAAAGCCGGACCGTTGTTTTTAGTTCCCTTCGGTTTTTGCCAATTAGCCATTCAGTAATTTTGGTGTTGGGTTCCGCCACCATGAATTTATTGTGGACATGTCCTTCATTATTGAGCCAGCTACTTGTGTTTTGTTGGTTGACCCACGTGTTGATGGCTCTTCTGAAGGCGGTTTTTGGTATACCGACTGCCGGCTCATGGCCAACAAAGGGGGTTTTGGAAGCCCTTTCTTGCAAGCTCGTCAGCCTTCTCGTTACCAGATATTCCTTTATGCCCACAGAATCCAGCAAACTCAGTTATGTTTGGCTAGATTGTTAAGGGTTTGCATGCAGCACCAAACCACTCGTTATGAGATGGTTGGTGCCATTAATGCTTTTATCAACGCTTGGCTGTCTGAGAGGATGCGGACATGGGCCTTTTTGTGTCCCCTCCTAAGGCTCTCAGCAGCTGCTGCCTCGTGGCAATCGATTTCGGCTTGGAATACAGAGTTGTGTTCCCCTAGTGGAATTGAAGCATTCCACCTGTGTTTAGCCCCATGTACTCCTGCACCAGTTTCTACTTCCAATCGTTCCCCTCTCATGCTAATCTCACATTGCAACAATTTTCTCAGTGTAACACGTCCTTACAAATCCTTCTAGTCTAATTCAATGAGTTCCTTTCTTTAAATATGTTTATCAAAATCGATTTGATTTTTCCTTTGCTATTTTTTAATTGAAAATGTTAGGATGCCGAATTAGACCAACTACATTCAAACAATTAGTGTTGTAGTAACATAAATTATCTTGGTGATTTTCAATTCAGATTTTTGGAATTATCAAACTTGACTGTTGAGAGAAGCTCCAAAAATTTATAATATACCGTCTGGTAAACAATAAACCGACGAAGGACCACCCAACAGTTGAAGATTATGGGGTTTTCCCACATAGGGATCAAAGCACCCGTATAAATAAGCCCGAACCAGCCCAAGAGGATTCATTCATTCAGATGGTCTCTCTTGATTCCGTCACTCTGTCCTAAACCATTCTGCTCTTTTAAAATGTAACCCTAAATTCACAGGTGTCGTAGCTACTTTGCTTGATCCACCTGTCTCTTGGGGTCGTAGCTGCAAATTAGTTCTCCCGTTCAAAATTCACGTGTTCAAAATTTCGCAACTCAACACCCAATTTTCATCCGTTCAAATTTTGTGTTCCCTTAGATTCAAAACAGTGACTTGTAATATTTTGCAAATATTTAGTTTAGGTGTTGTAGCAACGAACCAAGTGCTTTATAGGAACATCTTGAAAAAGTACAGAAAAATTTGTGTTAATCCATGTTTAGAATTTGTTCTTGGAATATGATTCAATCCAAAAATCAATTTTTTTCTAAAGGATTGGTGTAATTTCCTCGTTTTGAAGGTAAATGTAGATTTCTTACTGAATATGTATTTAAAAAAATGGAATTTAACGTAATAAATAAGTATTATTCATCAAACCAAGAGTGGAACAATAGAAAAACAAGCATTTAAAGAAGTAAGTACATCTTTCAGCTAACCAAATAATTGTAATAAGGAGGAACAATTTGGAAAACAATTAAATTAAACTTATCACTCGGCCACCACCAGGAAATGCTTTTAAAAAATGCTTCACTTCAGGAATAAGATTATCTTTAAAATTATAACCACATTTTCTTGTAAATTAAAGTATAATGTTTTAGTGAGTATTTGAGAAGTTACAAGAAGTGTTATTTTTCAGTTGATCGTTAAGACCGAAGATGGGATAGAACTGGTTCCGGAAATGTATGCTGTGAGCGCTCAAAATCTAAATGAAAGAGTCAGAGTGGGGAAATGCCCTTTCTTCTGGGCGCAAAGTCTTTATATTCTTGGGAAACTTCTGCAAGGTGTAAGTTTAGCCTACATTTCGTAATTCCTGCTGAAGGGAGTTCTATTTGCAAATATAATAGTAACTAGGGCTATTCTATGTTAATTGGCTCAATCTTCTGCTAGAACTTTTTTCCGAAACCACTGGACTACTTATAGATTTAAAGAAAATATAAAAAAACCACATCGTGTTCATTTTAGTAAGGAAGTTTTTGGAATAGTGTTTCTTGAAAATCATCATGAACAAGAAAAATCATTCAATAAGAGTAGTGATAGTATATCAAGCTCATCTCCTTCATTTGCAAAGTCTTTTTATTCTTGGGAAACTTCTCCAAGGTGTAAGTTTAGCCTACATTTCATAATTCCTGCTGAAGGGAGTTCTATTTGCAAATATGATAGTAACTATGACTATTCTATGCGTATTGGCTCAATCTTCTGCTACAACTTTTTTCCAAAACCACCAGAGTACTTATAGATTTAAAGAAAATATAAAAAACCACATCGTGTTAATTTTAGTAAAGAAGTTTTTGGAATAATGTTTCTTGAAAATCATCATGAACAATGACAAATCATTCAATAAGAGTAGTGATGAGTATATCAAGCTCATCTCCTTCATTTAGGGGTTCATTGCTGCTGGTGAGTTGGATCCCCTCAATCGTCGCCTTTGCTCAGAAAAGAAGCCGGATATCGTAGTGCAAGTTGTACTTCTCGCTGAAGATGCTGACATGCAGGCTAAACTCAAAGAGCACGACATTGATGTTCAGACTGTTGAAGAAGTCGCCCCGATTGAGGTTCAACCTGCTCGAGTCCTTAGTCACCTTTACACATACCTAGGTTGCACAGTTTGATTATTGCATGCGCATTTGATGTATTCGTCCTGGAATGATGATACATTACAGACAATCTATACAGAGCTACAAGCAGAGTTGAGATGTAATCATTACTTTGAGGAATGAATAATTTGTTGATTACTTTCATTGTAATGACGTATATTTGGCTAGTAACAATTTCAGTAAAAAGGAGATTGAAAATCCAAAGTTTTGGGGTTGAAATTACTCCAGAAGTAATCGCAATTACCATTCCAATTACTGTAATGGTAATCGAAAAAACTATTACATTTTCCGATTGAAATAATGGTAATCGAAAAAACGATTATGATTACTTGTAATCTGAAAACGTAATCGTCATTCCGATTACTTTTAATTAATTCCGAGTTTAATTAATTCCTTACAAAAAAACAAGTCGATTTAAAAGGGAAAACACTTTTTACAGAAAATAACGATTTTCCATTCCATTCCATGGGGGATATTCTTACAGGTTTGATGCGTTTAAGACGTAATTCAAAGAAAAATTACAATCTAGTTTAAATACTCTCAAACATTTTATAACAATAACAATCTGCCTGGAGAGTCTCTCATCTGTATTAAGTATACGATATTAAATAGATAACATTGTGTCATCTATCATTGTGGCATCAAATTCGCATTCTACCAATGCAGTAATCGTATTAAAAAAAGTAATCGAATTACCAGTACTCCATTCCGATTACCATCACTTGCAATCGGAAATAGGAATCGTTTTTTCGATTACGATTACAGTAATTGCGATTACCTGTCTTCAAAAGTAATTGGAATGTGTAATGGGTAATCGAATTACTTTCCTAACAACTCTGGCTACAAGGAAGAATAATTCTTCCGCAATTATTGTGATCAGCCCATTTTTCCTTTTTTTTTTGTATTATTTGCGATAGCTTTCGATTTTATCAAAACCCCACGAAATGCACATGTACCTACTGATTTGTGTTGATCGTTACTCCATGATTTTTTCAGGTCGCAACGAAAAACTTAAACTCTCAGGAAGGATTTCTAGAGATGTTGGCATCCTTAGTACTAGCAAGCTGTATTCACTTCACGATAGAATTTTCGCGTTCACTCCCCAGGTAAGCTAATTATTCATTTTCTAGATAATCTGAAAACAATCATCCAATCCCTTCACATTAGGCTTTTCACATAGGTTGGCACTTTCATAATTTATGTATGAAACGCCGTTTTGCGAATTTTAGTATTTCATTGATGATTTGGCATTGGGTTCATTTGACGTCTTCAGGTGACACATTTTCATCTATTCATCCAACAGAATGGCTTCCTTCAGCCAATGCACATATCTCTGTCGCAATGTGCAGTCTGCTTATCTCCACAGAAAAAGAAGAAAATTACAATTGATTAATTAATTTGTTATTGCTCTCTACTCTTCTCCACATTTCCAGCTCATTCTCTCCTCTGTGCTCTATGCATTCCATTCCATCTGAACCACTCCTAAATCATGGCAAAGTTTATTATCATTATCTTGGTTCTCAATTTTACCTTCAAACAACACTTTGAAGTGCCAAACATCCCCTGTATACCTTCAGATTTGCAGACTTTGGATCTATTGAGTGATTAAGTTTTTGTATTGGCTACGTTTCTGTCTCATAAAAAACAATGGCTACCTTTCTTACCATCAAAATATTGTCAGCGTGGGGAGATCGTAGTTCTTTTTTTGTCATCTACTGCTTGACTGGGTACTATTTGATTTATATTGTGGTACGACTAGGGTCTACATTAAGTAGTTGAAACGTTGAAAATTCCATCATCTTGGAAAATCCATTAGAGACAGGAACGTAGAATTCATTCATTCAAATACTTGATCCATGGAGAATATGCGCACTCCACCTTCCTCCTTATACTTCCTTTAGTTTCTAGTTTGTTTCTAGCTGTGTTTTAGTGAAGATAACTAACTCATCTACCCTAACCGGAATGCTGCAGACAGTCACTTCACGTTTACAGTAGGTACATCATTTAGGGAGAAATGGGGCAATGGGACGTATATGCGGGTTTTAATATTTTTTAATTGTAAGTCAGTATCAAATAAAGAGTATTATCGTCATCATCATCCGCCAGTAGCAGTAGGTTTGAATTCCTCCTGTAGGTGCCCTACAGAGTTTATCCGATGGATTTCCTATTGAACTATCCTGCTGTATGACTTCCCCCACCCTATCAACCAGCAAAGTCCAAACGTGTGCGAGGCTGCCTGACGCACTTTCTCGTTCTTATTACATCGTTACCCATGCATTTCTTCTTATATCGTTTTCGTAGTACCCACCTATTTTTCGCGAGTCACATGCAGCTAGTCCCAAATCTCAGAGTTGTGTCATTTGGGAGAAATTCACGGGTGTTACTAAGAATAGTTTTGGTGCGACAACGCGTTTAAATCGTGCTGTTTTCTCTCATTTTCACCTCAACGCACCACACCCTTCTTATCGAGTGTTCTATGATTAAGATTTAAATTTATCCTTGAGAATATTCAAAGAGAATTCGCTCATTAGCCCATGGGCTCATTGAAATATTGTGGGAAAACCTCGATTTTGTCTAAAGAACGTGTTCTGTGGCAGGTGTGTGAAGAAAAGGAACTTTGTTGCTCTCCCCCACTTCTTGCCACCAGATATTGAATTCCCTTAATTTTTCCCATTACGTTATGATGTCTCAGTTGTTGAAATGGCTGTCAACAAGACAATTGACAACTCGCTAATACTTACTAATTATCCGAAAATAATGGTTTGGAACAGTAAAAAAGTCGACCATCTGGATGCCAACCATCTTAAGGTTTGACACTAGCGTACATGGTGGCGGTCCCCTGTATTACTATTTTGAAGTTGAGTTACTCGAGCAAAAAATATGTAAACGTTGATTTCTCTCTGTAATGTTCGTAATATCGGGATGTAGGTAGACGTAAACACAGCCGAGGGCTCATTCAAACTGCCATATTTTATTCTCCTTCAGCTACATATATATTTACATAGGTAGGCCTCGAACATTTGAGGCCCATCTAGAGTCGTCTCGTAGGTTCTCACGTATTTGAACCAGGGGCAGGATACTACACTCTCAAACCCACTGATGTTTTCTGTAGAGGAGGACTCGTTTAAACTGGATAAAAACTATCCAGTATATCATGTTTCTAAATGAGATTTCACTGGAAAAACTAGAATTTCTGCCGCACTTGTATACCCCATTGTAGGAAAGCTTTACTACAGCTTGCAGGAGCAAACTCTACGGAATTCAGCTCACAGTTACGAATTAACTACTGTGTGTCTCTAATGACAGCATCATTTTCAACAATCACAAGGAATATTTATAATTTAGGGGTTGAACGCTAAACAATCAATATTTCAAATGCATCACTTGAAACCTCTCCTTTGGTGGATTTTAACACGTGAAACCATCCAAGTTGCTGTACGTGCATTCTTCGTTTCCATCATTATTATGAGAATAGTTTGGAGTTACATTTAGAGCCCATTTTCTAGCCTAATAATGACACAAATGCTTTCAATGTATGCATGGATTGCTCGTGGTATAGTGGTTAGCGCACTCAACTTCCGACTCACTTACCCAGGTTCGAATCCCTTTGGGGGAATATTGTCTTTATTTCATTTGACCTTCGTAAAAAGATAATTTTGAGACCTGGATCGCTGCAATTTCATCCATTCACTCTCACCAAGAGCAAGAAAAAAGTGTATGAAGCAGTAATGGTGTGAGGGTGTAGTAAAACTTTTCAATAAACTGCTGCTATCGGCCATCTGATTTCTGATTTCAATGTACTTCTCTTATCAACAAATCCAGTTTATTTTAATTTGTTATGTCTATGAACAAACTTGGAACGTAGATACATGTTCAATTTAATTTCAATGGTTTTCTTCCTATTTCCACTCAATGATAAGATGAATAATACACGATACGTATTGTACATTTCAATTACCTGCTCACCAGCTATTTAGTACAGAAATAACATTTGTGTGTTACAATTTCCAGCGTCTCAATAGGTTGACATGAAATTTGCTGCTTTTCACATTGACCTTTCACGAGTTCACGTTAAAACACATTGTACCTTCCAATTCATTTAGTTTTTATTTATCTCATTTCACACGCCTACTTTTTCTTGTGTCTTATCAGCTCACAGATCAAACCAGATATTATATTGCTTCCGATAAGGATCTGATGATCGACATTTTCAAATCAGAGATTAACTTCCTTAAATCCAGTTGGAAAAACATCCTCGGTCGTCCCGTTCTCATTCTGACTGTGAAGACTCTCTATTTAGGTACAACAATCAATTTTATGTTCTGTAGTAACGCTCTCGTGCTCAGTATTTCGCATGCAGTGTTTGTGTGCACGCTGGCTACCAGAACAGACATTGAGTTTTTTATATTTTTATACCTAGTTTCGTTGTTAGAATACAGTGAGTTACGTTGCCCTGTGGGAATCCCGTTTTTTGTTACCATTTGTCTGTTAACATTTATATTGTCTATAGAATTTAACCTGTTTTTTTGCACCGACTTGTTTGTGTTGGTTTAATGACCCCTCAACCGTTACATGGCACGTTACCAAAACGTTTTAAAACTCCAGTAAATCATTCTAGCAAGATTACATTTTATTTTCAGGGTTTTAAAAAGGATTTTAGTAATAAAACAGTTGGTAATGAAGCTGAAGGCATAATCACACTTTTCAAAAACGAATTCGGTAACCTGTGCGTACCAACTACACTTGACGGTATAATAATTATACCGGTATAATTAATTATCCGTAATTTATCTTATTAATTAATTTCTTCGTAAAATGAATCTTATTATTCAAAACTTGGAACATAGGTGGTATGACTAAGACATGACGTAGAATAGAACTAACTTTAGATGGATGTTATGTAAATAGTTGGTCTTGTTTTTTATTATTAACCTTCTTTATGAACCTACGTTGAAATTATTGCTTTTTTAATTGATCGTATCATCAGAATTTTCCAATTTATTCATTTTGATTGATTGAATAGGTATCTACTAAAACTATTGTTGTGTTCTTTAAAAACTAAAAAGTGTAAGCAAACCGATTTTCAGATTCGGGAAAAAGGAATAAAATATTGGTCTTACTTCATTGGTGTAATTAATTGGTTGTTTTTCAAATTAATATTTGAATTAAATATGCCTGACTTATTTGGGCAAAGCATGGTTAGATTCCTCGTTTCTAGATCCTAAGAATTTCCAAGATTTTTGAAATGATCTAATTACGATATATCTAACATTGTTCGATTTTCGTTAAATCATTATGTTAATCTCTAAAGTGGTTGAAATGATCGTTTTCTTCATTTATGCAGAAGGTAGATGAAGCAGTTCTAATTGCTTATTACATTTCACAGCTTTCGGTTCAGTTTGTTTGTGAGTTTGCAGTCAACTCTTGTCCTTGGACAAGCTGTGTTGCACTACAGTAACCTTTTTCGAACATTTTCGGCTTTGTGCTGATCTTCCCTGAACTATTGCCTAAGGGCTTAATCAAAATCGGACATCAGTAGCTAGTGGGCATGCGGGAATCGTGATTCTTCTTGAACGTGTAATGGTCCGAATTTGATTGAAATTATGGAGTAGTTGAAGCATTTTCAAAAAGGGTTTCCTGACTGTCGAAAAGACCATAAAATTTGTTGTGATTGGCAAAAATTGCAACTATAGGGCCGATTTCGTTGACATTGTCAGTCACGTTTTGTCTTCTTGCAAATTTCTATCAAGTTTGATTGACGCTAGAGTGTGAATAGCCTGTTCGCGAGCTCGGTCGCATTAAAATACTAAGTTCTCACTATTTAATAACCGAAACTTTCTGAAACCCTGAGGACAGTCAGAGAATGGTCTTAATATGAGCATCTATGCATTTCTTAGGGATTGAATTGGCAATAACTAGAACGTTTTGCAAAACGTTAAATTCGTTTCCAGGGATAGAGTGCCACTTTTTATGTATTTTTATATGCTGTTATCGAGGAGAGCTTTTCCACCCGCCAAGTTTCTGCGAGACTGGAAATGGGACGAAATGGCGTGGTTAAGACGCGGAATCGATTTTTGGATACTGGTTTCGTTGAAGACCGGCTAACTCGTTCGTCCATGTTGAACAACTCCAAATGCCAAACGAAGACCGCTGTACAGAGCTCTGCAGATTCAGCTGAAGTTATATACTGATGGTTTGTACGAAGTACTGGGGCGTATGTGGTCAAACTATCCATAATAGTCTCAGAAACAGCATTCAATCCAGAAGACCCCTACGTCACCTTGCTCTAACCACAGCTCACTCAAGAGTGACGAATTGTTAATTTTCCGAAAAAAAAAAACCACTTTGTTCTTTTAAAAACGTTTACCAACCAATTGCCAGACATTTTTAAAGAAGCATTTTGGGTAAGGAAACATATACCAAATAAACACATTTTGTGGAGAAAAAAAAGCGGGACAGTAGACCTCTATGGTTCTACAGCCAGAACATTTAAATGATTTATTTTACACATTTAAGTACCGAAGATGGAAAATTGCCTATGCAACCTACAAATATGGGATTCTAGCTCAGAGGAGGGAAGCTAGTAAACAGAGATGGGCTAATTCAAAGAATAGGTAACGCACACCTCTTATCACGATCTTATCTGATAAGATCGATGTGTCCTTACATCGATCTAATTATCGATTATTACATCGATATAATGGATAACACGTTTCAAACCCGAAATTGTTGCTTTCATTCCGATTTCTGTTTCTTCTGATCTATACTTCACTAGAAGGATTGATGTAGGATATTTTTTTGTTTTTGAGATGCGAGCGTAGCGAGCATCCAGACCACCAAACTAGACGATAGGAGATTTTTGCTTTCAAACCAGAAATTGTTGCTTTCATTCGTATCTATGTTTCTTTTAATCCCGGACCGAACACCGATATTCTAGCCCAGCTGAGATGTTTTTTTGTTTCGGACAAAACCCCCATATTGTTGCACAGCTGAGGTATTAATCAGATGTTTAACAACACGTTTCTTCGATATATCGATACCGTGGACCTATATCGATATCGCGGGTGTGATAACTTATCACTGATAAGAGGTGCGTTACCTATTCTTTGGATATACCCAGATATAAAGCTGGGGGGGGGGGAGGACTAACAAGGGTTTACGTGTTCATAAACGGTACTTACTAAGCCTAACCAACTCCCTGGAAAAATCTGTAGATTCAACCAGAGCACCAGAGAGGCTAGTGCTTACCAAGGTGGTAGGTACACAAATGACCCCCTCGGGTGGACGGAAAAGTGGTGATGCCGGAATAACAAAGGGTGGAAGGAGCCCACCAAAGGTTAGTTGAAGGAGTGTTGAGCGGGGGGGGGGGGGGGGGGGGCAGTCGGGACAGTCGCTAAGAACTGGATTGTACTCCTGTTGATCATTTAAATTGCTGCTCCTATGTTCTGGGAAAATAAGTATGAAGCAACACTTTTCTGATGTGTATGTATTCAGAATTCTGTGCGGATGCATTTGATAAGTGTGGGAGCCTTCCAGCTTGGCAGACGTTTATTTGTAATGTTCATCTAGAAACCCAATTGATTTTTCTTTCATTGAACCTGTAGGTTGTTACTCCTTCATTAAGCAGCCTACGTTTGTCGAACTCATCTCAGTTAATGTTTTCAAATGCATGCTCATCTTAGTTTTGTGTTTATTAACCATTAATGTCACTAACTCCGTCGTTCCCTCCCAGTGTACTGACATAGAGGAGTACTACATGCGGAACGATATTCCCCTGTTGGTGTCTCATATCAAGATGGATATAAATTTCCTTGCAATGCAATGGGCCATGCTAGGGCGTCCAATGTACCTCATTATTCTCTCTAGGAAATTCGAAGGTTAGTCATTGAGAAACGAATGTTTCTCTGATTTTTATGTTCACTTACTACCTACTTCTTTGACATTTACCAAATCTTCCAGCACGCCCACACCTTATTAATTCAGCTTCAACGATATGATCTACAGGTTAAATGTATCTGATGAATAGTGGATGGTTTAGGCGATTTCGTTTGTTTGTCTATTGCATTAATATATTCACCCTAACCAGAAAGTTGCTTTTAGTGGGTTTGTTACGTATTAATTAATTGTTTTCGTTCTTTCAAACAGAATATGCATTTACTATTAGTTGAAAATACATTTTTGTCTCAAAAGTGTGCGGAAATAAATTTGGGGAAAGAGCATGGGATTGGGAGTAGATGTCTCTATTTGGTGCATTATTCAATCATTTTTTAGAGAAATTTTGGAAGAAAAATATTGTTTAACCCCAAAAATTTGCTGGTTTAGGTTTCAAGATAAATTAAAAAACCGGTTCCTGCGCTATATATTGTGCGCCATCAAAAGCTTTTTTCCAGAAGTTTGAGAGATTCGGATATGCCGGTAATCTCGATTTTTTGTTCAATGAAACCTAAGGGCTAAAATTCAACTATTAAACTATCCAAAATTTTTTATTGGAGAGGATAGTTTTTTGTTTGAATCATATATAAATTAGTTCTGGTGAAATGAATGAGACCTCTCGCGTTGCTGTGTGATATTCTGTTTGTTACCCATTTAGAAAAATCATGAGGATGAGCGAGAGTCGATACTACAGTGGCTGGCTACAGCCCCTGAGCATTATGGATAGTATCTACTCTAATTCTCTGAAGAATTTTTTTTTTTTTTTTTTTTGGGTATTGAGAATCATGATCTGCATTAAGAAAAATCAGTGATGAAGTGGGGTGTTTAATCCGATTGATTAGGTGTAAAAAAAACTATTTCAATTTGTATCAAGGTTAACCAAATCTGACCTTAAGACTCATCCAATCTCATTCTCTCATTGGTTTCAATTGGCTAATTTGTCTGCCCAATGAAAACAATTTTTCGACGCTCTTCTGAAGATTTGAACTGAGTTCGTTTCGGCTGAATTGCCAGAATACTTGCAAGCTCTTCCCATTCAGATGGAGGACAGGTTCAGATCATTCACTTTAAAAATGGGTTAGCTTGGTTCACTTTACTGAAAAGCTCTTGCATGACCCACAAGGGGCAGCTATTAAGGAGTCAGACACCGGCTCTTTTGTCCGTTCTTGAAGCTCAATGAAGCTTCAGCTATAGTTTGATTGGAACTTTTTACTTTGGGAAGACACCTAGCGTGAAAAGATCTGGAACGAGTGGTGGGGAAGAAAGGGAAGAGACAACGAGATTGAAAGGATTTAAAGGCCTAAGGAAATCCCCAGCTGCTACTGAAAACAAACGGATGAGCACAACCTGGAAAGAGCAAGGCCTGGAAAAGATCAAAACTTCCTCCAGGAACCGAGTCAACCATTCCAGAGAGCGAGAAGACCAGTCATTTACGTTCAGTTGGTCTCTCCAGAGCTTTAATTGAAAAAGAACCAGATCCTTGGGAGCGATTGATTCGCTACCGATTCATCTCTAAAAATTTTTCTAGAGATACATGAGTAGGTACAACTCGATTTTAGAGTCAAGTCGCTGTTCCCCACGTCCAGAGGGGTTCTCGTACAATAAGGAAGAAATTTGTATGTTGGCCATTTCATGCATGTATCTCCATAATCTGTTTTACCCGGGAAAGCAGTTTTCCTTTAATGGAAAACCTTTGTTTCTGAGCTCTTTTCCTGGTCTCTAGTCACTTTGGAAAACGAAACTTGTATAAGTAGAAAGGAACGGGGAACTGGTGACCTGCTCAGGTTGGTTGGTAGTGGGATGGAAGGGCACAAGACTTTGAGAAACCCCAGTGAACGGATGAACTGCGAAATTCCGTCGGCAGGTCAATTGGGGCCAGTTCACTTGGAATACAAGGTCTTTGAGACTCGCTACCCTCCTCAAACTGGCATGTCACCTTTATCTTCCCAAGCAAGCGAACAGGGAAGGCTAACACTCCAACTGACGATGCAGCAATGCCCCAGAAATCATCAGCAAAAGATTCGTGTGAATAGTTCAAAGTTCAAGATTGAGAGCTGAATGTATTTCTCAACTTTTTCTCAACAATGGATAACAACATTTAAAAATTAAATTTCAAAACAATTAAAAATTCAGTTTCAATCTAGTCTTCTTCTTCTATACTTGATAATTGCCTGTTATGAACTCTATTGGAAATTCATTACTAATATTGCAAGTGACTACGATAATGCTCCATTGTTTTCAATATTTCACATCGGTACTTTAAACGTTCTTATTTTATTTGAATGTTTAGATTTGGAATGCGTCCAATTGATTTTAAATCAGAATAGAGCATTTTGTCAACTAATGGAATGTGGTTGATTCTTGGTACGGCGAAGAAGCATGGTGTTTTCAATTTGATGTGACACGTATAAACTGATATTGTTCTTGAAGATCTTTATCTTATCGACTGAGACACCGATTTGCTTTGGCAATAAGCTTAAAGTTGAAATGTTGGGTCACTAAGTGCTTACTTCAGCATGCTGTTATTGGTGATGCAGCATTTAGAACCATCATTCTTCATTATTCATTCTCACTCAAGAAATTAATTTTATTAAAACAAAAACTTTTTCCCGAAACTCTACCCTTTGCGGCGTTTTTCCGTGTCACTTCGTTTCGAAAACATCTAGTTTCTTTTCCGTTGTACTGTCGATTGGTGTTGTGCTTAAACTGATTATAATTGGAAATTTTATAATGCTTTCTTAATCAAACAATTGGTTTTGCAGCCAAAACGTCTCGCTTACTTATGTATTATTTGGCATTTCTTTTTTGTTAAATGATATTGTTTCAGACCAGGGGAAACTCCCGCTGCCCATGATTACTACGATGAAAAAACTTCGTAGTGGCTACATTAACGGAACAAGGTAGGCTATAGTATATGTTTTCGATATTTACTCGATCTACCATCGATTAAAACTGACAAATATTGATTTTCCGATAATTTGTTGAGTTCTAAACCATTTTTTGTTCATTTCATTTAGGGTTACGTTGGGTAACCTCAATGATTTTCTCTCTACCTCCTGCATAACTAACCTCAGTTTTCTTGGCTGCCAGGAAATAGGATTGCCAGAACGTGAGTGGAAACAGTTTTTAAATCAGTACCTTAACTAAATTGCTTTATGTCAGTGTTAATCAGTTTGAGAAATTCACCGGTGCTTTCTCACAAGTATCAAAGTTTGGAGACAGTTTGTGAATCGAGGATATACGAGGGGCTTGCAATAAAAAAGGTTCGCTCATTAATATTTTGGCGCCATGTCAACGGGGAAAGCCGAAACTTCGAGGGATCTCCTGTTGGGGTGTTGTGGCAACACTGAATTTTTTCGTAGATCATGTTGTAACCTGGGCCCGTGTAACAACAATAACAACAAAACAATGTCGAAGATCACCGTGTCCAAAATTGAAGTGCGGGCTGTAATCCATTTTTTAACGTTAAAAGGCAAAACCGGTAATGAAATTCACCAAGAACTAACCAGTGTTTACGGAGAAAACGTTCTCAGTGTGCAGAAAGTTCGCAAGTGGCGTACAAGTTTCTTGAACGGGCGCGAAACAGTGCACGATTCCGAAAGAAGCGGGCGACCAACAACTGCGTGCTGAAAAAATTCAAATGGGAAGTTTTTCCACACCCACCCTACTCCCCTGACCTTGCCCCATCAGACCCGAAAATGGAGGGATTTCTGGGGGGGAGGGAACTTCCAGGACGGCGTGGAATCCCCAATTTGGGCACGTTCCACTTCGAGGAAGGTTTGAAAAAATTGAAACCACGCTTCGAAAAAATTTTTAGATCGAAATGAAGACTACGTAGAAGAAAAGAAAATTAATTGCTGAATTTGAATAAAATATAATTTTTTCAACAAAATGAAGTTTTCGATTTTTCATAGCCTAGGAATCTTTTTTATTGCAAGCCCTCGTATGTACGTAGCAGACATAGATTAATGTCTTTTGGTACTTTTGGTTTGGTAGTTTTTCTGTTCTTCTGGATAACACTAATTCTGTTCTGGTGATAACACAAGTTCTGGTGAGAAATTGAATATTGGAACTGTATGTAATTGTACGAATTGTTTTATTGATTCGTGCATGGTTTAGATGTGCACTTTGTTCCTATAAAATGATGCTGATCTTGAGTTTGAAAGTAATTTTATAAGTTATGTTATTCACCTTTTGTCTTGGAACATTCATTCCATCTATGCATCTACTATTTTATTTGTTTTTCTTCCCAGGGCTTAACCCTGAAGCTCAAAAGTATTTGGAATCTCAGTTGGAGAAATCCTTGAATCTGAGGATGGATCTCCTCCCCACGAGGACTCCTGCCAAGCACCGACCTTCACTGCGGAGGCGAATGTCAGTGAAGGGTGCCATCAAGAAAACTAGAGCCATCATTGGACCTGAATGTAAGATGTATAAGTGATACTTCTGTTAGCTTATTGTATAAACTAAGTTCTCGAAGATTTAAAATGGAAGAAACGCCCAACTTATGTGTATTTCTTTATGCATTAACTTCTGCTGACTAGCCACATTTCCCGCTCAGCCATCATCGCAGTCGATATAAGTGGAAAATGTAAATCAGTTGTTGACTTCCACTCGTTTCTATCTCGATATGTTGTCAGCTTGTATTCTGAAAATCGTTTTAAAAACCTCATAATCTCCAAAAAATCCCAAGTTTTGGATGCAAGGTAACGCTCATTCGTTTTTAATTAATTCAGTCGAAACTTGGTTATTTTTCCAGCATCTATTCGGTTTCTTGTTTTCTTATTTCTAAATAAATCGTGTCTATTGCTTGCATTTTTTAATAGAATTTGTCTTTCAAGTTTGAATATATTCGAATTAGGCCACACATCAGTTAAGTCTTTGTAGAAATGCTATAATTGTAGAAATAAATGGCTGATTTTCTAAATTGTTGGAAAAGTAGTAGATGTTAATGGGTTTGTGTGTTGTCCAGCTGATGGAAGCCAAGCATCAGATGAAAGAAGGTCTTCCACTTCTGGATTGTCTTCAGGACCAGACGGATTTCCAAGATCACCTTCTCCTGAAGAAAAAACAGTTTGGAAGCAAACACCGACCAGACTCAGGTGTGTTCACATTTTTATTAGGATCCGGTCTCAGCAATATATTTGAGTATTCTTGTACGGGTTGAAACTTGGAATCGCGTAAATTTCTGACAAGTTTTCGAGTGCTTTCTTATTAGAAAACGTTATTTACTAAATTAAGAATCCAACCATATATCAAGCGGATACCCATGCTATAGAAATATGTGCACAAGAGATTGCCAGGAAACGACTCAAAGGTGCAACAATATTTATACTATCTGACAGCCAAGCAGCACTAAAGGCTATTTCTGCCTTCTCGGTAACTTCAAAGCTGACTTGGAGTTGCCTAAACTCCCTCAAGGCAGCGGCCCAGGGCAACAAACTCATGCTGCTATGGGTTCCGGGTCATGAGGGAATAGAGGGCAACGAGGAAGCTGATCGCCTTGCTAAAAAGGGATCAGAGTCCAACCCAATTGGACCTGAACCCCAACTAGGGGTTACCAAGAGTTATATAACTCAACAGGTTCAGAAATGGGAGGACAAAACACGCACAGAATACTGGCACAACACTCCTAAGCAGAGGCAGGCCAAGCGGTTTCTTACAATCTCAAGGAAACGCGCAAAAGCCCTTCTATCATTGAGGCGCAAAGACCTTCTCAAACTAGTGGGTCTTCTTACTGGCCACTGCCCCCTAAGGTACCACCTAAACAAAATGGGTAAGGCCAGGACAGTAGAATGCCAGCTCTGCTGCGAAGAGGCGGAAACAGCAGAACACATCCTCTGTAATTGTCCTGCTGTTGCATCAACTAGATTCCAGCATTTCGGGAAGGGTGTCCTAACACCCTCCGATATTGCTTTGGAGACGCCTGAAAACCTCCTACACTTTGTGAACGAAGAGGTTATTAAAAAGGTTACGAATTAAAATGGGGACAGCGTCACAATAGATCCTAGCGGTCTCAGTGACCAGGGGCTCCTCCCATCCCTTATTGGAAAAAAAAAAATAAATAAATAAGAATTAGGTTATTCAATAGGGTTTTAGTGGATTCAACTATATTTTTCATGTTCTCATCTACTCAAATGTGGAATCAAACAATCAAATCTATTGAAACGCTCGAACAAGTGGATCTTATCAAATCAAAGTAAGATCTGATATCGATCCAGTTGGAATAACGCTGATAAATGTCGTTAATATCGGAAACTGGCTAAGAACGAACTGTTATCAGTCGAACGAAAAGAAAAAGCTAGATGAGCGCGGGGACAACAGGTATATAACAATGATGGGCAACGAGGGAGGGAGGCGCAATGCTTATTACAATGAAAAGTCTTTATATCTTAACATTATTAAAAAGAAAAATAGAGAGGAAGTTAAAATTGCGCCTTATTCTTAATTTCATTTTGCTCAACTCAAATTAAGGTTTGATGGTGATCCCATTGAAGCTACATGAGTTGGGTTACTAGCTCGTGTTTGTGTGACTTTTTTCCATGCGACTTCATTTAACGATTGTGAATTTTTAGGCATGCCTCTGAAGCTCAGTATGCGGACACTGAAGTTGAGGAACTGCTTACTATGCTCCGTGAATCAGACCAACTTGAGGAACAAGGAGACATATTGCAGTACCTCATCGACACTCAAGGAATGGACTTCCAAACAGGTAAGGGAGTTTTAAAAGATCTATTCCTTATATTAAAATACATTTGTTCAATAATTCTGGGTGGAAATTAAGTTTTTCAAATTGAATCGTTGTCGTCATTTTCCAGAGGCGTCTGAAGATGGGTCGCCTGTTACACTGAAAGATCTGCTCAAGATTCTTTACGGAAAAGCATGTCAACAGAAATTGTGGGGTCTCGTGCGTCATACTGGTGGCATTCTGGGGAAAAGAGTTGAAGATTTGGCCAAAGCTGTTACTGATCTACTCGTTCGACAAAAACAGGTGGGTAATTATTTTGTAAAGTAACTTGTACCTGATTTCGCTCCCCTTCATGTCTAGAATCCTATTTAACATGTATTGAGCTTCTTGCTGATGTCATTCGGCATCTCTGTTGCTGAAAACATTCTTGATTAAATACAATCTACAGTTTTCTGGAATTAGGCACAACTCAGCAAAATTCAGTTGTTTCATCATAAACTGACTTTGGATTTCAGGTAACTGTTGGCATGCCACCCATGAACGAGCATCCTATTACAGCTCCTCTGCCAGAAACTGAACTTCGCCAGTTGATACATCTGGCGTATGGAGATGACGAGAGTACTGCCATGCTTAGCCAGGTTAGCTGACAAAATCTCATTACTATATTGCTGTGTTTATTAACTGGAACTGAGGTATAATTTCTATCCAGAGATTCCAGTTCTGCTCATTACCAGGGGAACTTGTTCGTATTATGTTTGATATAATTTTGTCTTATTGCTGAGAGTCTATTTGGAAATGCTGCCTCAAAAATTTCCAAGTTTTCTTGTACAACCGACCCGTTTTTAGGGAACTGTAACTTCGTCATTTTCCATCCCATGAAAATAGGTTACCATTCGTTGGAAAGGTATCAGTTTATGCAAAACTCTGTAGTAGACCAGGGTTGAAGGGTTCTGGATAAGGAGGCTATGCAAATGTTCTACCTTTTCTGTCCTATTTTTTTCTAAATCCATATTCGAGATGTTAGCAGGCCTCTAAATGCCCAGAAAAGTGCTCCCCAATCTTATCGCTCAAATTGCATTTGCTCCACCAGATGTAGAAATTACCATGTAAAAACCTTGATACTGCACCTTATGTGCAGTTAAACACCTTCCTAACCAATTGAGACCGTTGCACGTGATGCACTGTTTGGTGATATGTTAATCTATAGATGTAGAATGGAAGTTGCTACTGCTTTAAGAGTGTGATAAATGAAGTTTCCATCAGAAGTTAGCTCTTTTCTTCGTTCTAGTAAACACTTGAAACATCTTGTATTTCTCAGAAAAGTCCTGTTTAGGAAGACGGTGTATTGCGTTCTGTCAAAGTATCTACAATTTGTTACCTGCACTTTTAGTCACAAGAGACGCAAATCAAAAAGAGGAAGTGAAACTGATAAAGCTGAACTTCACCTCAAGATTTAGATTCGTTCCTACGATATCAAGTATTTTACTGTAATTATACGCCATTTTTTACAGGAATTACTGGTATACTTGGCTATGTTCATCAGGACTGAACCTCAGCTGTTCAAAGAAATGCTTCGCCTTCGGATCGGTCTCATAATACAGGTGATTATACACAACTTTCGTTTAATTCTCCTAAACCTCCAAGAATTCGAGTTTGTGAAGCCCTCACTCCTGCTATATCTTGCATTTAACATCTTGAATAAACTATCAGTCACTATTTGACTAATATTTGTGCTCTTCTTTTTAATGGTTATAAGGATTTTGAATTTGGTAACGGCCATTAATGAGTGAAGATCATAGTTAACTTGGAGAACCTAACTTATTTGTCCCTATGTTCCAGGTTATGGCCACAGAACTATCAAGAAATCTCAACTGCTCTGGAGAAGAAGCGTCTGAGCACTTGCTGAATTTGTCTCCGTTCGAAATGAAAAATCTTTTGCACCATATAATGAGTGGAAAAGAGTTCGCCATTAGTAGTGGTAAGCAATATCTACTTTCCAGCAATTCGCTAAACACCTGCTGAATGATTCTTTGAACAATTCGAATTCGTATTCTTGAGGCTGTTGAGGAATATGACTATTTTTGGCCTAAGTCCTGCAATGTGCTTACCTATGTAATATTCATATTACTTGCTTTACTATCTTTAAATATAAAACATTAGTAATTACATTTTTTATTGTTCACTTTCTAGCTTCAGCAGCTGGACATGGCAATTTCTCCATCATCAGCAGCAAATCTCGAGTGAGCAAGGTGAATATACCCTCTCCAGTTACGTGGTTTTATTGTTGCGGTATATGCAAACTGACCATTATGTGTTTTTTAACAAAAAACGATTTGATACTGTATTTGAGCATTGTTCTTTCTAGAAATCACAAATTGGGAGTATCTTAGCTACATCAGAAATGGATAAGAGTATAATAGAAGGTAATTTTCCAGAGTCACTATATTTCACAAGTTGATCCAACTTTTTCTTAGCTATAACTTTTATTTGATCGCAACGTTTGATGCGATCATATTTCTATTTTGTGTATAAATCAGCAGGATTTCATGTCTAAAATGAATAGTGCCTGTACAATGTACTCGTGAAAGACACAAATCAATAGGTTTCATCGTAATACACCGAACTCATTGCATCTCATAGTGCCGTATACAGTTTAGTTATGCTTCAGTTTTTGTGGACCAGGCTTAAAACAAATGAATTATATTTAGGATGGATCCTACAAAAAGGCTTAGGTGAAACTGTTTAATGTGCTTCATATTATGAAGTTGAATAGAATGCCACTAACCTCATTGCATATAACCTCTGGTCTGTGTGGAAATAATTATTTTGGTATATTATTTTCAACACTAAACCAAAAACTTGGTAATTTTACGTTTCAAGGTGCGAAGATTCCAAATCTGCAATGTGTGCCCACCATCTACCCTACCTTAGAATCCTAACTTCTAGGCAACCCTCACAAATATGGATGGTATATGCTAAAAAAAGTGGTTTCATTCATATAGACGTGATGTGCCATTTCTTAGTGATTTTTGACGCAAAATCGACTGGCATTGCTTTCAGATCTATAGAAATTCACCTACAGCAAATAATCGCAACATCTGAACCACAAACGTGATCACATGAACCTTAGAACGACACGAGCAATATTGCATTATTCAAAGAATAATAACACATAATTCATGTGTTAGAATTGTCAGTGTTTTTTTCGTTAAATCGTGGTTTTCCTCATAAATTCACAATTTTTTCTACGTTAATACAACTTTGAGCAACAGGTTTGAAATCTATAATAATATTTTCTATAACATTGTTCTATTTGCACTTCAAAAATTTCAATAATCTGACTGTATGTTTAACAATGTCTACATTCTGACAATTTTTAGAAACGGTAAACCCTAGACCAGTCCTGAAGTACTCATCGTTGAAATAAGAATAATAAGTACAAATTCTTGTGTACTCTTAAGAACTTCAATTACTAGTACTAGGGCTTTCGATTTGTCGAGTATTATATCTGTATTTTGTTCTTGTAGGTACATTTTTAACAACTCTCCTATGAACAGATATATTTTTTTTATCAGTTAAAAAGGATTTAAGTTTTTTGATTATTCAGGTGACAGACAGGGGCAGTGGTTAAGAAGACGGAGGCTTGATGGAGCCTTGAATCGCGTTCCAAGAGATCTCTACCCAAGAGTGTGGGCAGTTCTTGAACGAGTACGTTGAAATAAACACACGTATACATTTTAGATTTCGACGATTTTTCGTGCATTTCATTCATTTCATTTCTTAAGAATAAGAGAAGGGCAATCTTGGCTTGTTCTATGACGTCCGTGTCACGCATTGCATGCATTTCAATAGTGGAATAATTAAGGAAAATATTGTTAACTGGTTTAGTCTACTAGTACTAACTAAATTTTGAATTAAAATTAGCATTACTTGTTTTGTAATTTGTTCTACCTGATCTGGCTGAATCTAAACTTTTGTGATTTCAGTGTGAAGGGATCGCAATCGAAGGCAGAGTGCTCCATTCTAATCTCACTCGAGAGGTAGGTGATTAACGATCAAAATTAATGTTTTGTAAAATAATATTATGTAGAGAAAAGATTTGATTTTTTGTTTGTTTGTTACAATTCAAATAAAAAACTACTGGACCGATTTGAAAAATGCTTTCACCATCAGAAAGCTAAACTTTCCCAATTAACGTGGACTGTATTATATTATTGGCTAGACGAGGGAAATAGAGCTTAATACCACTGATAATTCTATTCAGTTTAAGCTAGCTCGAAAGTTCCCATGCACGCAAGTATGAATTTATGGGAATTCATTGAATGATATCTCATTCCCAAGTTAGCCCCTTGGTTTGGTGGTTTTCATGAAAAGATGGTTTCCAAATAATACCCCCATACCCAGAACTCTCGCAGAAACTTATATTTTGGAAACACCAACAGGAAATTGATTGGAAGGAGAAAGATCTCGTTCAACTGTAGTCTTTAGTAGTGTAACAACAAGACCGTGGCACAACTATGATGAGTGTCAATCTTTTTTATTGCCCTAACCCGGGCAACACCTGGTAAACCAGCTAGTTCCCTATATTCAAGGTGATGTTTTAGATAGATAGATAATTTATTCAGTTAATAAATAAAATTGATACAAATGCATAGATGTGGAAAGTACAATTTTGAACATGAGGTACTCGTTCTAGGTTACCTTCTCAATGATAGGCTTGGCCTGTGTTGTTGGGGAAGGTGTTTTTTGAAACATAGGTACTTAGACGTTTAAATTTGTAACTTCAATATGTGATAAATGACTTGCTTGTAAAAGTGAATATTTTTCACAGATGACTTCTGGAGAATTGAAATTCGCCCTTGAGGTTGAGTCAGTGCTTAACACCATCCCTCAACCTGAGTATCGCCAGCTGGTTGTGGAAGCTTTGATGGTTCTGACACTCATCGCTGAACACAACGTCGTGTCACACCTCGGTGGAATCATTCCTGTCGAGAACCTGGTGCACAAAGCCAATCAAATCTTCCTAGATAACCAGGTATGAATGAAGTTTTCCGTGGTTTGCTTGGAAACAAAATAGTTTGTTAAAATAGCATCATATATTGGCGATAACCGGATTTGGCTTATTTGCTGCAGAACCATCGAAAAAACGTTTAGGTCACCTAAAACCACACTAACATGACTTCCCTTCTCTAATAGTATTGACGTTTAACTCTTTCGCAAACTTGTCTTGGCATTTTTAAGTTAGTTGAAAACATGATTAGGCCCCTTGTATTAGCAATGATATTCTAAAAATGGAATGGAAAAATGATTTATGGAATATGGTACATACTTCTTTGATGTCACACGTCACTTTACCTTTGACCATGGCTAGATCTGTTTTCGTTGCAGGGGCTAGTTTATGGTGCGCTATTCCAATCGCGGTATGGTTTGCTCACTCTCTAGGTGTATTCAATTGAGCTCTTGCACTCTAATCAGTCTTAATTTGACATGCGAGGTCAGACAAAAGATCATTATCAGCATTAAAGTTGTTCTCTAACAAAATAATTATAATGGACGAGTCAAAAACTGTACATCATTTTGGACGTCCATACTACAAGTATTTTCCGTCAGATGGAATCAAAATTAAATACTCATCGCTTTTAATGACCTTTAACACAGAACCAACGGCAACTCCATGGTTTTGGTTGGGCGTGAATGGTACCAGTCTGTTATTGACCCATGAAGTGGAAAACAGATGTGAACGGAATATGAAGACAATTCCCTGATGTGAATATTACCACCCATGTCGAAAATGGCCCTTGGGTGTGATTGGTGCAGCTTTGTTCAAATCTGGTTCAATTTAGTTATGAAAGCATTTTGTGGTTACCATGCAATGTTTTTCTTAATATGCATGTGAGCTCTGCTGTCAAATGAGATTATTTCTGTCTACTATAGCTGCTTTATCAATGTGTTAGGAGTATTTCAAAATGCTCTGAAGTGGAACTGACCTGACCCTGATTTCAGATGAAGGTAGATGGAGATGCAACGCTCTGCTGCGCCAAAGGTGGGGAGCTCCCCAGTGGTGGCTTAGTCTGCGGGGGAGCTGGTTTCATTTGCCAACATTTCTACGACAGCGCCCCTAGCGGATCTTTTGGAACCATGACTTACATCATGAAAGCTGTGCTTGTCCTACTGGACTGCATACCAAATCAAGGCAGCATCGAATGCAACATATCGTGATCAATAACTTTCCAAGGTTCAAGAGTATAGTGCTACAGTAGGTTAACAGTCTACTTATTTGATGATTACATCACACCAGATTTTGAGGTAGGTGTTCCACTTAGATGTGGTCGTTTGAAATTACGTGATTTTAACGGTAGGTACACACTAAATCATAGGAAGCATTCAATAAGGTTTCAACCTCATTCTGGAGGCTGGGCCATAATAAAATGGCCACCCTTAACAACGAGAATCAATCCAAAAGTTAACTTTCAGGGTGGGTGGGGAAATTAGGTCTAATAATAATTTTGGTGTGAGTTTCCATACAATCAGAATCGTATATATTTATTTCACAATAACTTGACTTTTCATTTACAAATGAAGGATCAGATGGCTCAAATGCCATCAAACTAGTGTCTTTTGCATTAATTTTGATAGTATTAAAGTCTGAATGTTGTTTGAACAATAAACACAACTTTTTACTGACAGTCATTCTGTCTACTCAAATCATTCATATTTTTTAGTTATATCCAGTTCATGATTGAATGTGGGGTGTTTGGATGGTCAAGAACTGCCAAGCTGTGTTTTAACAATTCTGGATTACTATTTAAATTTTTGGTCCTTCGTGTGCAAGTCGAGCTCCTATATTATGAATCTCGAAAAAGGTCCAAACGCGGTTAATTTTCCCCAAATCAATTAACAACTTTGGTTTTGCGAACACGGTTCTGCTTAATGCTCGTTGGTTCCAACCTGTGCCTTATCAGAACGCAGTTCTCCCTCTGACTAATTAAGGGTTCCGTTGAAACGAGCCAAATGGCATAGTCTTGGTGTGGAACCAATTGAACTTTAAACCGTCTCCAGTTCAACTGCAAACATCATGTTCCCCTGACATCATAACAATTTCTCTTCCTTATCTTCCAAGCTGAAACTATCTGTCACAATAAGATCCCGTAACCGGCTCTTAGTAAGATTAACTGCTCAACACAAACACTTTAGCTTTGGGATTGTCTTGCCGATTCCTACAGAGAATGGCCGAACTTTAACTCCTGGGAGGTCAAATGCAAGGCCTCAGCCTCCCTGAGGTTTGATTAATGGAGCTGCAACTTTTACTCAAAACATCTTTCTTGGGAAGAAAAGAATTCTGACGAGATATCTACAATTGTTTACTGTCTCGTTATGACACTGCAGTTGAGTTATATCTACTGCGGTAGAGCAAAGTATTTTTGTAGCAGGTTGAATCCGATTTCGTCCAATCCGTTGCCATTTCCTGAAGTACCATAAAAATCCACCTTTAAAGATATCGACACTACCTGCTGCCTCAAGCTTTGCCACAAATATGAATATTACATCTACGGGAAGTAACACAGACTCAATGACAAATAAAAGACAATTAGTAGGTGAGGAAGTTTTACTACTCGTAACTAATTACTTTTGGAATGATTCTCGTAAATTAGAAAATTAACGTACTCGTATACGAAAGACTAACTAGGTTTGTAGAAGATTATTTCATTTAATGTTAGAAACCTTGATAAATTAGTACTTGCTTCATATATAATGTTAATGACTATTTTTTCATGGTGGAAACGTGAAAATTCATCTTTAAAATTGTGTAACATCCTCAACAATATTCAAATAGAATCATTAGCTAAGAGTCTCTTAGTAAGGTATTCACTTAAATACTTGTACAAATACAGAAATCAGAATGTCTAGTCTGCCTGTGAAGTCCGATTTTGACTCTATATACAAATTGTGTGCATATATGTTCCCACCTGAATTTCTTTTTGAATGGTCATACACATTTCAATCGAGAAGACTTTTTTCTAAATTCAAACTTAGTTATTAAATGTTTACTGTTGTTGAATATTGTATTGTTATTCTGATTAACAAATAAAGTTGTTTTACGTTCGTTATTGTTTTCGTTAAATTTTAGTGAACTCTGAAACGTTTGGCTCCTCCTACATTGTGATTTACGGTCAACAATTTAGATTTTCGGTGATTTTCCATATGTATGTAAGTAAGTTTAAAGTTTTCCACACACAGATTCGTTCTGATCTTAACGATTCCTCTTATTCACTCTCAAAAGTAGAAAAACAGCAATTTTTTATCACTAAAAGTTCCTAAATTAGCTGTAATGGCTAAAATCCGATAAATTATTTTTACTACAGAACTTTAAGGCTCTTATTTTTTTGATAGCGGACTAGAGGAACCCCTAGTCACTCCGACCAGCAAGATCTATTGCAATTTATGACATTAGTTAAAAATGTCCAATTAACTCAACTTAAATCTATAGACAATTTTCTTTAAAACATCAAAAGTTCCACCAACACCCAGAGAAAAGTATCCTTGGCACAATTTACGTTTGAGATGTGTAGAGTGACTTTGGTTTGTTAGCAACTAAAAAGATAGCGAACCATCATCACAGTCTCTTTTCTTGGAAATGTCATTGAAAAAGGTCAAAATTAAGCTTACGACAAAAATTTCACCCATGCCCGGGAGCTACTGCAAATGACAAAACGATGTTGAAATTAATTAAATATGAACAAACCGTCCATCCCTCTTTAAATTTGAATGTGACGTGAGAATGGTGTTTGATGAACTAAGTACCTTGCACGTGCGCAGAGAAGAGTATTGATTTGTGTTCGATTGAACTCATAGGATACCACCGCACATTCTTTGGAAACGTGAAAGTTAGGGTAATTAAGCTTGTTATAAGGATCTGTGAATACACAGACAGCCATACTTACACAGAAGGAAGTACTTACAACGCAGTAACTTAACGCAAGGTAAGTTGCAAAAGGGCAGAATGATTTGAGTTACACAGGCCCTACTCGGCAAATCATTTACAAAGCTTTTTTTAATGATTAGAAATAAAAAAATATAACTTCTTTAATAACCGTGTCATGGTCCGGAGTGTGGTGCAGGAAAAGTGCCACAGATTTACTCGAGCTGAGTAGTTCTTCAGGAGTACTTCGTGGTGTCACCACCCGCATCATCCATGGCTCTTACTTTAACTGGTGGTCATTCTATATGGGCAATTCCTTACGTCCTTCTCTCCCTCCTCTATCATCCTCAACTTCCCAGAGCCCAAAGGCCGGCGTCGGGTAAACCACTTTTGTTTTGTTTAGTTTTTTTTTCGTTTTTATTTAGTGGTGTGACTCCCCCCCCTTCCTTGGGGGAAGATTATTAGAAAAAATAATTATTATGAAAAAATAATGATAATAAAATGAAATAATGATAACTGACCGCTTTTATTTCCGGAGTTCGATTCCTAGCGTCAGAATTATTTTACATAATATGCTTCAAACTTTGTTCAATAGGTTTCTGTTGGGCAGTGTTTACCGTAGAGGGAATTATGTAATACAGATGCGGTGAAATTTGTTAATTTTCATTTCATGTTTCATGTTCATTTTCATCTTTTTTTCATTCGAGTGATTGAAAAAATTGGGGTTTACTCCACCCTCAGACAACTGTGAGTCGAGGTGCACGGCAGAAACTTTGGATTCGGGAAGGCTAGTTAGCTTTGAATTTGTAAGTGATTCGTTACTTTCTATTTGAGTTTTGTTTTATTACTTCCAATAATGAACCTTTCCGAAATGCACGCTCTTTTCCGACGATCCGCCGAAAATGACTGAAAGTCGGAAACATGCCGCGAGAGTAAAGTGCGAAATTTAATAAAGGGATGAAAAGTTTGCTTTACTACAAATTGATTCCTCTCTCGTTGCTTGAACAAGAACGGCCTGCCTGGAGGAAGGGTTCCCCCATCTTAATATACATTGTTTCCAAGCCTGAACCACCCGTTGAATGGGAGTTGAAAGGAAAACTGGCGGACTTTATGAATAATTATTATTCGCTGTTTATAATAAGGTGGATGGAGGTTTACTAATTTGGACTGATAATTAACCGGTTGGAACAACAAATCTCTGCCCCCCTTAAGAAAGATAAAGTTAATATGTTGAAAAGTATGTATGAAGTATGTGAGTACATACTTTTTATCATTCTTCTGTTGTTTATTATTTTCATTATTTTCAATAATAATCTTATTACTAAGAAAAATGTATTTTAATGTAGCGTGTATGTATTATGTATCTTAACAATCTTTTTTAAACTTTAACCCCCTTTTTATGAACTCGATTTAAACCCCAATATCTCCATTGTCCCACAACTGGATAACATGTTCGAGTCAACAAAAATTTTACTAAAACTGAATTTTGTCAGAAACAACAAATTATCAACATTACAACACCCAATGTTACGGTCAAATCAGATTGGGGTTGATAATACACGGCGCACAAAGCAACCCCTCCTTCAAGACCCGGAGGTCGTGCGGGTCATTGCATATCCGTGCCCCTGATCAAGACAATGCCTCCTCCGTAGCTTTCCACATTCTCAAACATTACGTGTTTTTTAGTTATACAGGGTGTCCCAGGAGTTATGCACATTCCGACTCCTAAGTGTTCTACAACTCATTTCCGAATAAAAATGTCTCTTAGCAATTTTTCGCTCATTGCAATCAATCGTAAATGAGCACAAACAAAGCCGTCTCTCGGCTCGTCGATTATCTTGACTTTGGCCTGACAGCTTAGAAATACCGTAGACGTTGTTCACAAACAAACGGGTTTATGCATCTGACAAAACTAACTCAAATCGTCACTTGAGAGATCTGGCGTTGTCACCATTCGATTCAGCGAGAAAAGTTACGTACATCCCGCCTCCAACCTTTTTTCGTAGAGACTTTTGGAAAAACCTCAATTTTATCAGAAAACACACGTTTTTCTGCAGTTAAACACCATTTCCTTAACTAAAAATATCTTTAAAAACCAAAACGACTACACCGTTGGAAAGCTGACATTTTGGCGCACGTTTTACCAAGCCTACACGGTTTTCCGTCAAGTATTCATGAAGTTTATAGGCGATATGAAAAACAGGCGATTTCAAGATTCGGAATGGATTGCGGCTCTCAAACTTGGGCAGTAAATGCCCTTCATTATAGAAGAACCCAGTGGCATATTCACTTCTGACCGGAAAAAAAGTTCAAAAACTCGATTTTGGGCGGTTTTTTGGCGTTTTTGTCCCACAGAATCCTGAAGGGGCTAAATAATGGCACGGTTACTCAGTGCAGTATACCTCCACAGTTATTAACATGCCAAAAACATATAATTGTAGTTTTTAAAGCATTTAAAAATACTCACATCAATATCTAAGACTAAAAGTGTAGAAGATCAGACTCTGCTTAATGATAATTATTAGAACTCTCCAGCTGAAGTTACAGAAACACGAACGACATAAATATAACGTTTGAACATCTACTTTCACCTCTGGATTCGCAAGTTCCAACTCAGTTAATTCGCTCGCCCTTTCTCGTGCGCGAAACTGGAACGAACTCACCGCGAAAACCCGGTCGCTGAAGCTTGAATTGGAACCATAAACAGAACACCGGACAAATGTTTCCTCATAATATTTAATTCCGAGGTTGGAGTTAGTCTTTGAATAATGAGAGAGGGTCCTCCGTTGCCGGCATAAATATGTAAATTAAATCTAATATGGAAGGGTCCACGGGAGCTTCCCGTATGGTAATCTCCTAACTCTTATTCTATTTGTGAGCTGACGGGAGAGGGGTGGTAAGGGGAAGAAATGGCTGGGGGTTCTGGAAGGTCCAAGGCAAGCTGGGAATTACGCTCAGGCATCCCAATCCTAGTAATTGCGTTACAAATCACGAAAGTCAGTGTTAACGGTGAAAGTGTGGTGGGCTAGTTCCTGAAATTCCCTGCAGCTTCTCGTATATATACGTACTCCCCCTTTGGCCCAAGCTTTCATCGTCTTTCGCTGGTGTTTTGATGACAACGTCATATTTTCAACTCGGGCCTGAGGTCACCGTTGAGACTTGATTGCACAGAATTAATTTAAATGGTATAAATAGCAGAACAAATTCAGACTTAAACCGAACATAGTACTCGTACATTGGATTCAAGAATAATAATTATCAGTCAGATATGTTTACTATTGAAGTTGGTTTTGTGATATAATTCAACCGTATGGTTCTATAATTCATCACAGGTGGGGAGGATGGGATTCGGATCACTCATTGATTCTTTCGTCAGTCTTTTCTTGATGTTATGACGCGAGTTGAGTTTCATTCTCGTCTAATACAATTTCATGTCCCTTTCTGTCAGGATCCCGTATCTGCAGACCGTATTGAACTGGGGAATATATACCACCAAAACGTCAGCCCAGAACCACTCATAACTGAAATTTGGTATTCCAATCCCAATAAATCACAAAGATATTCAATAATTCATATGATTCATAATTATTATGACCGCTTTTTAGCGGTCCTGTCCAGTAGTGCTCCATCGACGCACACAGATACTTCGATTTACATTACGAATTGAAAGTTGAATCTAGATGCCAATCTGAAACTGTGTCAATGTTATAAACGGAACAAGGTTTTAGGTCGTTATGCCAAAAACTGACCCCAGAACTCACGATCTCCGTGCAATTTTTGTAAGAACAGAAACCACGATTCTAAGGATTGTTTTTCCCGAAAGTAGTTTTCATATCAAAACTCGATTCAGAAAGTGACGTCTCTACTATGACCGGGATATGCGATTCAGGAGCGTCGACGTACTTCGATTTACATTAAGAATTGAAAGTTGAATCTAGCAATGAAGTTATCCCATCCATGCAGTGATTACACTGGATTGCTCGCTACCTAACCCGGCAAGGTAAGGGACCCCCAGGAGTGCACACCTCCCCTCAATTCAAGGTGTGGCTATCAACAGTGGAATTTTTTATTCTAGTCTCTTAGTTTTAAAATTTCATAATTCATTTTCATGTGTTCATATAAACAAAACCAATTCAAGAAATGTTCAAATTTTGAGAAGACTAGAAGTGGTCTACAGTTTCACTGGTAACTCATCAATTCTGATAAATTTAAACAAGGAAACACAATCGTATTTTAGTCCAGTAGAAACGTAGGGGAATGAGGGGTAATACCGTGTATCGGGTAATGCCGCCCATGGCTGTTTCGGATGTTTAAATCGACACCTGGGCGCCGATCCTAGAGAAATGTCCCGCCAACTAGGTTCTAGCGTTACCCTACCTGCAAAGTTAGCCTTCTTGACGTGAGTGAGTGAGTACTTTTCCGAATCGTTTGATGTTATTTCTTGTGCATCGGAAATAAGCAATTTAAGCCCCATTTTTAACTCTTTTTTAGATTAGTTTTTATGTATATACGCAGAATTTCATCATTTTTCTGAAGCACTAACCAAATTTAAGTTTTGATTGTAAATGAAGTCAGCGTGAATGAATTACGAAAAACGTAAACATTAGGGTAATCACGCCCATCATATCGGGGGAATGCCGTGCATTTCTGAAACGTCAAAAAAAGATGGAAAAGAACAACAAATAACCAACAAAGCGCCAAATTCAGCTGGATTTTGATCAACTCACTACTAGTAGCAGAGATGGGGTTCAGAAGAAGAAGAAGAAAGGTGGAAATCATGAAAAAAATGAAAGACCTCAAAAAAAGAAAGAGAAGCGCAAGAGAACCAGAAGTAAGAGCAGTGAAAGTGATGACTGGGGAGATATCTCTGAGGGAGACCTTGTTGTAGGCACAGACGAAGATGTTGAAGAATTCATGACTTCGTCTTTTGTAGACAGCTTGTGTACAATTTGCCAAGAAGCCGATAATAATTCGCCAAAGTGGAATTGCGAGCGCTGCAATCACAGCAGCCACTACATGTGTTCCATGGGACGACCTGCCAATAATTTGTATTATAAAATAATATATCCCCAAATTAATTATTCGTTGGATTGCAAGCTTTGCGGCGTTTATTTCCTTAATTTTTTAAGATCAATTTGGTAGGGAAAGTTTTAATTTGGTTGGGAAAAGTATTCAGTTGGTTGGGAAAAGTATTAATTTGACTGGGAAAAGTATAAATTTAACTGGGAAAAGTATTAATTTGACTGGGAAAAGCTATATTCATTCATGAGGGACTTGATAAGCAAAACATTGTTTTTCCAGCTTATTTTGCTGAATTTCCGAGAGGTAACAGTTTTTTGTTTTGATTTGTGATAATTGTTTGTTATATTATTTTTAAATGAACTGTAGGACCGATAGTGTCAAAACTAGTCAGCTACAATTTAGATGACGGCTCGTACTTTGTTCCTGTTAATTCGTTTGAGATATTTTCCATTTAATGTGTAATTTAATTTTTAAAAAAAGTTATATATCTGTAATAAATTACAGATAATTTTCCTATTCTACATCCTTCAGAATTTTCATTTATATTATTCTATATTTCTCATCAAAGACTCATTTTATATTTTTCTTATCTAGAGCAGAGAGTTAACAGTAGGTAATAGGCGTCCAGAGGGAGCAGAGACATACCATAAAACTTGTCGATGTTTAAATTACGCAGCCCCACAAAACAAAAAGGCCCAAAATGTAGGGAAGAAACGGAAAGTTCCAACAACCAGTCTCCTACCTTCTATTTCTTCAAGAAAACGTAAGCGAACTATTATGGAAGATTGAAAATTGTTTGTGTAAACCTACTCGTAGCAAGGTCAAGGGAGGGAGGATTGCCCCCCACGTAGCCCTGAAACACGGCGCGAAGGGTATACAGTACCCGCACAACTGAGCGGTCTTGAAGGGGGGGTAGACCTGCCCCTTCTCAAGATCGCAGGGTGATAAGTTGGAATGGCTAGCTGGCGTTTGGTTTATTTTTAATAATAATTGGGTGATTCGTTCAAAATCGTCTGACTTTCGACTTTTTCCTTCTAACTGCTTTGGTACGTTTATTGTGTACTGCATTGATCAACAGAAAACCCTCGGAAGCTAATATAATTTCCATGTTTTTTACGTTTGAGAAAACCAATGCGACTGTGTCGAGGTTCCCAATTTCTAGGTGGTTTTTCAAATATTCTACTGAGCTTTAAAATTACACGAAAATTGTCTCGTCTTTAGTCACATCTGAAGAGCAGCTGTCAATGGTTTTTCAACCCCTACTTATAGTTTTGTTAAGTTTTTAAGTTTAGTAAGACGCATGTAGATACTTCGGTTTACATTAAGAATTGAAATTTAAATCTAACAATGGGGTTATCCGCAGCCGTCAATCACCTTTTGAGGCTCAGAGATCAAGTCAACAAGAATGTTGCCACGTTCCTTGACACTGAAGATCTTAAAGTTGTAACATAATGGAGAAAATTTGTAATTTTTCGAGGAAAACGTGTTTTGCCGAAAAAAGAATTGATATTGTGGCACAGTACAAAAGTAAAATGAAGGGGTTTGGTGGCATTCTACTCGCTTCATATACTTTGACATAAATTTTGTGTCACATTCGGTGGTATCCACACTATTTGAGTAGGCAATTATTACTTATCAAGCAAATATCGGGTTCCCTTGAAGGATCAGTAGGTATCTCCCCCTTATCTCAAGCCACCGATCGAAGTAATAACTTTTCAAGATAGGATGAGGACGCTTTCCCTCTCTACACTTTTCACTTCCAAACTCCCGCCGGTCACCCATCAGCCTATTCACCGTCTTTTGTGACCAAGTTCCATCCCGCTCAATAGCCGACCTATCTTATTATATTACTTCCCATATTTCATTATAATACCGCTCACTCCCTTCCCCCTTTTTCATTCACTCCCGGGTATATCGTGGAAGAAGAAAGTCCAGGGGTAGGCACTCCAGCATAAAAGATTTTATGGCTTTTGGCCGACAGCAATAAAGAAGAGTTTGATACTGAATTCATACTATGCTGCTAATAATGGCCAGGAGAAAAATAATTTCCATAATGTTATAGGCTTCATCTTCCTTGAATGGTACGATTAAAGTTTTCTTGTCGTTTTATTTTCACTATTTTATATTAGGTAAGTTTTGCTTTCCGAGGATGATCAATACTTATTTAAAGTGTTTGAACAACTAAGTTCCTTACATAAAAATTCACCCGCAACAAGCAGATACCTAAACCACTAAATTTAAACATAAAAAACATGAAATTTTAAATTCTTGAATGTAACTATGAAACGATAAAATTTGACTCTTTCATGGATCTATGATAGACAATTCACTTATAATTTATGAGTAGCTATTCGGTTATAAGCAAATATGAACAGATAAAACTTAGTCATCACAATTGACCTTGTACTAAGAATAATAATCAAAACAACTTACCAACTAACAAAATACAGTCATTCAAACAAACGGAAGTAATGTCACTGAAGAAGCTTTTGATAAACCTCATAAAATAAAATTGTCTGTGCCATCTTCGAACTCGTGGATACGCCTTTGCTTGTCTTGCCCTGTGAAACATTGGACATTCGAAAAATATGTGAAGGAGCCTTAGGAAGACTCTCATTAAAGGTAGTGCATGCACAGGCCCATGTAGAGAGAATCCGGGTCCAGAACTACTGTAACAATATACCATAATTATATGCCACTTCGAGAGAGAGGAAAATTAAGGGAGTAGTATCGATAGTGGAAAAATTGGGAATGATCGAGTTCTACATCTTTGTAAGTATAGGGATATTTATTAATTCTGTATTAGCACTTCCCAACCATATTGAAATTAAACAAGGGAGAGTCTAAAACTTCAAGCAACCTTTAAACTAGCAAATGCGGAGTGCATTTCGCTGACCAGGTGCTTTAAACTAAAAGCATTTAAAGCACATCCAGATTAGAAAGGAAAGAACGATCTGCCCCTTATCCCATTTGCCTGTCGAACCCCCCCCCCCCCCCCGCTCTAAAAAAATCTCAAAAAAGTCCGGGCCCGGTGGCATAGGGTCCAGTGACCCCCCCCCCCTCTCTACGGGGCTGTGCATGGGTTATTTGTTTTATATCCTATAGTTCTTAATCTTAATTGTAAAATTATAATTATTTGCTGCTCCTGTTTGAGTAAATAACGTTTTTGGATTGGAAGGGCACATCATTGGAGCAAGATTGACCATGTCTCCCAAGCTTCAATTAAGTTGAGTAACAGTTCAAAGAAACCTATGACAAGTGAAACCATTTATTTGCTTTCGTTATTAGTTAATCTCGTCAAATTTAAGTTGTTCTATTCGTGGGCTACAGATTCAAGAGCCCTTCAGTTGATCAGTGATCACTTCTAGATACACACTAAAACCGTGCATCACACTGTGTACCGACATGGATGTCAAAACCCATGAAGGCTACAACCCTTAAAGGGCACTTTCAAGTGAGAGAAAATTGGGGCGTCGCCGGACCAACATGGATTTTTCCTGAAAATTTCAGATCTTTTCCTCCAGCCGTTTGGGAGAAATCTTACGTACGGCGTACGACGGCGGACGGATGGAACCATTTTTATTGCAGATTCAGATTCTACACCCTTTGAAACGTAAACATGAAATTTTCAGGGGGGGGGGGGGGGGTTAGAATTGTTTTTTCAAGAGCGATTACAATGGTTTATTATTGAATAATAAACCAAAAGAGAGAAGATCGATTGAAAGAGCAGTATGATTCCGGCAGGATCGACAGACTCTCCTTTGTCACAGCAATTAGCCACAAATTTTCTCGTTAATTTTCACTTTCATTTTAATTTTGTATTGACGACGGTCCATTATTAAGCACACACATTTTTAATCTACCTCCTACTTTGACGGTCGGCAGTCCTAAGTCTGCGCGGAAATGGGAAGGGAAATGTTCGTGCCGGGTCTCATTTCGGTTACAGCGGACCTATAAATATGTCAGCCCTTTGATTCCACCCTCTGGAATCGACAGATAATTTGAACCAACTCCCAAATAGTTCGTCAGTAGTTTTTAACCCGAGTTTCATTTAGTTTGCTCCTGTATTTTCGGATATAAGTTCTGGAATGGGGGGAGACAAATTTTTTTAAAATTTGATTTTCGGATTCTACACATCTTGAAATGTACTTTTGTGGAGGAGTGTAAAGAACCGTTTTCTCCGGGAATTATCAATCGGAGGCTCATTAGATATCGATTCTGCTCATCGTATATTTTACGAGTAATTCTAGAATTAATACGTACAATTGATTCTAGATTTAGATTGGATTAGGGTGAGATATTAAAATAATAATCCAGTGGTACAAAGTCGGTGCTTTTCTATACAAGGAAACTATTACAAATTGAAAACCTTGGTTTATCTCAAATAGAAAAAGACCGTAAGGAAGAGGATCGACCAAGATCTTAGTCCGTTAGAATGCAGTCAACTCTGCGTGAGTGGGTTGTGGGGAATAAACGATGCGAACGCCTCGGGTGGCGGGGGGTCGAAACAAAAACTTTTGTAATATCCCACCGCCTGATTTATGGTATCTCTAGGCTTGAGAAGGGCCGCTTCCTCCCATTTATCAAACCCACTTCTTAAAACTACTTAGCTTTATTTGTTCCTTCAGAAAAGGAGATGAGGGTATTTTTTTTTCTACGCAGTAAGTACCTACCTTCCTTATAATATTTATACCTAGCTAGTGTTTATGTACAGCACTTCTTGAATATTCATTTTTTATATTTTAATTCAGGGCCAAAGGTGAGTAGATAACTATGAATACATTAAGTGGGTTTGATAAATTATGGTGGAAATCACAAAATGGGATTCCATAACCTCTCTCGGTTCTGGGAATCCCAGACCAGGGATAGGTTATGTCGGCACTTAGTAGGATTATCCAATATTTATATTCGTTAATGACAGATTCAAAGTCAAAGAATCGAATAAGCCCACTCAAACCGCTCTACGCTCATCCGATCAGTCTCCCTCAGGGCTCGAGCTTTGACAGAAAAAAGAACAGCGACTCGAATGTCAATGTGAACGTCCTTGGACTATCGTAAAAATCGCCTAGTATCATATGAGGATCGATCAGCTGATATAATTGAAGCAGCATTTCGTTTCAAGTTTCTTTCGAAATAAGTTTTTCAAAATATAATTGAAATCAAGATTGTGTTGAAGATGATTAGAAGCCGATAGAAAATTTCAGAAATTCATAAACATACATTTTTCTGTATTTTCGTCTTTCTTGAGGGTGATTCAGAGACATACCCCATGTTCCTATACCTGAATTCACACCTTCACAATGTTTCCTTCCAAAAAACACATTTTTTCGATTCTATTTCGATTTTTTCAAGATACATTTGACATAATTGTGGACAAGTAATTGTAGGTAATGATTTATGTTAAATTTCGGTTGTTTTATTCGCAGATTTTCTATTCGCGTCTATGTGCAATATATTGGGCAATTGAGCATTTTTCGTAAATTATTGCTAGAATTTAAGGTTTATATCGCTTGCATCGGGAATAATCACTCTTTGCTCCACCGCACTTTATAGCACTTACTGTATCCATTGAGTATCTACAGCTAACACAGTCCAGACACAAGGGTTAGCACTTTCACAATATGATGAAAGTGTGTCTGGGTGATTAGATGCACACATTCTAGCGGGTGAGCGGACAACTAGGTATCTTCCCTGAAACATTGGGCGCTGTATTTCGGGCACCATCATTGGTCCATGGTTTGGACCTGGATATAACCAAACGCTGTGATCTTCTTCCATCGGAGCACGGACGGAGCGTGCTCTCGGATAGAGAACCCCTAACCCCCCCTTCACAAAAATCATGACTCCACCATCCTCTCACCTCCTGAGGTTCTGTTTGGCACATTGATTTGAAACTCTTCCACCCTTTAACGAGGATTCACGAGGAAAAGTTGGTTAACAGTGCGATAACATTATACTTATTCTATCATTATCATCAGGTATCTTTTCCATTTTGGCCAGGGGGTGCAAATGCGCCTGTGCTCCTATCATCACCCGTCCCTGGTTCAGAGGTGTCTCACATAACACAAACTGGTATATGAGTGGTAAATGGTTGTTGAACATAAAAGAGGGTACGAGGCTAACTTTATGAGCTTTACAGCCCACCGACGACGTTGGTGCGACACGTACAAACCAGTAAAGTGAGTAACTTTTTATTGTTCCTTTCCCCAATTATATATTACACATAAACGCCATCTCGACGACAACTCCCCTAAGGATTGCGATAAAAACTTAGTTTTACTGCCAAAAAATTAAGCATTCGAAAAGATAGGACGAGTTCGTTAGACTTTGAGTACAGGAAATCGGTCAAATTTTTGAAAAAAAAACTGAAACGCCAAATAAAGCGTGAAATTTATATTTTTAAGTAGAATTTAATTAGAACAACATCTCCAACGAAAATAAAAATACTTTTAAAAACATTATTAGAAATCAAAATGCTTAAAATCCAAAATTTTTATTTGAAAAGCAGATTATTATTATTAACAAACTGTTTAATTCACTGGTTTTAATTCAACATTGACTATTTCTTTACTTGAAAGAGATTAAATGTCTACACAATTTTCCGTAAATATAATAAATGTCAATATGTCATACCTATAATGAAAATTTAGCATTAAAAATAATAATTTTCTCTCCGAAAGTAGGTATAAAAACTCTGCAAATTCTTTCACTGGGGTTTATTATTCAATTGGCTTGCGTTCATAATTTGAATTTCTACTAAGCTTTGGAGTATGCGCGTTTCACAGGATAGAGCGATTATTAAATTTCAGGAGATATGCATGGAGCACGTAAATCTGTTCTCAACCAAAATACCTATTTGGATTGATCAGTTGATCATAATGGTGTGCCTCCTGAAATGCAATAATCGCTCTATCCTGTGAAACGCACACACTCCAAAGCTTAGTAGAAATTCATATCATGAACGCAAGAAAATTGAATAATAAACCCCAGTGAAAGAATTTGCAGCGTTTTTTTATTGAACCTCAATACCCCCCCCACAATAAAAACATCCATAATTTATCAAGTCCTTTAGCGCTCGTATTGCGTTTAAACTTCCCAAACCCAAATTTAAACGATGTAGCCAAAGGTAGACTGATGTAGAGGAGGCACACAAATATCATCAACTGATCAATAGAAATAGGTGTTTTGGTTGAGAACCGATTTACGTGGTTCTCCACACTCCAAAGCTTAGTAGAAATTCAAATCATGAACGCAACTCAAATGAATAAAATTTAATAATAAACCCCACTGAAAGAATTTGCAGTGTGCGTGTTTCACAGGTGACAGAACGATTATTGAATTTCAGAAGGCACACAAATATGATCAACTGATCAATCCAAATAGGTACTTTGGTTGAGAACAGATTTACGTGCTCTATGCTTATCTCCTGAAATTCAATAATCGCTCTATCACCTGTGAAACACGCACACTCCGAAGCTTAGTACAGATTCGAATCATGAACGCAATCCAATTGAATAATAAACCCGAGTGAAAGAATACCAATTTACCCCAGTAATAATATTGAATAATAATCCCCAGTAATAATATTTACCTATACAATATCAGCGTTACATACATATCAGAATGCTTCAACCCGTGTATCGCCTATAAACTACAAGTATCCACATCGGCTATCACTCCAGTAACCACATTCACTACAACTCGACGCTATCGGAATCCCTAGGTTACAAACAAACAATAATAAACCAAAAAACGCAAATGTTGACACCATAAATCACCATACATCGGGAATGGTTTGACCTACGGACGTGAGGAAGGGCTCATTCGATTCCTCATGGAGTGTTCTTCAAATAGGTAAATATTTAGGCCAATTCGACTTGTTTTGAGGTTTTTAGGGATTTTACAAAACCTTGACAGCCCTTAAAGGGCTCTTTAAATTGAGTGAGAGAGCTGGCTCAAGAATTGGGGCGTCGTCGGGCCAAGATGGATTTTTCCTGAAAATTTCAGATCTTTTGCTCCAGCCGTTTCAGAGATATCGTGCGTACGGCGTACGGCGGACGGACATAAAAATTTTTATTGCAGATTCGTATTCTATACCCTTTGAAACGTAAACCATGAAATTTTCAGGGGGGGGGTTAGAATTTTTTTTTCCCAGAGCGATTACAATGGTTTATTATTGAATAATAAACCAAAATGAAGAGAATCAGGTTTACAATAATACCAAAACTGGTGCAAATTGATAAGTACAAGGGGGAAACTACTTCCAAAGTCTTCTTGGAGTATTTTATAGTTACAACACGATGTGAAAATGTATTTCCACGAGAGTGAATCCTCGAAGACGCGCATTTAACTAAAGAACCGTTTCAAAAATTATTACAACAGCTGTCACAGTAGACTTTATTACACACTTCACGAAACTTCCTCCCGCGACAGAGGAAGAGGAAGTTTAAGAAAAGACCGACCAACTTATTAGTAACGCCGCTCGAAACTAATTTTATAAGCTTCTGAGAGCGTGGAAAGTTGTAGAATCATGAGAAGATTTCCCCTCCAAGTTTGGGAAGTGGAGTCCTCGATTTGGCTTTAAATTTAGGGGTTTCAGACCCTATATGAATAATACGTAGGTGTCTACCCTGCATGGCAAGCAAACTCGGTGTCGAATCTTGTTAATTATGTATCGCAAGGAATAACTACGTGTGAACGTTTTGAAGTGTGTTGTCAAGTACACGTGTTTCAATTTGGGTTAAGCGATATAATTGCAATGTCATGATCTTTTCAAGAGCTCTTATGTCGATTTACAGTATGGTATTGCACCATTTTTGGTATTTAAATACCAGCTCTTGTTACATACTGAGTTTTAATTATCACAAAGTCATTTTGTCGCCCAATAAGAGCTAATTCGTATTTTAAAAAATGTGCCGAAATGCTGTTACGAAATTGGTTACTGTGAAAACTTTTCTAATCGATCAACAACGGATACATTGGAAATGGTGCTTTTTTGAGACATCTAGAATACAATTGCTAGGTATAGAGGCATAGGCTAATCAACTGAGAGACCCTTGTGGGTATTTTAGCTTCATTATTTTTAATAATGTGTTGTCGACCGAAGAGAAACCCCCTTCCTTTCAAGTATGGTGTTTTACGTTTCAAGATGAATCCAAAACTCCGTCCATCGGCCGTCCACAGGCAAGTGCTTCTTTCCGAAACTGCTGAACCAAGTTAATGAAAGTAAGATCTAAAATCACAAACTTTTGGACTGAGCACTAATAATAATTTCTCTCAATTCTAAAGGCTGAAATCAAAATATCAGAATGTCAAAAACCTCCGAAATAACACTGATGTTCCTATGTTTCCTGTTAATAGACACCTTCGATGAACCGAATGAGAGAACTTGGACCGCTTTACGTTCATCAGGTTCTATTTTCCTAAAGGCTACAACTGTGACAGGGAAAAGAACTAGAACACGAATGTACGAGTTAACGTCCTTGCACATCATGAAAATCGCTTAGTAAATGGTGATGAAACTACCTATCAGCCAGTACAATTTAAGCTGATATAATTGCAATGGAATTGAAGAGTGCAGGGGAAAAACCGGGTGACTCATATTTTCCACATTTCGAGAAAAACTAATTTTTTGCCAAAAACCTTATTTAAACTGCTGCAGTTATTCAGAAATTATTCTAAAATTGATGTTGAAGTATGAGTGACCTCCCCTACAAGCAAATTGTATTGATAGTTTTTGTACAATCAAGTTTCAAGACTCCTAAAATACTGGGGGAAAACCAGGTAAATCTGTAAGAAAACTTGAAGAACAGTTACTACAATCACATCTTTTGCGGGTGTTTCGTAATACCGTTCCCGAAGGCTTCCTGCCCACAGAAAATCTAATGATTCAGGTCTGAATCTTTCTCTTTCGAAATAGGAAGTTTTGCGTTATAAGAATGAAATTCGACTGGACGAAGAGTTGGTGCAGCTACTTGAGGATCCAGTGACGTGGCCACCAACGCTTGCTGTTTCATATTTAACTCGAGAGGTTTCCAGACCTACTGATCTCGTTGCGAGGAGACCACGTCTACCCATCTCGATCATATGACTTGACTCCGTGTGACTTTTTTGTGGGGTTACACGAAGTCACAAGTCTATGAGAACTAAACCACACATTTGGCAGAACTCGAGCATGAAATTCTACGTGTCCGTGGCCAAATCGATGCAGATGTGTGTGATCGGGTTATGGTGAATATCACGGACAGGGTGATTGCATGTAGGTCTGGTAAGGGGAGGGCATATGCCCTATGTTGTTTTCCACGTTTAATTCTCAAGATCTCCTGCATCGACTGGTTTGATTTTTTTTTTTTTGCTTTTTTTGTGAAAATAAATTTATTTTACAGCCTTTTCAAACCCGGTGTTCTTTTTGAAACACCCTTTTACGATCTTTGGGTGTGCAGCTTCGATTTTCAGTTCCCTGATGGGCCTCACCTTTATTGGAGCTTTTGGTTGGTATCTTGGATTCAGAAAAGTTGTCCAGTACCTCACTATGGACATCAAGTTGTCCACTTTGGAAGGATGTAGCTTGCGTCTCGCTGATTTGAGAAAGTTCTACCAGCCGGCAGGTACTTCCGTCGTTGCTTTTTGATATGATGATATCGAAAATACTGGGAACTTGAGAGAGGAAGAGTCTTGGCGGATAGAGTGGGGTAAGTGACAAGACAATGTTACCCGGTTTTTTCCTTGTAGCGCTCGGAGGACCTGGTTTCTCCCCTGTATACCAAATCTTCACTCAAATTTGAAGCATTGGAACAGGGTTTTCCCTAAATCACGCTATATCATAGGATCCAACACTCTTCAAAACAAATGAATCCAACGGTAACTCCTTTTCAAGAAAAATCTAGTTAGCTGGTTTCCCCTGTACTCTTCATTTAGTTATCAAGAATTCCTTTTGAAATCGAGTTTTTCATAACTCAGTGAAGAATAGGTAGGTGTTTTATTTCATCTCTTTGAATTTCAGTAGTTCTACTCGTGGTTTTCTATGTCGTGTCCTTGTGAAATATAATGTACCATTGCAGGCACTTGGATATCAGCTTGCGTCCCACTCTAATTTATACTTAAGACGAAGTCATCCTCTAGTCTTTGCTACATCTAGAAGTCAGTTACAAATTTTGAATACATTTCTTGAGTTTTATAGTTTGAATTAAACTATTTTGACTCTTAATTTCTATTTAAACTAATTCTACATGTCCATGTTAAAATAAAAAGAAACCTTCAATGCCCACCCAACTTGGCAGACTGTTTTGTTACTTTCTTTCCCTGTGAGTGCGTGGTGTCGCATTAGGTACCTGTGACCTCTTGGATTCTAGTAGGCGCCTACAAAGGGATAAAACCAATAGTTATAACCTACCGTAATATTTTAAAATCCCAATCGCCTCCCCTCTCACCCGTGTTCGGATCCTAGGGGATTTCTCTCTTTCGGGCCAGGAGGCGAACAAATTGAGAACAAAAGAGATGGAAGAATAGGGTATAAATCATCAGGGCGCGTTCGCTGTGCCCTATTGTATTCTACGCGGATATGTATATAATTGCCACCGCAAAAGGTGCATTGTGCGACAACATTCGGCCTTTGTGCACTCAGTGGATCCCATTCAAACCTTTCTGGTTCCCTGACCCTTTCGACGACCTAAATTTTTAGACTGTCGGTTTCCGTCCGATCTGCCGGTTTTCTGTGTGGGATGCTGTGGTGAACACCCTTTTCGCGCCGTTACTGCCTCTGATTTCCCCCTACGAATCAATTTATCGTCTTCCCGCTATGTATTCGTATTACATAAAATATCGTCACAGACGATAACTTTGTTTTATTGTTTCAAAGGTAATAATGTTCTCGGACGCTTTCGATCCAGATAACCAAAGGGTACAATTATGGTTACAACAACAGAATCCCTGTATCTAAAAATACCAAGCCCTGTACTCGTATATTCATTCTATTTTTCATTCATCCCCAACGTTTCTCTATGATACTTCCAAAATTCTACCAAATCTGTTAGAAAACGACGTATATTATCATACACAAAACTACGTATGTATTGCCAACATAAATCACAAACGGAATGAACTTTTCCTGAACCACAGGACGCTTGAAACCAAGGCACTCGTTGATCCTATCAACAGTCAACATCAACAAGTCAACATCAACATTCACCTCCTTTCTTCTTCTCTTCAATACCAATGTTCTTTATGATTTCGGTTAGATCTCTGTATCGCTTGCCTGTACATCTTGCGGTCATGGTTAAGTGTAGTACAATGAAAAGCTTCGTGTAATTCAGGTTTTTTAATGGTCGCTCGGTCTGTCAGATTCATGCTATGTTCAGTTGATCCTATCAACAGTCAACAATCAACATCAACAAAATCAGAAACATGGCATGGGACGGATTGTAAGGTTTTTGAGATCACTTTTAGGTACAGAAATTGCGTGTATGTGCTACGGGCGAATTCCTACGGATCTGAAACCTGCCCCAGTCAATTTTTCTTCCATAATTTCTCGAAAATTGTTTCCCTCCCGCCTATGTCAGTAAAATCCCCGAAAACCAAGGTTTTTGGCAAGTTTTGGACTCGAAGCATCTATGCGTGTGTGGCGATCGGGCTGGCTGGAAGTTATGACCTACCAGATCCCTAGAGGAGTCCATGAGCGAAAGATGTTCTTTATGGCTCGTACGGCGGATGGACGTAGCACATTTGGAATCTGCTCACTTTGGAACGTGAAATTAAATTGGAAGGGGTTAAAAAATGTTAGCTATACAAAGGCTTATTATTAAAAGTAATGAACCAAATGTATTTTGGACGATTATCAAATTACTAAGTTAGACCATCGATAGCTGGCTTTCTTGGGGAGTCATTGAGAAGTGTCCTTCCCGTTTCCTGAAACTGTTAAGCCAAGCATAACATTGAAGCTCTTTTGCCATCGAGGTGTGCTCTGAGATTTGCAGGCAACTTTAGCTCTTGGAAGGAGCACCTAGTCCATTCCATCACATGTTAGCAGAACCTGGTAACCAACGACTCACACTAATTCCGACGCTCCTTTTCCTCGCCCGATTCCCACGCCCAAAATGGGTAATAGACTTTAAATACACTCCTTACAAATTAAATATTCAACACTACTATGGCCTTTTTGGTTTTTGAAAGCCCTCTGACTCTGATGGATGTGGAATGGAAAATGTAAGCACAGTTATTGTGGATAGTTCCCATTTCATACTGCTGTCTCTTGGCATAAACCTCAACCTTTCCTACTTAAGAGGTATCCTTCGAGTGCAGCAGGAATATCGACTTAGCCCTTGCAAGGAGCAACTAGTTCACTCCATCACCTCCTGGTTTGAAAAGCCTACAGTTCGTATCCGATTTCTATGAAATTGCGATCTGAATTTCATTGAGCTACATCTTCCATTTCTGCTGTACATGAAGTTTCTCATGAATTCTTCATTTTTGGTAGCTGAGATGAGGAATCACTCACCAGGAATTAATTTCCTCTATTACACGTTTTTAATTTGTGTTTTACCTTGTGCTTCCTTCAAATGGTTTGATCAGTGTTCATTTAGATACTTGTTATATTTTCATTGTTCCAGGTGATCATTATTAGATGCACTTGCAAACTAGGATAACCCATGGTAACATAACAAATGAATCAATATATCCTTCAAAACGCTGCAAATTCTTTCACTGTGGTTTATTATTCAATTGGCTTGAGTTCATGATTTGAATTCCTACTAAGCTTTGGAGTGTGCGTGTTTCACAGGTGATAGAGCGATTATTGAATTTCAGGAGATATGCATAGAGCACATAAATCTGTTCTCAACCAAAATACCTATTTGGATTGATCAGTTGATCATATTTGTGTTTACGTGCTCTATGCATATCTCCTGAAATTCAATAATCGCTCTATCACTGTGAAACACGCACACTCCAAAGCTTAGTAGAAATTCAAATCATGAACGCAAGCCAATTGAATAATAAACCCCAGTGAAAGAATTTGCAGCGTTTTTTTTTGAGTAATAAGCCCCAGTAATTTTTGAATAATATTTACAATGCGTATCAGAATGCTTCAACCCGTGTATCGGCTACAAAGCCTTTTAGGAGTTCACTCCAGTATCCACATTACTACATCACTACATCACTACGTCACTAAGTTACTGATATCAAAACAAAAACAATAATAAACCAAAATAACGCAAATGTTGGCACCATAAATCGGGCCATAGATCGGGAATGGTTTGACCTACGGACCTGGGGAGGGGCTCATTCGATTCCTCATGGAAAGTTCTTCAAAAAGAGTTCCAAATTTAGGCCGCCTTGACTTTTTTTGAGGTTTTTAGGGATTTTACAAAACTTTGACAACCCTTAAAGGGCACTTTAAATTAAGTGAGAGAGCTGGCTAAAGAATTGGGGCGTTGTCGGACCAACGTGGATTTTTCCTGAAAATATCCGATTTTTTGCTCCAGCCGTTTGGGAGAAATCGTGGGTACGGCGTACGAGCGTACGGCGACGACGGAAATTTTTTATTGCAGATTCGGATTCTACACCCTTTGAAACGTAAACCATAAAATTTTCAGTGGGGGTTAGAATTTTTTTTTTTTTCAAGAGCGATTACAGTGGTTTATTACTGAATAAACCAAAATGGATAAACACCGGCAATAATAAATACGTAACAAGTACCTAAATCAATCCTGATGGGGTCATTTGGCGAAAGTACTTGGTAAAACACAAAAGAAATACGTGTAAACGAGAAAAAGCCAACTCCTCCCCTCCTCCACCAAAAATGAAGAATTTTCTTTCTCCTTATCAATGTAATAAATACTCAAACTAGATGGGTACAGTAAACGTTTAAACTTATTATTCCACCTGATAGCGGATTTCAATGATGAGAATCCGGCAAACAGCAATTAAACTCCTACCGTGTCTCTATATACAAATCAAATCGATTCTTAGTTGCTTGGTAATCGTACATCATCAAACAGATGGAACCAATAAAAATAGAATTATAGCCACTACATGGGCCTATCTATGGAGCCTGCAGAGCGAGGGACATATTGTTATTTACGATCAATACTTGAAGGCCCTGGACCGTCGGACTTAATTAAAGTTTTCACGGCGCGCCCATTTAGACGGTTTGTCCTCGAGCAAAGTTGCCATCCCTCTTCCGAAAGCCTGATTAAGCTTAATGAACCGACTCATCTGGCGATGCTGTGCGAGTCAGCCCTTTCCCAAGAAGGACCGACCGTATTTGACGTCCTTATAAGACCGAGGCCTACGTCTGCTGTATAACACTGGATAACCCCTTAGTTAACTCTTTTGATCATTAACGATCTGGGCGATTTTCAAACAACTTCCAAAATACAATGAAAAGTTCTTCTTCTTGACAATAATTTCGGAACCCTTCATTTTCGCAAGTGTACCAAATCACTTCCAAGATTTTGCTCCCGGGTTTACCCTGACTGGAAAAGCGTAGTTATCCCTTATTGAAAAACGAAGAAAAAATTTCCATTTATTCTGCATTGTATACCGTTCTATATGATGGGTGACTATATTGCCTTGGGATTTCTTATTTTCGATCTAAGCTGTGCTCCCTTGAAAAGCCTCTAATGCAAATTTTCAGTTCGAAACTTCAAATACTAATATGGTTGCTACATTGTGAACCGGTTTAAATAATTAACTACGACTCTTGGGAGCCTTGCAAAACAACGATTATTTATTGTCAAATTGTATCGCTGTAATTTACTACGTGAGGGAGAACTAAGCGATATCGGCGGGTCTGGCGGGTTCAGCGTTTATTGCGGGGCGGGCGATTTTCCGACCAAAATAGGACAACTGAGTTGTGCGTCCTGTGTGCACACGCTCCAACCCAAATCGCTGACACGCACACTCAAAACGCGACTTGAATTCAAATTGGTTCGATTTTTTTCACTCTCTTCTCGCTGCAAACGCGAGTGTAACACAGTCTGTTGTCAAACTTATTGGAGTTGTCCAAGTCTGTTGGAGTCAAAATCGTTTCTCGAGTGTTTGCAAGGTTCGTCAGAACGATGTTGTAGCTACTTATCAACAGAAATAAGAAAATACCCGTGATTATGGAGTTAAAAAAATCTACACTTCAAGAATAGGCTGAAAAGTCATGAATTCCCCGACTTTGGTCCTCGACTGATGAATTTCGAGACGGCTCGCAACAATCATCCGTGTCAGTTTGGAGGCAGGCAGTTTTGGATCACATTGTTCGGGATGCATATAGGGGAGTGCATCAAAACACTCTTGTGGTCTAGGGCATTATTTCCTTTTAATCCTAAGGAAAGGTAAAATCAACTGACTGAGATATTCAGACATCAGGATGTGGGAAATTTCGAAGTAACACTAGTGGCGAAATTTTTAGTTGAAAGATATCCCTTCAATAAATCACATGAGCTAACTTCGATCACTCTTCGTTTATATATTAGCTCGACCTCGAGAACCAGTGACTTTGATAGAAGACAAATGACGTCAATGTCCTTGATTATAGTAAAAATTTTCTTGCAAAAAGGGAAAACATAAAACCATCTTGTTGCCAACACCGCTATACAGTACCCGCAAGACCTCCTGGTCTTGAAGGTACTGTAGCTCCTGCTCCTTCAAATATATATGTGTAGACGATGACGTTGGTGTATCACGTTCAGTATTGCACTTTTAAAATCGAAAAAGGGAAAAACAAAAAAAAACTGGAATTCCTGAGCATTTTAGGTGTCCTCTATGCATAAAGGAATGATTTAGCGGTATTTTCTACAAAACAAGAGCTACATCTTCTCTAAGATCCTAGGAGTTGAAGGGATCCATCAGCATTGGGTCATTGTTTTGGTTCTGCAAATGTGTCAGTTTGGAGGCAGGCATTTTTGAATCACATTGTTCCAAACACATGTAGGGGTGTGCATCAAAACACCCTTGTAGTCTAGGGCATTACTTCCTTTCAATCGTAAGAAAGGGTATCAACTGGCTGAGATATTCAGACATCAAGATATAAACAATTTCGAAGTAACTCTAGTACTAAAATGTTTCCTTGAAAGATTTCTTCAATGAGTCATAATAGCCAATTTTGATTGCTCTACATTTATCTGTTAGTTCGACCTCGAGAACCTATGACTTTGATAGAAGAAAAATAACGTCAACGTCCTTGAAAAAAATCGTCTTGCAATCAAAGGAACACATAAAACCATCTTGTTGCCAACACCGCAGAGCTGTGGATAGGTTTGTACAAGCCGACACAATGCTGTTCACGGCCAGTTTGTGAATGACTGAATCAACAATAATCGTCAGGTATACAATTTAATGACGGCGCCAAGTTATACAGTACCCGCACGACCTCCCGGGCTTGATGGTACTGTAGCTTCTGCCCCTTCAAATACGTTGGTTTATTACGTTCAGTATTGTGCTTTTGAAATCCACCAAGGGAAATACGAAAAAATAACCGGAATTCCTGAGCTTCTTGGATGCCCTTCATGTAAAAGCGGTCATTTTCTACAATAAAAAAGCTGCAGCTCCTATAAGAACCGAGGAATTGAAGGTATACAGGAGCATCAGGTCATTGTTTTGGTTCTTGAAATGTGTCACTTTAGAGGCAAGCATTCTCGAATCACATTGTTCCGAACACATGTAGGGGTGTGCATCAAAACACCCTTGTGGTCTAGGGCTAGTCATCAGTATTTTTCAATCCTAAAATTGTAAATCAACTGACTGCGATATTCAGACATGAGGAAAAGTAAATTCCGAAGCAACACTTGTTGGAAATCTGTATTTTAAAGACATTTCTTCAATGAATGACATGAGCCCACTCTCACTCCACGTTAATCTGTTAGCTCGACCTCGAGAACTCATGACTTTGACAGAAGAAAAATAACGTCAACGTCTTTGAATGTTGTAAAAATCGTCTTGCAACCAACGGAACACATAAAACCATCTTGTTCTAAACACCGCAGAGCTGTGGATAGGTTTCTCCAAGCCGGCATATTGCAGGCAGGCATTTTCGATTCACATTGTTCCGAACACAATGTGTTCGGGTGTGCATCAAATCATGTAGGGGTGTGCATCAAAACACCCTTGTAGTCTAGGGCTAGTCATCAGTTCCTTTCACCCACCTATTCACATAGGATCCCAAACTTAACCAACCATGATTACAGGTTATCAAACGTGGTGTCAAGAATTCATCCATCTTGGTCGCAGAGTCTCTGAAGGCCTTTGCATTTTCGGCACTACTTTCTGTCAACACTAAAGGGCGGAATCAAAGAGCTGCAATGTTCAAAATTTTGAATATCGAAACCTTTCGAAACAATGTTTTCATGTTCTTAATTGATGGAAGTATTTTCAATTAATCAAATATGCCTATTCGGACCCCTTTATGTTCTGCTGTACCTTCTGAAAGGTAGGAACGCTGACAGAAAAAAAGAACGTCAACAAGAGTGATAAACATAGTAAAAATCGTCAAGCTAATTCTGAAGATCGAATCATCTGATGTAATTGCACTGTCATTTTCTATTAAAATTTTTTTAAATTAAATCTTCCATAACTTACACTTTATTTGTATTGCGGTCAAGTAAAGAGCAGAAAGATGCTTTTTATCTCGTTGAATTTCAGTTGTCATGACAGTACACTGTATTTTTGGCTCCAGCCTTTCTACGTGACAGAGGCTTAATTAACCAAAGAAAATTACGAGAAAGGATGGGAACAACCAAAATTCACTGAAAGCCTGCGGCTGTTTTAGCGGGATACAATGGACGTCGGGCTGTATCTCAGCATAAGGTTGATGTAATAAATAATTATGGTTGTAAACAGGCCGTACTTACTAGAATATTCAGACAAGGAGGGTGATTTATTTATTCACGGATTGACAAGAGTTATCGTTCAGCAGGATTAATGGAGATAATAAAAAAATACATGTCAATAATTAATGAAAATAAGTGTAAAAATTGGACATTACCTGAGTTCACGCTAGTAAAAAGAGAGTTATCACAATGCATGAAGAAACGAGTATGAAAACGCTGCAAAATATTAGACAAAGGTTTATTGGTTCCGTATCAGTTGGACCTCCTACACAAATCAGTGTACTGCAGGTAATAATTATAATTATTATCATGTAATTATTGGAGGTGTAGTATTTACCATGTGTAGGGGCTAACGCCAACCATTCTAGTGGCCACTTTCCCTGATCCTCCAACGTTAAATACAACCCTTTGGATTTTTCCGGAATGGAGAACGAACGGATGATCGTACAGCGACCCAGGTCGTAGACCGAAATCCCGAGATTGCCGGCACATACCAGATTGACGTTCGATTATTGATCCCAATTCCGTAAGCTTTGGTCGAGTAGTTTTGAAGAAAAACTGCAGACGGCGGACCTTCAGGTTTTCGATTTATTATTTTTAATAATGAACCTTTGTAACCGACCATAGGAAAAAAAGCTGATGGTTAACGTTTCAAGGAAAACAGATTTCGAAAATCAAAAGAATAAAAGATTCGTTCATCCGGCAACCAATGCCTTTTTTCGAAACAAAATTTTACGACATTCGGCTCACAAATTCAACATTAACCTAGGATGTGGCAGTAATCTCTGGAAATTAATCAATAAACCCTAAGGGGTTATATTTAAGGATTAATCTTTCACAAAACCCAAATAAGTATCTACATATCGAAGTAAATCTATCTCAAAACGCTGCGAATTCTTTCAATTATTCAATGATTCATGATTTGAATTTCTTTCGGAAAGTGCGTGTTTCACAGGTGATAGAGCGATTATTGAATTTCAGGAGGCACACAATTATGATCAACTGATCAATCCAAATAGGTATTTTAGTTGAGAACCAATTTAAGCGCTCTATGCATATCTCCTGAAATTCAATTATCGCTCTATCACCTGTGAAACACGTACACTCCAAAGCTTAGTATAAATTCAAATCATGAACGCAAGCCAATTGAATAATAAACCCCAGTGCCAGAATTCGCAGCGTTTTTTCAAGAGCGATTACAATGGAAAAATATTCTATTTGAAAATTTTAAATTTCGTAAGACGGAGCATGCATATCAGAATGCTTCAACCCGTGTATCGGCTATAAACCCTTTTAGGAGTTCACTCCAGTATCCACATTCACTACATCACTAAATTACTGCGATCAAAACAAACAAAAAAAAACCTATTGTTTGTTTTAATAGCAGTAACATAGTGATGTAGTGAATGTGGATGCAAATGTTGGCACCATAAATCGGGCCATACATCGGGAATGGTTTGAGCTACGCACCTGTGGAGGGGCTCATTCGATTCCTCATGGTGTGTTCTTCAAATAGGTATAAATTTAGGCCGCTTCGACTTTTTTTAGGTTTTTAGGGATTTTACAAAACTTTGACAACCCTTAAAAGGCACTTTAAATTAAGTGAGAGAGCTGGCTAAAGAAATGAGGGGTTTTCGGACCAACATGGATTTTTTTTCTAAAAATTTCAGCTCTCTCGCTCCAGCCGTTTGGGAGAAATCGTGCGTACGGCGTACGTCGGACGAACAGAAAAATTTTTATTGCAGATTTGGATTCTACACCCTTTGAAACGTAAAGCATGAAATTTTCAGGGGGGTTAAAAATTTTTGGTTTATTATTCAATAATAAACCATTGTTATCGCTCTTAAAAAAACGCTGCAAATTCTTTCACTGGGGTTCGTTATTCAATTGGCTTCCGTTCATGATTCCAACGAACATTCCAAAGCTTAGTAGAAATTAAAATCATGAATCATTGAATAATGAACCCCAGTGAAAGAATTTGCAGCGTTTTTTCGGTTTGGATGTAAGAGATTGATTCAGAGAGTTCCCTAGATTCACTTGGGTTATCTTACGATCATTTGTTCGTTCACCATTTGGAAAACCTGGATCAGGTATACGCATGAAGTGAAAAGCCCGGCAGCAGTGCCCCTTCAACGGTTGAGCTAGACTGTATTGCTTGCGGCAGTTCAAGTATTTTCATCTTGAATATAATTATAAGATATGGAGCCCGAGGTTGCGAGTTTAGATAGTGTACTGCAGACTGCCTCTGATACAGATAGATCAGTGATTCACTCAGTAATGCTATCTATCACGGAATATATGCTATCTAATCCGGAAGTAATAAACCTCTGTGTATTAATTTGCAGCGTTTTTTCATCAAATTTTTGAAATCTACGTATCTTGAACGTGAAATAACAAATTTCCGGGGGGGATTATAATTAATTTTTTTCTTAGTTGATTACTAAGATTCTTGAATTTAAACCAAAATCGGTCAGCTACACAGGTCGGGCTGCAGACCGAGTAAAAGTCTTTAAAGGATGGGTGGTAGGCTCTTGGCTGGCGAGAGACCAAATGGCGTGGTAGATTCTGTATTATTACACTAACCATAACGGCATTACTCAAGTTTCGATTCACTTTAGGAGAACAAACGGAAGCATTCATTTTGTCTGTATTTTTATGTTATCTTGTTAAATTTTCGTTGGATTTCTACCTTGTTTCTTAGTATACCTAGGAAGCATTGCCTCTGGATATAAAAATCTTTGGAATGGAATAGTTCAGGCGAAGCAAGCAATAGGGGGAGTTATTGATTATTCATAAAAGTTTAATGTTGATTAATGATAAGCACTGGGTTAATGGAAAACATCATATTTTCATAGCCCCCAATTTAATCCGTACACACTCCATTTAGCTCAAACGGGATAGGTACTTACTTGTAATAACGCAGGCATTGGGCCTTTGAGCACTTACCACAGCTTGAGTCGAATTCCGGTTAACGGGAAAATTCTTCATTGTAATGGCGTTATCTGCTTACCGTATTTAATTAACTAAAACACACTAGGGCGGTTGTTAACTGCTTTATTGGCCCGGAACAGCTTAATATAACGGTTCACCGCTTTCATTCGTCTTACTAACTCACTCGCTGTGGTAATCCTTCGGTTAACATATCGAAAACGTGGGATGAGTTAACGGACTCGCTCGATTATTGTTCACCAGAGCCCAATGACACTAATATAATGTATGCAGATGTGGTAACCATTGAGTTGGAGCTTTCAGTCATAAGCTGACGGTTGCCAAAGCCGCTTGTCCGTAAATCAGAATCACAGTGACGCCGATGGGACGGATTCAATTAAAGTTTCAATCACGCCTCGACAAACCCCTTCTCTATCGAAAGGGTATTAATTCTGCCCCATGACCCATTGTGGGAATCAATATTTACCTGTAGACGCGCTTTCCCGCCCTATACACATCTATTTCCGCGAGATAGATTAGATGCAGGACTAATGTTGTAATTACCGAGCAAATCCTGAAACAATGCACGAATGAAAATGTTGTTACGATTATGAACGTGGGGGTTTGTTCGTGCGTTTGATCGTAAAAACTGCAGAGCACGTCCATTTACGTTTACCTCCTAATCAACTGTTATACGTATGGAACGAGATTAGATCCTATACTGTATGTATGTTGGAGTATCCACCAGAAGTAACTTGTTGAAGTGTAGAATTTGTCTGACAGGAATCTCCCCAAAATGGTAACCACGCACTAATACTGAAGATCTTGGACTGAGCAAAGTGTTGAAGCGATCAAGCTACGATCGGCAGGATTCTGAAAATTGATTCAAGTGCGATTTCTGGTAAAATCGGTACAGGAAAGAATGTCTGAATTCAGCTAGGCAAAACAGGGAATCCGATTTTAACATTGTACCTCTAGCGGAAAATTAACATCAAGCCGAACAATCTGGTGAAGAGCAATGCCATTGATGCATTTGGTTTGATACCCTGATACAATTGGGTTGCAATGTTAAAACTAAATGCCAAATCGTACGAGTGCAGCAATTATGAGGAATGTTCACTGTAAGAACTCTTTCCATTTCCATTGCATTTCTCCATTCTGAAAGAATTCCGAATGGAAGGATTATATCAGCTAAGTTTGAATAGCAATAAGGTGATTCGGGTCTTTATTACAAGGAGATGATTGGATAAAGTATAGACCCCTTCCGAAAGTAGACCCGATTAGCCTGCAACATCCACGTGATACCCTGGAAGGTAAATTTCGAAACCAGGAATAACCGTGAATCCCGCCACGATCCTCAGGCACAAGTCATAAATCTTAACAAGATTCTGCTATGCAATTTCAACGGCAATGTCAAGAGAGGGCGCAACCCAGTGAAAAGACGCTTGATGTCGTGGGAGTAGTGAATGGACAGTGGAGAGCGCTTCTTTACAACGATAACTGCACTCCATCAAAGGGATCCATGTTCCATTTCATTGATAATACCAGCGCATTATGCATGTCCTTACCCTATTTCAATTATACTACCAGGATAAAGTGCAACTCAGTCTCTAAAGGCACCTGATATAGTTGAATGCGTGAATGGACGGAGAAGAAAGTTTCCTTACAACAACAAAACTCCCAGAACCAGCAAACTTGGACAAATTGGCAAAGAATTGCTTTGATTATTGTTGAGATGTGCATTTTCGAAGTTGGAGGAACGTTGTTAACTAGATAATTAAAAGTGATTTCGTGCATTTTTCAATCAATCGTTTAATTTGGGGGTGGTCCATTAGCTCCAAAAGTTTTTTCGTGAGGTCTTTCCGATTGTTAGAGCAATCTGTCATTAGCCATATTTGTTACCATTCTCGAAACTCTCTCTGCGAAACACATATCAAAGTGACATTATGCCATATGGCAGGCACCTTAACTTGGAGTGAAAGGTCTTGGTTTATGCGGCCTTGCGGTTGTTAATGAGCAAGTTGAACGTGGTTGCCTAACCAACGTGAAATACCTCTGTGCACTATTTGCAGGCTAATGAGTAAACACCCAATTTCGGCTGGTACTATGTTATGCCTCATACTTATGTGTTATTGGTGTTAGCGGAGAAAAATTCTGGTTCCTAAATCACCAAATAGCATAGCTTACACCTCATTTCTTGACATAGGTGTAATTCTATTTCGTCTGTTGGCAGCTTTTGCTTGCCATTAGATGACATAAGACTTTTCAGAAAAGACATCGAGTTAGTGAACTGTAAGTCAAGGCAGATTGAAGTTCACAAAGGACGCTATTGAGTTTTGAGGCTTCAAAGACAAATGTCTTGACCAACGGAACCTAATTTGTTTCTACTTTTTGTTGTTGGTCACATTTACTGGGACAACTATCTCCTCCACGGATATACAACTAATAAAAGTAAAAATCCAGGAATATTTGCAGAATAGTTAAAATGGAAAAATGTGTGTTTTATTAAACAATGTCTACGATATATATGTGCATAAAATATTCGGATTCTTCTGTTACATCAACCCAACTCGGGAAGCATAGCTTTTCCTGGTCACGGACTGAGTCACTTTTGCCCAAAGGGAGGTATGTTGGATGAGCTAGAAAAATTCGAAATTTTCAAGAGTGATAGGTCAGGAAAATTTTTAAACTATGTTATTCCTCAAAATAGTTTGCCATTATTGGGTTCTTCTTTGCATTTTGGCTTCCCCTCTCCATAATGTTACTGTTTGTGTCCCTTTCACTTTGCAAGCCTTAAGTGGCATTGGTTGGTCCTCCCCGCCCCTTTCACTTCCCTGAGCCAATAGGATTCAATCTCGTTTCACTTGATTCTATACAATATGTGCTTTCTGTAATGTACCTTCAGTTCATGTGTTTTACTGAAGACAATCTTACCGTCGAAATCAGTTTACGAAATCTTACTCCGTTTTTATTTTTCCTGGTCAGTTAAAAATTATGTTTTGCGGAAATAATGATGAAACCTTATTCTTGAGAAAATCAAAATGTTGTACAACCCAACCATTTAAAACATAGTGAGTAAGACTATGAACGGATGATAACGGAGGGTGTACGCATAAAAGTAAGACGCTGTAAATATTGGGAAGGGTTAATTAAGGCGCATCTCCAACGCAAAAACTGCCTGTTGATAAAACGCTACGGCCCGGAATAAGTGGCGGGTGGGGGTAACGAATAGGGAAGGGAGGGAGGTGAATTCTAAAGGGAAATATGAGTTTTAATATTAAGAAAGTTGAACCCCCTTAAGGCCCCGGAGTATTAGAGGGTATCGCGAAAAGTGGCCGAAAAAGTGGGCTGAGTAGCGGGTTTCAGTGAGAGGTGCGGGAACTTTTTCGGATAAAAATTATTATTTTCATAAAGGATAAGAATGTATTAAGTGGAGCCGAGAAAAAGGCTTTGATTAAAAGTCGGTATAGCGGGTATTGTTTAATATTCGGTGGGTAGCAACGTTTGGTGCGCTATTCGAAACAGTACATGTGCTACACAGGATTGTATATAAGTTATATTTAAGACCGCGTATTCCGGATGTATTAATATCATGAAAGTGAGGGGGTTTCTTTATTTTTATTATTATTTCACGGCTTTTCGTGTTTGCGCGAGCAGAATGCTCATTTAATTTGTACTAGTACAAGAATTTATCTCGTTTCAGTGGCCCTTCTTTTGTCGTTGTACTAATTTGGTTTCTCCCTACAAGTGTATTTTCGAATTTCCGGTATGCCACTTCTTAGGGATGGGATATCGACATCGATATTATCGAAATATCGATGTTTTGGCGCCGATAACACCGGTTTGGTTTACTCTTCACTCACGCCATCTAGTTTGCCTGCTACTAACGTGAAAGAAGTGAAATATCAAAAATTCTTCCAACTGCTGTAGTTTTAGTGAATTTTCGAAAAAAAGAAACTATTGTTCTCGGTCCAAAATATTTAAAATGAAAGTTTTCGAAAAATGTTCATCAATTCCGTTTTATTCTAAATCCCGTGACAAAAGACACCAAAAACGATATACGATAGACTCTCGATAGAATTGAAATTGAAAGCTCAAATTTGCTCAAAAAATCTATCTAGGCTTCCAAAAGGCCAAGTTTGAAGATGGGCTCAATCGCCTCACTCCAAGGGGAGCTTTGGGGAATTTCAAATAGGGGAAAATTACCTGAAAACCCCCAAGCAGATGACCCTCTCTTATCAAGGTTTTTTTTTCACGCTGAACACGATGATGAAATCGGATTGGAGATGTCTCAATCCGTTCAAACTAGAACAATTTGAAGAACAAACAAATTATGAGATTCTTCAGCTTCAAAAATTAGAGTGAGGTATCAGAACAAAGAAAATTGTTGATTTTCGCATGTATTTTCCTCAAACAAAACTAGTTTCTTTGAAAATTTGCTCATTTCGTCATGATGCATGAATGGAACTTTTTTTACCATCTTCTTCAGCGTGGAAAAACCTTTAAAATAAGGAATATTCAGGCACAAACATTTAACGAACTAGCAAGAAGCGATCGGTAGTAGCGTGCAATGAGGATACTGGTTACTAATAAGAACATAGATATCGGAAAAAATCGAGGACATATCGATGCCGCTCATATCGACATCAATATCGTTGTTTTGTCTCGATGTCCCATCTCTACCACTTCTCCGTCCTTCGAACCAACGTATGTATAACTAGCTGAAAATCTAACTGTGATCGATACCACGTCGACTAAGATTTCCTTGTTTCAAGTCTGCCATTCTTGAATTGCCAAAATCAACAAACCACAATAGTGAATGTGAATAGTGACTGTGACTAGTGAATGAACAACGAACTTCTTGGCAAGGAACTGGAGTAATTCTTAGCGTCGTGACTGCAAAAAAAGTTTTCACAGAAGTCTCCAGAAGTGAAACCATGTGATCTCTGAATACAATGAAACCATTATACAATCCTCATTCCAAATCAATAACTCCGAAGTGATTGAATGAAGTGAAAACAGTGGTTACCCTGACCTTCTCAAAAGTTACGAATGTATCAAGTGTAGGGGAAAAACTATAAACTGCTCCTTGCATCTAGGATCCCGGTTCAGCGGACCCTGACGGTTAAGGATACAGTAAATCCCTGGTCGTGTAGACATGTAGGAGGCTCATCAATCTGCCAAGCTCGTGTTTCTGGAACTTAAGGCTCTCTGCTAAAAAAACTCCTGTTCAGACGCATTGATGTTGCATGATCAAATGGAAACAGCTGGGTGACACCAGGAATACGTTGAGCTCAGCATTCTTTAGATAGAACGGCCTATCACTATTTTACCTTGTACCAGACTAACTAAGGTACCGAAGTTCTAGAAGCCACAGCTCCCGAAGAGAGCAGTTATTCACTTCAAACGCATTTAAACAGGACATGGACAAGAAGTCGACACCTCACGCTGTTCATTATACTTTTCTTCTGTCCAATTTTCATGTATTACTTTCTTAAAAGTGTACTTCCTGTTCGAACAATCAATCGTCGTTTTGTCTTTGTAGGAATCATAATTTTCATCTCATATCATGCAAAATCTCCGATATCAAAACACAAAATCCTTTGGTTTTGTGCACACTCACCCGCTAAGAAAGTTGATTTTTTCATTCAAAATAAACAAATTTTAGTGATTATTCCGCAAAAGTTGAGTTGAATCAAGAAAAAAATTGCATCTCGTGAATCAGCGTTAAAACTATGAAATTTCATGTGGCAATCTTTAGAGTTCACCATCATCCACTAATTTGACAATTTTGGGGTTGCGCAACATAGCGTGATCGCTAAACCGGTTGCGAGCAATGACAAAAATTGGTTGAGGGGTTAAATTTTCATGAAATTTTGTGTACAATCTAAATCTGCAATAAAAAATTGGGGTTCCTATTTAAAATAGGAAAGTTAGTGTCTCATGCGATGGATTGAACAAAGAGAAAAAAATCTGTTGTTTACCTCCATTTGGACGATTTTAGGGGTGGAAGGGACAACTTGTGGAACACCCTGCGTTAAAGGTTTTGATAAAATCCAACTTATTATTCTATTGTAAGCAGTTGGTATAATGAACTTTGAAGGAAATATAGTACCAATATTGTAATAGGTCTGACAACTCCAATTCAATGGGCTGGGTCTGGGCTTTCATTGAATGTCGATCCCGTGCGGTCTCGACGTGATGAAGTCCTATCCGTTCTCGGTGTTTTCACCGTTGTCCAGCAAAATGTAGGTATATATAGACAGAACGTCATCTCCCCGCGTGGATGGAAGCGCCGCCGCCACTCAGGAGACTGCAAATAGACTTGAATAACGTTCCTGCCGAGTCCACACAGAAGGCTCCGAACTTCACTCTCCCCAAACAAACTGTCAAACCGATCCGATATCCGATGAAGTCAATGTGAAGCTCTAAGTACGATTGCTTGTCGCTCATCAACATCAATGAACAACGATACCTATAACGAGGTTGACTGTTTATTGCTTGGAGAGTCAATCATCGTTATGTGACAATGTAAAACACATAATTTGCTGTACGGAACTTGAAAAACTATAAAATTACAGTTTACGTGGTTCCAGGAGTGTCTGATTCCCTTCAGTGATCTTGGAGATCACGTTTATGAAAATTCTATACCATGAAAAATTCCAACCCCCCTGAAAATTTCATGGTTTACGTTTCACAGGGTGTATATTATACACTGTATAATCCGAATCTGCAACAAATTTTTCCGTCCGTCCGCCGTACATCGTACGCCGTACGCATGATTTCTCCCTAAGAGCAAAAGATCTGAAATTTTCAGGAAAACTCAATATTGGTCCGGCGACGCCCCAATACTTGAGCCAGCTCTCTCACTTAATTCAAAGTGCCCTTTAAGGGTTGTCAAAGTTTTGTAAAATCCCTCAAACCTCAAAAAAAGTCAAGGCGGCACAAATTTGTACTCTTTTTGATGAACACTCCACGAGGAATCGAATGAGCCCCTCCCCAGGTCCGTAGGTCAAACCATTCCCGATGTATGGCGCCAACATTCGCGTTATTTTGGTTTATGATTGTTTTTGTGTTGATATCAGTAACCTAGTGACGTAGTGATGTGGATACTGGAGTGAACTCCTACAAGGCTTTGTAGCCGATACACGGGTTGAAGCATTCCCGTAAATGTAGGCAAGACGCTGCAAATTCTTTCACTGGGGTTTATTATGCAATTGGCCTGCGTTCATGATTTGAATTTATACTAAGCTTTGGAGTGTGCATGTTTCACAGGTGATAGAGCGATTATTGAACGTCAGGAGGCACACAAATGTGATCAACTGATCAATCCAAATAGGTATTTTGGTCGAGAACAGATTTACGTGCTCTATGCATATCTCCTGAAATTCAATAATCGCTGTATCACCTGTGAAACACGCACAGTCCAAAGCTTAGTAGAAATTCAAATCAACATGCGCAAGCCAATTGAATAATAAACCCCAGTGAAAGAATTTGCAGCGTTTTTTGTTAAAATTTGAAATTAATTGTTCCACTCTAAGTGCATTGATTTTAGAAAAGGAAAGTGCACAGATACACAGATATGTCAAATTTACTCTTTCGTTGGGTTTATCATATTTTATTTGTTTAAAACAAGGTGATCATATGAAGTAGCAACTAAAAACTTCAGGTTTATGCTCAAGATCAGCTGCTCAAGGAAACCCACTTTAAATGTGCTGCTCCCCGTGAATAGAGAGGGAAGTTGTAGTCTCCTTTGTTTATGGCCTGTTCACTCATGAGTATGTGTACAAGCTTATCAACATCTTCGTCTAAAGATGAAGAAATGTGTAGTTGTATTCGTTGTCTTCAAACTGAATGAATACAAGTAAAACTTTTCTCAAAACATTCAATCAGTACAGGCAACTGAACCAGGAATGAAGGATGGCAATGGGGTGATCCGAAACAACGAATCGTCGTTGCGGGTTACAGTAACTAGTGTTGTATCCGTCCGCTTCGAATGAACAATAACTCCGAACACAACACAGCAGATAGATCCTATTTGATCGTCCCTCCGGACTTTTCGGTTCACCTTCTCTGTATAATGGTTGTTTCTTACAAAACAAGAGGAACTGGTGTAAAAAGCAAATCAAATTTATCTATCCATATAGCGAACTCGAAGGGAAGAACGAGTCGTTTGATTTCGAAAGTGAGGCCCGGATTTGAAATAAACAAATTTCATTGAATTGTTCCAGACCTTGCCCAGACTTGTTCCTTGTGCAGACTTGTTCCAGTGAATTCAAAATGATCGAATATCTACCATGATCTAATGAGAACTCGTTTCTTTCTTTTTCCAAAAAGTCAACATTATTTGTATGATTACATTCTGGTTGTGCACGTTAATATGTATATGCTTAAAACACTCGATCCAAGACGGATAAACCTCCGTAGAGTCTGTCTCCAGTCAATGTCAGCATGCTTGTGTTTAAAGACTGACCTACGATTTGTGAGGGAACCAATGGTCGTACGGCAATCAAAATGGTTCCATTCGGTTCATGGAAACAATTTCTATCTGAATCAGACAAAAACATCTCAAGTTAAAAAAAAAGAAAAAAAAAAAAGTTAAATCCTTAAATTATCGCTTAGGGTTGATCGATCAAGGTGCCAACATTGCTGGCACATCCAGGAACCCATGCAGGTCCAGTAGTTTCGGAGAAAGGCTTCAGACAGCGGGCGGACGTATTTGATTATATTTATTTATTCAGTTTTTGAAATTTACGTCTCTTGAAGCGGAAAACAATAACTTATGAGGGGGGTTACAACATTTTCTTCTTGGTCGATTGCAAAGGTTCATTTTCGAAGATACTAATCAAAATACTTCCAAAACTAAAATGTGAATCACTGAATTCCTACGAAAGATGCGTAAGTTGTTAATGGAGGGGACAAAATTTTAAGTATCCAGGAAGAGGCAAGATGCGAGTGGAGGAGACGATAATTGCAAACACCCTCGGGTTGTTTTCGCTTTAGGATCGAAAGCGGTTGTTCTTGGCGTGTTCCTACCGTAGGACATTTTCGCCGCGTCTTAATTAGTGTGCGCTCTCCCACGTAGATACTCAGAAGCAAAAAATCATGAGCCCTGTGTTGTGTTTGTTTCTTTTTCTGTTCGTGCAAAGTGTGCCTGGACCTTTACCGAATCAGTGGGATGCATTTTGTTTATTTCGTGTAATGCGAATCAATCTTCAGCTAGAGCACCTATACCCTGATGGTTAAGCATGAAGTAAATCCCTGGTCGTGTAGACATGTAGGAGTATCGGAGCCGATCTAGCTGAAAAGCTCGTGTTTCTAGAATGTAAGACAAAAATTCCTGTTCTGGGCAAATGTTTCCAATTGTTCCCGTTCAATCAATCAACATTATTTTCAATGTTGTTTTATTAAACGCAACGTTAATTACGCATTACGTTTATTCTGCCTCATGAGAATCAATCTTCAGCTAAAGCACCTATGCATAATCCCTCCCCCACGGCAAAGCCAAGGTCGATGCAACCCAAGGAGAACACACTATTCCGATGTAAAGTTATAATAACATCCTGGTTTCGCGACGCCGGAGTAATCTCGATCTAATGAAGGCTTCCTTGACGCCCTTCCGCCCTCGCGGGGGCCCTTAGGGCTTGTCCTTAACGCTCGCCACTTCCCACTCCTCGATTTTCACCTGTCGTGTCGCAAATGAGGGCAATTAGGTCGTCGGGTGCCAGGAAGATCGTGACTCTACTTGCTCATCCTTCGTTTTCTGTTCCCCAAACTCGGCAATGCCCGTGACCTCCGAACACCTCTCAACGAAACCACTAAAACTGCAGTCAAACATTCGAACGTGTGATTCCCGACCGTGTTTCATTCATTAATTTATTGTCAAACAAGCTGGAAATTCTTAAACACACAAATAATAATATACACTCAGCAAAAAATATTTCCGTACACCCACTTTGCTTTTCACGAATATTGCAGCTGCTTCTCACAAACCTTGAAAAACGGGATACTATTGTATTCACCGACATCTTAAATAATGAATTTCAAGTCACCCAACTTTTCAACTGAGCAAACCAAGCAAAATAGACAACAGAAGTTAACGCATTCATTTTATCAGGGCAAAAAAGTGTTTGTACAGCCCAGAGAACAGCAAAAATCGAACCCAAAAAATGGAGTAATAGCTCGCGGGCCCTCCTTTTTGCTTGACAACTTCCATGAAACGGAACTTCACCGAATCGAAGAGCTTTTCAACCAACCTGGAAGGTATCTGAGGGTACTAGTTCAGAACGAATCACTGTACCATAACAATACACAATAAACTACACATTCAATAATAACAAATCATGGAAATCGTTAAAGAATTGTCAGCTTGTTAGCGTCTATAAAAGTTGTAACAGGCACACACAGAGAGCTATAGCTTTTTCGTCACTTCCTTGATCTTGAATTGGTCTAGACTGGATTCGTATTCAGCTACTTATCTTATTTCTATTTTCATTTATTATGATTATTACTATTATTTTTATTATTTTTAATATTTGTGTTTTAACCGACCCTCTAGGGTCAATTCTAATAGTCGTCTCTGTACTGGGAGACCTGCGTGATCGTCTCCGGAAAAATGCTGATACCACAATTTTCATTATTCTAGACCTCTGATAGTTGTTTTCGCGGGTGGGAAGAGTCTCGATTGATCCTCTACCGATTCAGATGAACTCCAGTTTGGTTATGGAGACTTCGTTCCATGTATTCTTGTGTAAATATCCAAATTAGCTTCCCTGGATAAATATAAAAAAAGTACACAGTTTTCGGGAGCACGGAGACATTTTTTACTAAGTGTATTTGATCGAGAGAATAGGTTTTTCAAACGACAAGAAGGAATAAAAGAACTGAAACAAACTGGAAACTTAAGATGATTGAAATAACTGATAAATTACATTACAACACCAAAATAATTAAGAAATCAATTGAGTTTTGCGTAATTTATTCATATTTACAAAAACTAAAGTTATTATCAAAACTAACTATCCTTTGACTTGCCTTGCAACGAATGTAGGGACTCTGGATATTATTTATGAGCATCCAAAACACTCAGTTACTATGTTACCTGGTCATAATTAAAATTATTTTGACTAAAACAGAAAATCTGAAGCTATTGCATTGGCTCCAAAACTTTTAAAATGCAAATATTTGGAACCATAGCAAAAAATCTAAAACCTTTGTTTAAACTGAATTTAGATGATTTGGAACAGTTTTTTTTTCGAAATAAAATTGATAGTTGAATATTTCTTTGTAGACAATGTGCTAAAAGTTCAGATCTATTGCACACAAATGTAGTGCAATAAATTCGGTTATAAGGTCATACTACGTGACTGGAACTTTGACAAAGGTACGTTCTGGTGATGAAATGTGACAGGATTCTAAAGAGTCTCAATCATGGAAGTTGAAATTAATTTAGGGATTACACTCAAAATGGCAGTGCCTCAAAAATGTTCATCGTCTCGGAGTCAAGAATTGAAAATGATCTCTCCTTGTTGCAGGATCACCTAGGAAACGTTTTTTCCGGAATGTTTCACATTAAAATGTATCTAGAACTTCAAACACTAGGTTTCGTTCACACAAAATTGGCTTAGTTTAAAATCCATAGAAAAACAAACGATCAAATTTAATCAAATTTTATTTTAAATTTCACCGTGTGTGAACAACACCGGATATGGAAAATCGGCATTTATCCGTGTGTGATGGATATGGATTTCCGTTGCTATTTCTGAGCATAAACCTGAAGATTTTAAGTTTCAGTGGTATTCTCTGAGTGTTGCAGGTATATCGCCTCAGCAGCGGCATCTCCATACCATCACCTCCTTTTTATGCTTGGTATTTACAAAGCTACATTCAGAGGCCTTTCCTGGATAATATCCCAAAATTTGAATATTTCACAACCCCTCTCATTAGTCCTCTTTGAACTATTTTTGTTTGATTGTTATTGTTCAAAAATGACAAAGACCTTATTTGTTCCCATTTTTTGAGAATCAGATTCCTAGAACTTGAGTAAATAATGAAAATCTGAACTTCCCATGATAGTTCGTTGAAGCAAAACGTTTCGTGAAATGGGTTGATATTGTTTCTATGCCAACGTGAAGTGTGACAACCCTAATTCTTACCATTCTCTTCCGATTTTGATTAGATTTTCAGGGAAAGTGCAGAATAAGAAGTTGATAATCCTGTATGAGTTGCATCGCTTTCAAATCAATATATCAGTCTGCACATGCGCAAAAGTTAAATCCATCAAACTATTTACTCGAGTCTCAGTGGCACGTTCTATCTCAAATTTGGAGGGTGCTTGAGGAGACCCACTGTAATCGTCTCATATCAATTTTAACTCCATCGTTTAATTATTATGATCACGATAGAATCAGCAAGAGAGACCTGGAATACATGTCAAATCACCTTTTGATGGCATGAGTCTGCGGGAGCATGTCATTGATGAACTTTCCTGACCTGTAAACTGTTGTCACAATCTCTATAATGAACGGTACAAGATGACTTAAAATGCTTCAATGATCTATATTCACGTCATCTATCCGAAGAAGATGTGTGCCTCACCAAACGTGGTTGACGGTATTCTGTTGTTGACTCAATAATGAATAGCTGCAATATTTGTCAGGAACATGAGTTGGTTGTCGAAAATGGGTTGGTGAAACAGGCATCGTTACGACTTAGAAAATGACGACGCCAGTGACCTAATATCTCCAGTCTAAGGACGAGAACTGAAGAAGAAAGGAAGCAGCATTCAAGGCCCGAAGCATCAGCTCTTCGGAATTGCGGATGTGCCACAAATTGGCGTAATGATGGGATCGTCAGGACCCTTATCTTTTGAGTGTTACTGATTTTAAAATCCGCACAAGTACCTACTCAGCGGACCAAAATAATGGTTAGTTCGGGAGGAAGATTAAAGGGGACTTCTTCCTCAAACATTTGAAGATCTTCAAACTTGAATTATCCCCTTCCGCCAACAAATTCATCCTTTATTCCCAACGAGAGGGAAATCCAAGTGTTATCCCACCTTCAGCCAAACCAAACTCAGGCTTAAGTAGGAATTGGTTATTCTAATGTCCTTCGTATTACTGCCGCCCGAGAAAGCGGTTTTGGACCTTAACTGTAAGTTCGGTGGTTACTACAAGCTAGCTGAAATATCTTACCCACCCCTACGTACATTCACTGTGTGAGGGATTTGTTTCCAATAATTTTATTTCACTGGAGCACATTTGGATTTGCCTTTATACCGTACCACTAGTTTTTTCTCGAGTTTAGAGCTACAGGTCGGTAGATATGCATACTCCCTCGTTCATTCTCGATCACAGTAGTCTTCTCAGACTTTTCCTCTTGGAAGAAAGCGATTCAAGTTCATCGTCATGACGGAATGAGCCGTTATCTGGTGTATCTTCAGATACTAATAGTTACAGACGATGATGAAAGGATCAAAGATCTTTCCATATGAGGGTAAACCAGAGGCGGCTCCAGCCCTGAGACCCCCGGGTGATCCGAAACCGTATTGGACAACCACGAAGAGAACCTGAGACAAAAATGAGCTTTTATTGCCCAAATACAAATTTCAACTAACAATATGCAAAGGAGATCAATTTTGTCCACTTTCTCGGCTTCAAATCGTGAAAGTAATGGCTCAATCATACCTTTAAAAGAAGTTCACTAATAGGTATTAAAACTAATTAAACTGAATATTTTGAAATATTTGTCAAACTTAAGAAAACCGTGTTCTCTTAAAACGATTGAAATTCATATCTGCTCAGCAAGAACCATCTAGGAGGTGGAAGCCCAATTTCATCTTTAACCCAATCTTCATTCCTATTATCGCAGCAAACAAGACAAGGGAATCAGAAGTTTATTACATACCTCATATCCCAGAGCCAATCAACCTTTTCGTATTAATGAGGGTTGAACTTGCGAATCGTGGAACGATTTATGCTTGCCTTTGAGGCTTGTTGGTGCCCTCTCAATAGTTGCATTGGGCCCCCTGCATTGCGAATAACAAGTCTGCTCCACCAACAATTTGGCGAACTCACGTTTTATAGCACTTACTGTATTCATCACATATTTACAGCTAATACAGTTCAGTCACAAGGGTTGGGGACAATCAATTAAAATAGGATAACAGTGTGTTTTAATGAGTGTGGCGCACTCTAGCGGGTGAGCGGACAATTACATGTCCTCCTATGTAAGCTCTCTGAAATTTTGCCCGCTTTATTTCGGACCCTCTCATTGATTCATTCTTTGGACCCGGATCCATTCAACGCTGAGTTCCCCTTCCATTCAGGGCACAGACGGGGTTTCGCTCCTGGACAGCTAACCCCTAACCCCCTTCACCAAACTCACAACTCCACCATCCTCTCACCCATACTAAGGCTCTGTTTGGCTCGTGGATTAGAAACTCTTCTGCTCTTCAATGAGGATTCGTGTTGGAAAATTGGAAAACTGTGATAATATTTTACTTATAATATTATTACCACGTGTATTTTTCATTTTGGCCAGGAGGTACAAATGCGCCTGTGCTCCTGTCAGCAGCTGCCCCTGCTCCCAACCCATAAAATATTTGTTTGCCCTGAAAAAATAATTAAGAATTTCGACCTGAACTAATTCGGAATTCCAAAAACCAAATTTAGAATTTTCCGTTTCCATTTCAGAGTACTTTTATTCCGTTACTAATTGCCGGAGTTCTAACACCTGGTCACCTTCTGGAGAAGATGTCGGAGGGGGGCCAGGGGTCTCGGGACATTGAAGTGAAGATCAGATGGGCTTAAAGGCCCAATTAAACTCGCCACGTCCTTTGTCGAGACACTGCGTTGGGCCGGGGAAATCGCAATGTGATTTCGTTGGGTTGTAGATCTTTTGCTTATAGAGACAAGGGTCAGATGGAGGCCAGATATTCATAACTGTTGAAAGCTAAGTATTTAAAAAACTTTGATATAGCTGAATTGAAAAATGAAAATTTATTCATTAAAATTGACCAAAAGTTAAAGTGGCGTTACGTTAAAATTTCTCGCTTGCTGGCAGAAACGTTAGATCATAGTGAACGAAGGGTAATAGTGAAAATGGAAGCAGAAATATTAATAAGATGGAAATGTGGAAACTTCAGGGTCGACTCATCTGATTATTATTGTAATATTGTAATTGTACCCTGTCGGTGTATATTGAAAGAGGATGTATATGGAAAGTGGTTGCAAATTGCATTGAGCTCTGAAATTCCCAGTCCATGTTTTTTTCTAACCCGTAAAATATCTATATTGGTCAGTGAACTAATTGACCCCGATGCATAACCGCTAAAGGTTGAAATAACCCAGCTAAGGGATCCAACACGAATATATTCCTTCGGAGCTTATTAGCCTGGAAACAGCGCTCTACTTTCACCCTTATGCTCACTCGCGGCCTTTGCCGCCAAACTGAACTTTACCCCAGTCGATAGTGTTCATTTGACTAACGGAGTCACATCTCCATGAAACGAGGGTGAGCTGCCGTCTCTGTTCCAGGTCGGAGGTAATCTAATGAAAAGCGCTTTCTAGTTCGCGAGTACAACGCGATACACATGTCAAACGCGAGTTCAACTCGAGTCGCCTGCATTGAGTCCTCAAAGCAGAGATGGACAAAACATTAGTTAACTAACAAGTAACAACTGCAACTAAATTAGTTGATCAACCATCAACATTGTGACGTTTTTGGGTAATAAGGGTTCCATTTAACAAATTTCTAGTTGTCAGTTGTTATTCTCAACTAAAATTGTTTGACAGTTTAAACTGAAGCGATGATCAACTAAATAGTTTAGTAGGTCTTGGAAACTACAACTATCTATTAGAAGGGACGAAGTTAATCCTTCAACTAACCATTATCGTCAGTTAGTTGCAGTGCAGTGTGAAATTATTCCACATATGCAGAGATTGAACCACTTATCCAAGTTGGACCACTTATCGAGGTTGAATCGCTTACCCAGGTTCAACCGTCTAAACAGGTTAAACGGCTTATGCAGTTTTAACCACTTATACAACCACGTGTAATGGTATATGCGTATATATACGTAATTATTTTTAATTGTTAGCTGTTAATCGTCACTACAACTGACAATTATTGTTGATGTTTTGAAATTTTTTATTTGGCATTAATGTTTAACATTTTACAGCCGCATTATTTAATAATATTATTATTACAAGACTATATAGAGATCAAGATTAGCATTATTCATAAGATTTAAACAGGTTTTTTCACAAATAAATAAATTACACTGAAATATTACATTGGTGTAAATAATTATGTATTCCTCTATATATGCTGATATTTTTTTATCCAATTAAGGGTTTATAGTTAAATGATTGGAAAATTAAATTATTAATAATGATGGTATCAAATCAAAGCGTTCTTTCAGTATAAAATAAAAAGGCACTCCATTACTATTAGTTTCAGTGTACATATCTGATTCACAAAATCAGCATCGCGGTAGTACATCCGGGCGTATTCGGTTCATATATGCCTTTACAAACTCCTTGATTGTAGTTGTTAGTTGAATGTTTGTCTAAATTGAGGACCAACTGAATTAGTTGGCTGATCTTATTACAACTAAAACTAATTTCGTTGAGAGTAAATATTTGAACTTTCAACCAACGACTACCTTAGTTATTCAAACAGTTGATTCCAATAAATAACTAACATAAACTATTATTAACATCTTTGTTAGTTGAAGATTTAGTTCAACTAAAACTGCAGTCAACTACGTCCATCTCTGGCTCGAAGTGCTAGTACTCAAGGAGTTAATTTGTTAGACAATTAATCGTTACATGGTTCATCCTCAAAATCTTGCTCATTTGAACTCCAGTTTTTCAGAAAAGTAAAAGTCGGAATTAGGATTTTCAAAAATTAGGAATTTTTCATAGAACCGTCCACAAACAAATTTTCTGTATTAACAATCTTTCAAGTGTTCATAAAATTTCGGAGATATTTTTTTTTTTTTAAAGAACCAGTGGCAACAGTTCCAAACATGTAGGAATAAAGATTGTTCAAACATTCATTCATTGTTCGTTTGTGCTTTATTGCATTCAATATTAAATCATTCTGATCGACTAAGAGAGAGAAAAAATCGATCTCCCCTCAAAATTGGTTGTTTTACTTTTCAAGATGTGTTGAATCCAAAATCGAATAAAAATAATTAAGAATACAGTTCGGACTTATCATCATTCGGTATCATTTTCCATCAACCCCGCAAAGGGCTGAAGTATTGAACAATCGGAATACCGAAAACGTTCGAAGTAACACTAAAATTTTTATGTTTGCTGTTGATAGACATAATAAAAGTTTTAATGTTCGTCATTGATAGTATGAATCGAGTGAGCCCACTCGGACCAATTGCTTTCTATTTTTGGCTCAACAAAAAAAAGTCAACACGAATGTTAATGAACTTCTCTGAACAGTCAAAATCGTCTAGAACATCGTGTCATTAGAATAAGTGAATCATAGCGAAAGATTTTGTTTTATTTTTTGCAAGTTTTTTTTAATTCGAGTTTTTGACAACTTTCCGTCATACGGTTCTCTACAGTATTTCGGTAAAAATTATTTTTTATAATGTGTCTATAAGTAGATGTTTTATTTCATGTGGTTAATTTACGTTGTTCCGTCATACGGTTCTCTTCACAGTATTTCGGTGGAAAAAAGTTTGGTGTTTAAAGTCTGGTGGAAAAAGAAAGCTCGAAAACATGCAAGAAGTGATCGAAATTCATTATCCTCTAATTGGGGATACCTTTAGTTTTTGACCGGGAGGCTTAAGTGTGCGATAATTTCAATCAGTGAGTCAATTACAATGGTATGGAGAGTTTGTATTGGAAAGTAAACACCACTCATCAATATATTCCAATAATCAAAATACTAAGAAGCGTTGAGAAAGTAGTCGGTATCTTCTATACCAACTTATTGACACTGCTAGTTCTCTTCTCGGTTTTCTAACGGCGATATTGTCAAACCCCCAGCTGGATTTTAGGGCGGCCGTGTTTGATCATTCATCAACGCTTGTTCTCCCCTTTCGCCCGAAACGTGAGACCACTAATTACTCAGCGCCCGGCGACACTCAATCTATGTGAGGGATCTCCAATAAGGGCAAAGGTGATTTCTCCTCCCTTCCTCCCGTTCGAAGGAGACTAAAATATAAACCGATTTATTAGGCCGTGATGAATGCACCGTGAAGGGCGTCTGCAGCGTGTCCACGTCGTGTGACGAGCTGTTACTGCCGAAATAATTGTCCCTGGGAACTAACGATAAATGATGCGCAATAATTGAACAAAAGATTTCAGGTTTCGATAAAATTGTCATTATTTTGCTTTGTGTACATTCTGATGAAATTCGGGACGACATTCACCGGCATCGTATTATGGAAACTTCCTTCCAAGATTGAAAGATAACTTTACAGGGATTCAATCTTTGGTTCGAGATATCCCCCAATACTTTTTGATTTATTTCCATTAGTTTTCAAATTACAGAAATTCCCCGCTTAACGTACATTATTAATTGAATGGTTCATCTGATGATTCCGAAGTTTTGACCTGGGGAAGAGGACTCAAAACCACTTATTCGACTAGCGAGGAGGATTCCCGAGAGGGTCAGGTTCGTTTCTGTGATAAAGGATACATGATCTTCAATGCCAAACTCTTTTTCTGTGAAATATAAATTTCGGGTGAAAAACATGGATTTGGCTGTTCAGACCCACGATTTCCGAATTCATACATCAATTTCTTAACTTCAATCATCAAATAAATTGTTTATTGTATAGTTGAAAAGCTAAGATTTAAGGGCTCATTTCATAAGGGTTGAAATACACCTCTGAATCGAAAGCGATTCTAAAAAGTGGAAATGTTCAAGATTAGCCTATTGTCCCTCTTCAATTCCATTTTTCGTTCAGTTAGCTTATTCAACAAACTTTGGTTTTCTATCAGGGAGATGGGAAATTTAACGTTCTTTTCAACGCTATGATACAATTTTAACCCTTATCTTGGCAGTGATCCACCGGTGGATCAACTCGTATATCTACAGATATATACGTAAAACTAGGGTTTTTTCTCGGTTGGCAACCTGTACCGTGTTGTGGTAAACCTAATTCAACATCCAGGCGCAAATTGTAACGTTGCTTGCAGTTTTAGTCGTGTTGACACATGTTTTCGTGACAGGAGAAGAGGTGGAGCAGTCTCACGAAGTTTGTCATTTTCACGTAAGTTTTTGACACATTTTTTATTGATATTTTTGTCCAGATATTTTTTTTCTAGTTTCCTTCATTGTTTAATTTGAGAGAAAAGGTCTTATTTCAAGCAAAAATCTGGTTTCATAGGAAATACAAATGAAAAATGGAATGATCCACCCGTGGATCATTGCCAGGTTAGGGTAACAACTTAGCCATTCAAAATTTCTAAAGCCTTCATTTCAATTCCACATTTAAATCAATCATTGTTTTCTTCTAACGTCTATTTTCTCTTTTTATTATAGGTTCTTATGTATAGAAACTTTAAACTCTAGGAGAAAGGATTTTACTTTTGTGCCCTCCTCCCAAATCACCAGATATCAGTCAAGGAAGAAGATTAGTATTGTTGGGACGTCCTCTAATAATTATTAGATATAGATTATAATCTATGATTCGTTATTTGTAACTGTAATATTAGATTTTATATTTAATTGTTACCCAATTAATTAATTTCCTTACGATGGAAATATTTTTGTATAACTGGTGAAACGATAAAGTGATGATTTTCTAAAAGTCTGAGATTGAAAAATCACTAAATATCTGAATGTAATAACCACTCATTCTATATAGTCATAATGTAATGAATGAATGTTAAAATGTTACCATGAAATGATGTTTGTTCCTATTTTGACCTCTCCGTTCCATTGTAAAACTAAGATATTCCAGTAGTTGAATTACAAAATCGATATGCACCTAACTTGGCAATGATCCACCGATGGATCATTCATTAAAATGGAGATTAATCAAAGTTAATCAACACAATAAATTTTTCCCTTATTTTTCCCGTGTTCTAGAGATGTTTTCTAACATTAAGAGAAAATATTTCAATTGGTTTGAGATACTTTGTTTTTCTGCCATTAAGGCATTTATCATTATTCTTTAAGTATTAGATATCCCAGTTATCCATCGGTAACATTAAAATGAAGGAGAAAAGATCTAATTTATTATTGATGTTGCTTGATACGGTTTGGAAAAATGGAAAAAAGTTCAAGGTATTAAGTTTCTCTCCGCTTATATTACAACAACTTTAAAAGAGCATACATGATAAAGTGGGCGGGGAGAACGGAGGATTTTAGAGAGCTATCGTAAAGAATCAAGGGCTATTTATTAACATCAAGCGATCGGAAGCTTTCACTCAAGCCTCTTCATTTACTCTTGAATTATTTGAGTGTTCATCGCTGCTGAATAAACGAATGCGTGCTTGTTAATTCATGGAATTCCTTCTAACGAGGCCGTTCAAATCTGAATAATGGATCGCCTAATAAACTTCTAAGATTAAAAGGGTTGACTAGTGGAAAAGAGATAAAGTTTTTATGGACGTTGAAGCACAATTGTATGGGAACGCTCTGCAAGAAATACCAATTTCTAATTAATCGAGATGTAACATTGATGCCCTGTATATACAATCAATCAGTCAATTGGATATATAAATTGGTTATCGATTCGAGTTGCACTAGATATTTCCAATCATGTTCACCGCCAACCAATCGTTGCTTGGGAGCAATAAATTGCTCTTTTCTACTCCATAAAAAGCGTTCAACACTTTTGAAACTTCAAATTCAACATTCGTCTCACTTGAAGCTGGTAAGCAGGAGTTGAAATCGATATATATATTTGAGCTGCTCCGAATGAAACCATCATTTTGGCACTGAAATCTACAAATAACTAACGAATTGCTCCATTTCAAATGAATCCGCTAGGGATAGTTATTATTGCTGTGGAATGGATTCGATTCGGGCCTGATGGATAAAAATCGATCGCTAATTTTTTGCTCCGGTCCGTTTTGTTGCTTTGAATAACCATATTCACCACACTCCTTAGCAGCGGCTGTGTAATTAAGTCAGCTCCAGGAAATTTTTTAGTTACAGATCGTTCAATGGCATTTTTGACTAGTGCTGGATTGAAAAGTTGGGAATAACGGTTGTTCTAGTGGTTGTTTTAAACTTCAGTAACTACGTCATTAAACCGCTGTAATACAGTTAGGGGAAAACTGTTCAGCTAAGTGATCGGAGAATAGATTAGCTTTTTCTAAAAGAGTTGAATACCATTGTCGCGTTTCTGTTTGACAGCTCGTTTTACTAGTTTGATGCTTACATCTAAATCAACGGTTTTTCGGTAAATGGAACTGCAGCATGTAGTTGACTTTCTTTCACGTTGTTAATTATCTTTTATTCGTTTTGCATCGAAGTTGAAAGTCGCACGTAAACGATCACTCGGATTAAACGAAATTTCACTCAAAGATTTATAGATACTTTTGGTTTATTATTGAATGATAAACCATTGTAATCTCTCTTGAAAACAAAATCCTAACCCCTCTGAAAATTTCATGGTTTAAGTTTCAAAGAGTGTAGAATCCGAATCTGCAATAAAAATTATTCCGTCCGACCGCCGTACGCTGTACGCACGATTTCTCCCAAACGGCTGAAGGAAAAAAAGCTGAAATTTTCAGGAAAAATCCATGTTGGTCCGACGACGCCCCAATTCTTGAGCCAGCTCTCTCACTAAATTAAAAGTGCCCTTTAAGTTTTGTCAAAGTTTTGTAAAATCCCTAAAAACCTCAAAAAAAAGTCAAAGCGGCCTAAATTAGACTCTTTTTGAAGAACTTTCCACGAGGAATCGAATGAGCCCCTCCCCAGTTCCGTAGGTCAAACCATTCCCGATTTATTGGCCCGATTTATGGTGCCATTTGCGTTATTTTGGTTTATTATCGTTTTTGTTTTGATTACAGTAACCTAGTGATGCAGTGAACGTGGATACTGGAGTGAACTCCTAAAAGGTTTATAGCCGATACACGGATTGAAGTATTCTGATAACCATAAAAAACGCTGCAAATTCTTTCACTGGGGTTTATTATTCAATTGGCTTGCGTTCATGATTTGAATTTCTACTAAGCTTTGGAGTGTGCGTGTTTCACAGGTGATAGAGCGATTATTGAATTTCAGGAGGCACATGAATATGATCAACTGATCAATCCAAATAGGTATTTTGGTTGAGAACAGATTTACGTGCTCTATACATATCTCCTGTAATTCAACAATCGCTCTATCACCTGTGAAAACGCACACTCCAAAAGTTAATGGAAGTTCAAATCATGAACGCAAGCCAATTGTGAAAGAATTTGCAGCGTTTTTTCTTGCTGTTGGAACCCATTCCTGACCGTCGGATATCGTAAACGGCTCATAGACAACGAATAAAACAAAAAATGGATTTAATGAATAGTGGATTTCAAGGAAAATGAGCTTCGATGAACTAATGAGTTCGGGGTCGTTAAAACGTGTACTTAACGTCCTTTTACGTTGTTACCATATTTTATGATTACCATTACATGGAAGTTGGAAATCGTATGTACACAGCATTCGTATGCGACGCTAATGATAATCATTCCACTTGACGATTCATAGACGATTTTCCAGCCATCGGAACCCCTGTCGGAACCCTCCCCGACCATCGCATACCTTAAACGACTCCTAGAAAGCTCATGAATAATTGAGCCCCGTCTTTGTCCCTCAATTAAAAGTCATGTCAACCGAGTTGCACCTTGATAGTTACTCCGAGGCACTTAACATGCGACGGCTCCTGTGGTTTACGGCGGTCCGCCATTTGCATATTAACATGGAATGAAACGCACAAGGGCGAGACTCAGGGCGCACGTGTTTCTCTGCAATCGCCTCGCGTGCCCGACCCATAATCACTTCGATGGAAGTGTAATAGGAAATTAATTACGGGGCTGTTAGGCTAATAGCAGTGACTTCGGTTCCTCTAATAGTGATATTCGTCACTGCATAAGAGGAAGTAAATTGGACTTTTTAAAATGAAGTGGCTCCCAAAGCAGTTTCAGCCGTGCTGGATCTATATGCAACAATTTTAGAAGCTCATGTTGCTAAATTTATACAATTCAATTACAATTACAATTTCCACATTTATAGAATTCAAATTTTTGCAATCTTCAAAAACATAGTGGTAAGTAATTCATGAAAAATCCTTGGGGTTCCTCAAAAGATGCACTCGTGACTTCAAATCAGCTAAAGCAATTGTGGTGCTGTATCGGGCATTCGTTCGCCCTATCATGGAGTACGGGAGCCCCTTATGGTCACCATTCTACGGGGAGAATAGGGATCGTTTGGAAAGTGTTCAGCGTAGGTCTTTGCGGTAGCTCTGCTTCAAGACGAGAGTCCCGGCTAGCCAGGATCAGTTGGCTGTTCTTGCAGAAAAACACAACCTGCCCAACTTGAGTGACCGTCATTTTATGGCGGACATAACATTTTACCATAAATTGGTCAATGGTGCAATTCACTGCCCATCCCTGCTGTCAAGGTGGACCTCCAGGTTCCCAACTACGCCACCCGATCTAACTCATTGTTTGTTGTACCGTTTGCTGCTTTAAATTACCTACCTCATCGGCCTATGATTCGGCAAGCGTTGAACTCGGCACCAGTAATATTCTGTAATCTGTTTACGCCAATCAAGTAAACATGACGATTATAGGACGCCTCGGTCCAGAAGGCAAAATGAGATGTATGAATTCGTCTCCGCCTCGGTCCTGCTAATCGGTTAGCCAACGGCCGTGAAAGTAAATGGAAGTGAAAGAAGTTTTGAGTGAACGCGGTCGAAAAATGCTCAAATTGACCGTTTGCGCAATCGTGACACCACTCGTTTTGAGTTTGTCTCGCAAGTAGGATATTTTTTCACAATTAAGAACAAATTGAAAACAAACAAAGAAAACCAAATGACTGAATGGGACGATGCCTGTGACACTGTCGATGTGACGATTGTTTTATTTTAATTTCGTTTTTTTCTTTAAATTTTCTATAAATGTAGGTACATATCTTAAAAGCGTACTGTACGACGTGATGGCAATAAATTTTGTAGCTGTCTAATGCCTTGCTGCTGACGAATTCCACTGGTGTCGCGTTCAAAAATCTCAAATTTCAAATTTTTGGACCTCGGTGCCGAGTTTAATAATATTAATTCCTTTGCTGACGGGGTTCAATAATCTTGCCTGAGGTAGGAAATTAAAAGTGACGAGTTCAATAACGGCCTATGACTCGAATGCCACGTCAAGCTAATGCGCTTATCCAATCTACGGACATCGATTTTTTTGTGATTTCCTTCCTCATCTTAAAAGTGTCTCGCATCGTTCCTGCAGCAGCAAATTTAGTATCTATATTTTTTTCACAAATTGAATTTGTTTTTATTTAATATCTATCTCTCGAACTAAATTAATTTCGATCAGACATTGTACAGGGTGCGGCAGCATAACTTCCTTTTTTTAAAACTTAATAAAACGCATTGTATGAATCAGAAAATTTTATTAGTTTTTTTTTATAAAATAGGCACATAGGTACATAAAGTTTTGTTTTACCCAGTTTTGAAGTTCAAATCAGGTAGGTGACGTCCCCCGTTTTCCATACACTGAGTAAACCGATTTCTGGCGTTTGTCATGACTCCAGCCAGCATAGCAGGCGTTATGTTGGCAATTTCTTCCTGGATGTTGGTCTTCAAATCTTGTAGGGTCCTTGGACGACGGTTCACATAAACACGGGATTTCAAAAAACCCCATAGAAAAAAATCACAAGGGCTCAAATCGGGAGAGCGGGCCGGCCACTCCAAATCGCCCCTAATTGAGATATAGGGCCTATAAGGCGCTCTGGGAAGTGTCCCCTCAAAACAGTCATCGATGGACTTAGGGGACATTTGGTTCCAACAAGACGGTGCAACGGCACACACTTCAACAGCATCGAAGACTGTTTTGAGGGAACACTTCCCAGAGCGCCTTACCTCAATTAGGGGCGATTTGGAGTGGCCGGCCCGCTCTCCCGATTTGAGCCCTTGTGATTTTTTTCTATGGGGTTTTTTGAAATCCCGTGTTTATGTGAACCGTCGTCCAAGGACCCTACAAGATTTGAAGACCAACATCCAGGAAGAAATTGCCAACATAACGCCTGCTATGCTGGCTGGAGTCATGACAAACGCCAGAAATCGGTTTACTCAGTGTATGGAAAATGGGGGACGTCACCTACCTGATTTTATCTTCAAAACTGGGTAAAACAAAACTTTATGTAGGTGCCTATATTATAAAAAAACGAATAAAATTTTCTGATTCATACAATGCGTTTTATTGAGTTTAAAAAAAAGGAAGTTATGCTGCCGCACCCTGTATTATGTAGTAGTATACTTTCTTTTTGTAATTGGCGATTGCCGTGTAATTAAAGAAAAAACAAAATGAACTTTATAGGTACCTACCTACTTAATCTAATCATTGAAACTGTATTCAATGATGGTATTACTTCTTAAATCACATGCAACCATACAATACTTTACCAGACCGACACCCACACCCTTAATCAACCTCAGATAATCCTCCCAACCTAACTCGGATCTATCGAAATACCTTCATCTTACTTCACATAGTGCCCTACACCTTCCTACTAAATGAAATGCATTTTCCACCTCCCCACTACTACATAGATCACACCCCTGGTTTTCAGCGTCGTAAGGTAGACATTTTAATGCGCGTGTTAGTTTACAGTTCGCACATAACAGTAGAGATGGTTTATTGTGTAGGATAACATCAAGGGAATGAGGAAAACTCAGGTGGTAGTTACTTGGTAGACATTTGGTATTGGTAGACATTTTAATGCCAACAGGTCACATCTCACCTTAAACAATCATCTACGAGATGGGAAATCATCTACTAGATCAAGGTATCAAACAACCTTTCGATCTCAGGGCCACATATTGAGGGTAGTTCTGAGAACCAAGGGCTTTTTGTAATAACTCATCATAGATAGCTGCAGAAATATTTGCAATACTATTCAATCAACCGCTTCCACTCCTTTCCAATCCTCGTTCTTTCCTAAAGTGATTGAATACTCTACTCTTGAGTTGACCCATTCTTTGGCCCAATATACATTTAATTCAATACATTTTTTGGGCAGATAATTAGGCAAACACTCGGACGGTAGCTTCAAAATATAATAAATGTAATTAATATGAACACGCAAAGACTGCAAAAATAGCGGCTTCACATGTGTTTCCAAAAACAGCACGTAGTTGGGAGCACATCCCGAAAGAAGTTCGAAGACACGAAACAAAACTTGTTCGGAATAGTCTAAAACGTAAAACTCGAGTAGAAATGTTGATTGCACCTAGGAAGTAAAGAATAAACCTGTATGTCGAACTAGGGCAACCAGTACACTGGAAACAACGAAAGAATTTAAAAGTTAAAACAGCAACGAAGATTAAAGAGTTTTTTGCGGTTTGCAAATTTTTTACGAAAGACCTTTACTAGATAATTATTTGTGGAATCGATCCCAGAAGTTATGCAAATCGAACCTACTTAAAGACTCGCTGCATAATACCTACATAAATTGTAAAACCTGTGTAATGATTTTCCAGCGTTTTTCTTCTAAGCGATGTTTAGGGTACAACGTTCTCTCCTCGCCCTGCTGAAGACCATTTGAACTTTGAACTCTCGTATAAATTCGATCCCCTCGCACTGCATCAACTTCGACGCCACTTTACCCCTCCGAAACAACGCTCGCAGACAAGAGATAGAACCGACAAAAAAATAGGAGGAAAAGAATTACCATCAGTGATGAACGGGTAGCTGGAGTGATAAATAGGGCAGTAACCGCGATATGTGCTCCAAAGGTACCTACACCTTTATATTTGAAGAGGAATTTACGGGGCAAGTGGTGGGTCGGCGAAATGTTTTATTTATAAGCCTAAACCGTGAAATCGTGTATCTTTCTGACAGCTATTTTTTTTGAGCGCGGCTCATTTTGCGCGTGTCAGTTTAGTTCATGGAACCGTATTCGTGACTCTTCAAGTAGGGCGCTAACTACAGTTCGCACATAACAGTAGAGATGGTTTATTGTGTAGGATAACATCAAGGGAATGAGGAAAACTCCGGTGGTAGTTACTTGATTGTCCACTGGAAAGGATAAAAATTGGCTCCTAGTTGACGATGGGCGTTCCCTAATAACGAAGACTATAATCTTCTTTTATGGGATCACGATCCGAACTAATAAGCTTCTCCAGCAGAATAGGGTTGCGCCTGTCTTTTTTTCAAGGAAATATCTGAATAGTGAAACGAGGTCCAAAAGCTGTAGCTTGTGATGGATATGGTTAGTTGGTCCTTCCCTATTCTTGAATCCGTCGCCTTGGGAGATGAATCACACTCCTTTAAGCGTCTGGGTCATTCTCTGAGCGTGGCTGAGCATTCAACCGCATTCAGCTCAATATATCACTATGAACTGGAACAACTATACCATTCCATCACCTCACATGGTAGCAGAGGATGGGTACGACCAATGCCCCTTTTATTATTATCAGTCCTGTCACCCCCATTCGCTTGCAGTTCGGCAATTTCAGTCTGTATGATTTTGATTGCCGCTGCCTCATATCAGCAACGTACGTACTTTTGTGTTTACAAATTAGTTTTAGCATATTCAATGGGTAAAATTGATGGACAGTTGGCAAATTCAAATCATGAAATAATTTATCTTTGGAATGGCGCCTGGGCTTATTGAACAAAGTCCTTACTGTCATTTTTTTTAGCCTTAACAATTTCATCAATTAGGTACCCGAAAGTGTTTCTCCATATTACAATGGCATACTATTAAATTGACTCAAACAGCGCCTGATAAATATTCATCATTAGATCTTCTGATAGAAATTTGGTTCTATACAGGGTATAGGCACATTTTCTTAGCTTTTGACACACTTTGAATGTGGTGGGTCCTTTTCATTTAAAAATCAAACGTCACTCCTACCATTATTTAAAGCATTGCTGTGATCTACACGGTCATGTTGAAGATACGGCAAAAATTTGGCCTCCCAACTTGGAGCGGTTCGGTTAAAAATTCCTTCTTAAATGAGAACCAAATGAAATCTTCGTATTAAGAGGTTGAAACAACTTCCGAAGGAATTCGTACGAGTCGAAATTTTTTCAACTCAACAAAGACAAGTAACCGGGTTCCTAAACCGAGCAAACCCTGTCTTCCTCAGGACCACCACGCAAAAAAAAAAAGAAAGAAGACTCCTCGAATTCTAATTGGAAGTCGGAAAACGATTGGTAGACGATAAAAAAAAGAAAGCCGGAGGAGACGCAGTAGAGAGCGGGAGGGGGGGGGGGGGGGGGTTGGAATAAGAACGAATTCCTCAAAATGAAAAGCTCCCCAGGATGAATTAACATCGAGGATCTAAATTAAAATGTTGTTATCTTGAAAAAACCCACCCCCTTCCCACCCCTTACCAAGCCTATACCGATTTTTTTCTTTCCCTTTCGGTCCATAGGCCATAGCCACCCCGTTCCCACCCCTTAGCCTCCTTTTCGACGGAACTTTCAGAAAATGACTCGTTAATTATACATCTCACTTTTTTTTATTTATTTTTTTTTATTTAATCCTTTTGTGCTAAAAGTCGCTTCTAGAGTTCCCTTACCACCAGTATTTTCTTTTTTTTTTTTTTTTTTTTTTTTTTTTTGCAGTCTTATTTCGGGGGTGGGCGGAAGGTCGCGGGAGTTCGGGGGTGGAAAAGGCAACGGCGGATACAGATCTCTACGCAAGTTGAAAAAGAGAGAAGCCAATAGTCTAACTCCCGTTGTGAAGCAATCCCCTACACCGCCGCCTTTTAGTAATTACTTTTTTTGTTTCTATTATCTCGGATCTATTTTAAAACCTGGGAGTTTTTTATTTTATTTTTTTGGTATTTATTTTTTCTTTCTTTCTTTTTCGCAGCGTGGGCGATAAGGGTTCGGGTAATTCTCCGAAGAAGATCCTAGCGTTTTATCTGTTAGAAAATTGTGGAGAGCGAGGGAAAGAATTAGAAAGGTGAGTTGGTGAGTATAAGTGTAAAACGAGGAGCCGCTAAAGGTTATCTCAACTAATTAATTCAAACATACTAAGGACTACAGTTACCGAAAAGGATACTTGAGTATGCGCATGTCGTTTGCATGATCGATTCGGTCATTGATTGATATGGTAGAGGTAGTTACATCGTCTATTTGATGATATTGATCAATCATACGTTCATTCGAACTAATTATGTCGATGAGAGGAGGGATGCTGAGGTGAATTATCCCTTAGCCTTGCTCCTATCCTGACATAGATTTTACCAGGCCTTCATACGACGAACTAGGTGCTCAGTCCGAGGTCTAGGTGTTGCAATCATGAAAAGAATGACGCGAAGAGCACATTTTGGTTAATTTCGATGTGAAAATTTGCGGTATACCAAGAACAAACTGTAACCGCCTCAAAATTTGTTGCTTTACGTTTCATGAGGCCCAAAACCCCAAAATCGAATTTGAAAAAATGTGCCCGTCCGCAGTTGTGCGAAATGAGACTCTAGGATGAAAAAATTCTCTCGTGTTTGGTATGGACAGGAAATTTGATGCTGATGCTGGATACTAAGTCCCTATACCAGAACGGCATCTTCAGCCCCGTTTCCCCAGAAAGCATGAAAAATCAGGTTTTCAAATCATATTTTCGAATTTAATGGTCAGAATAATCCACCGGACAAATTTTCGTCACATATAAACGTTGTTGAGCATTAACTTGTGATTCCACTGGTCACCAGGAAATTGTAAGTACACCATAAAATAAGGGAGTTACCGAATTCAAAAGTCTCTAATCCAGGTAAAACAGCGTTTTTACGCATTTTGAATGGTTTAAGTTCACTTTTTGCTTCAATGCTCTCTTAGTTGTTGCATTTGGGGCAGATTGTTCTAAGATGTTCGCCACGAACTCAGCAAGGTTTCAAATAGGCACGTGGTTGCGTCGAAGTATAGAATCAACTCCCTAACAAACTACCGTTGTCTTCAACAAGATTCCCCTTAGAAATTAGAAATGGTAGAAAGTAATCATTTTCTGGTCTTTTTTGATCTTCCGTCGGAAATGATTAGTTTGCGACAGAAATCGGTCAAAAATGTCCTTCCTTCAAAGAAAAAATTCGACAACCACCAAAAACTAATTTTATGTTTACAGAGGTTCAACATTGGGAATAATAAACCAAAACATCGGTGTTATTTTGAAAGTTTTGACGATTCTTTAAGCCCTCCTTAGGGATGGAGGAAGCGATGATGAGAATTCAGTCCCAACTAGATCCAAAATGTGATTTTTGACACAAGTATTATTGAGTAAGATCCGGTATTTTCGTTAAAAAAGCTACCGCCGACGAACGGACGGACTTTTAGCCTTGGACTGACTAGCCGAAAAAGGTGACACGGATATGTCACAAAATTTATCTGATGATTTCCACGTACATCCAAGTCGTTTCTAGGGAAATGAAAGTTGTTCAACGAACGAACGAAAATCGTTCTCCATTCGTTGGAAAGCTCTCAATTTACCACGCAGGACTTGTTGTTGGTATTAAATACTATAATTGTTATACATTTTATAACGTAATTTATTTTAAATACGACTTACATTATCGGGAGGCGTAACGCTAGGTTGTGGTCGATGGTATGTAAAGTAGGACTCATATGCATTTGTACATAGATACGTTTCTCGTGAAGACACCGTCAACATAAGTCATATTTTGTGTCGTGAAAATATCCGAAGAATTATTTAGTGTACAGCCAAATGTTTCAGTCATGAGGGCATGGCTTGAGCATATTCCTTGTATTTCGAATTTTAGCCGTAGGCTGTAAGCATTAAGCATCAAGGGGTCCAAGATGCTTGACCCCTGGCGAGGGGGGCAGCGCGGAGTTTGGTTCAATTTTGGATTGTATGTTGGAAAAAAAAAAAAAAAAAAATTTGCACTGTGGCACAGTGTGCTTCATTGTGGCACCAAAAGAACAAACTTGTCAATAAAAGTATGATCTAGCTCAGTGATTGGAGCATTGATAAATTCCGCACTACATTTGTTTTTGAGGCAGCTGGGTATTTTAAAATGAAGATGCAGATTGCGTACTGTAAACATTACAGTACTCGTAAATAGCTTGATAATGAAGTGGATCACAAACTGACCGTATGAACTGGAGGGGCTTGCAGTAACTGTAACAATGGATATTAGTTCCTACTTCTAGCTGCGAACGCTAGTCTACCGAAACTAGCGAGTCCCCGCTCCCATTCAGCAAACCGATTCGCTTAGTCGGCTCGAACGCTGATATCGTCGCAAAAACTCCGGCAGGGCTGGGCGATCCACCGAAAAATAGAAATAATCAACTGTGACACTCATATTGCGGGTGGAAGAAAACGACCTCCGCAGAGAACCTCTGATAAGACACAGCTATATAGTAAATAACATTTGGAAAAGCGTTGAATTTGGAACGTTACAGCTTGGTATTTGGGTATTAACCTAGAAGTTTAGGGTTTATCAATATTGACCTAAATTCGTATGTATTGCAAATCTTCAGAAGCTGTAAGTTGAAGGGGGCAAGTGAGAGTAATGCATTTACAGCCTAGGCGTAGTATACAACA
>JAVIWC010003224.1:0-10549 GCA_031894815.1 Creontiades dilutus | reverse complement strand
ATATTTTTCTTTCCCGGGGGGACTTCTTCTTTGCTCTCTCCAATCCACACATTGTGAATGGTACGTCAACTGAAGGACTGGGTAACAGAGTAAGCTGTGGGAGAGGTGCCATCACAACCTCTACCTTGTGTCGCCTAAAATTACCTGGGTGCCCTTCATCACTGGATACTTGGGATTAATGAGTACCCAATTTTTCAGCAATGTGTTTAGGTTCAATTACCACATCACCGTTACACTTGGTGATAGATCCATTTAAATCGTTTTATAACGAATAAATTCCACTTGAAGTTATTTGGATCGGATTTTTGTTTTGTTATGATTATTAGAAGGAAAATGTCACGGTTTGATCTTACTGCCCTACGTTTAGTTTATTAATTCGGCACTATTGATTTACGTATTTAGGTTGAAATTTTAGTCTTTAAATTTGGAAATCAATGTTTAAGCTATGATTAAATTGATAGTCCTACAGGGTTTTCGGTAATAGCCATGTGCTATGGAATATCTGGTTGTTTCAAGAGCCCCTTTAAATAATGAGCTCGTAATTTATTTCCGGTACAATGAAGATACTGACATTCTACCTGTTATCGTACATAAGACCCTGTGAGTCTTTTATTGTATTGTTTTGTTGTTTGAAATTATACAGACAGGAACCCAATAATAGGAAATATTAGAGACTAGACTGGAATAGGGTCCTGTGCTTTTGTGAGATAACGACCCGCCACGTATCTTATCACCAAAACCTGCAAGGCCGGGTAAGCCAGCAAGCATTAAATTTATCTCGTCGTCGGATTAGCCAGAGGATCCTCCTTGGGACGTCATTTGAAGAACTTTGTATATTTCCGGAACTGAATTTGGACTTTGTCCTATAGTAATCGGGTTTATTCCTATAACATCCTTAGGAGGTTATTTATTTATACTCACACTTACTTACTAATTCTATTTCATATTGTAAATATTTCACCAGGGAATAAACATTTCTTTCATTCATTCATATCTACATTTCAACATTTTGTATGAATGCTTGTAACAAGCAGTCTTTAAGAGTTAAAGAATGTATGAAATCATGGGATTAACTTGGATTATTTCAGATTACAGAGGAAATAATACAACTTAACTTTCTTAGTAGGTCTCAAGCACTCAAAGTTTTGTAAAACACTTCTAATTGGAGCGACCGCAAGATTATCATGTAAATACGTTTGGAGAAGACGATTTAAAAAATTTATTATTATTTTTATCGTCTTGAAGCTGTAGCCATGGGCCTTCGTAAATTCTCTAAATACCCAGGAAACTGAGTAGGAGTAATTCAGTTATTTACTTTTTTGGTTAGTTTTCTTTTGCTCGACTTAGCTCGTTGTTCTGGCACAATGTGTTCCTTCGGCTGAAAACTGGACTGTTGAGGGTGAAGGAACGGGTTCTTGTTTGGGTCGTTACGTTCGATGGGGATTACTCTGTATGGCTGGTTGATGTCCGTCTGGCCAATATGGTTCTTTGACTATGATCTTGGGAGGTTTAGATTTGAGACTTCTAGCTTCAGAAGGGTATTGTTTCATCCACAACTGAAACAGAAAAGTTGAAACAATATATATATATATATATATATATGAGAAGGAAAACTAGAGTGCAGAAGGACCTTCATATTATTCGTGGTTTGTCCAGTCAACTATTATGTTGAACCACATGTTTGTGTAGCCTAGTAATCAAAGTTAACCAATTCCAATAATTTCATTATGTATTCGCATGTTGAAGGCTTAATTGAATAAAGCTCAGCTTTGAGTTAATCATTTCAATTTATTCAATTAAGCTACGCGATGGAAAAAGCATTGAAACCACGTCGTTTCGAAACTCTCCCGGACGCTCCATCAGCAAGCAAGGAATGGGCTCACTGGCTGACGACGTTTGAAAACTATATTGAAGAATCGGATCCCGAAATCCCCAGAGGAAAGGAGATGAAGGTACTTGTAAATTTCCTCTCTTATTCGGTATACGAATTCATTTCTGAATGCACTAGTTATGCGAATGCGATAGAAACTCTAAACAGTCTTTACATTAAGCCAAGAAATGAAGTCTTCTCGCGATTCAAGCTATTGACTAGGAAGCAGCAGGCTGACGAGACGATAGACCAATACATCCAATCCCTGAAAGGTCTTAGCAAGGACTGTAACTTCAAAGCTGTTACAGCCGATGTCAATCGAGACGATATGATTAGGGATTCTTTCATAAACGGGCTTATATCTGTAGAAATACGCAAACGTCTCCTGGAAAACATAACACTCTCCTTGGATGAGGCCATCGGAAAAGCTCGTGCAATTGAGTCTGGCACCAGACATGCACAATACTATACATCTACAAACCATCATGATACATCCGCTTTAACCGAACACGCTGCTTCAATGGCATTAAATAGCCCCAAACTGAAAATACAGGAACCTAAAAAGCATGAATCTTGCTGGTTTTGTGGAAGGTCCCGACATGTACGTTCGGAATGCCCCGCTCGGGATGCCATGTGTAAATCCTGCCAGAGAAAGGGTCATTTCGCCGTAGTCTGTCAGTCAAAGTCTAAAAGTAAAACTGCTTCCGCGTTAATAGGTAGCGATGAAGAGACAACTGCTACACTCATTGCTGCTAATCCTGGTTTACTTCAACAGGCCGTAGTTAAGTGTACGCTAGGAAAGGGACTGCACGCGAATTGTCTCATAGATACTGGAAGCTCCAGTAGTTATATAGATGAAAACTTCACTCTATTGCACAAAATGCCCATCTTTCCAGAAGCAAGTAGAGTATCGATGGCTTCAACGACCTATTCAGCGAACATAAAAGGCTATGTTATAACAGACTTGAATTTAATGGACCACTCCTACTCGAAACTGAAACTCTCTGTGTTACCAAACCTCTGTGCTGACGTTCTCCTTGGACACGACATATTCAAAAACCATGCTAGCATAACTGTAAATTTCGGAGGCCCTAAACCTCCCTTGTCTATATGCTGTGTTGCGCAGGTGAATATTGAACCTGTCCGTCTCTTCACCAACCTCACTGAAGACATCAGGCCGATTGCTACGAAGTCTCGGAGACATAGTGAGAGGGATTCAAAATTCATCCGGGAAGAAACAGAGAAGCTATTAAAAGACGGTATTATAGAAGAAAGTCAGTCACCTTGGCGCGCTCAAGTCCTGGTCGTAGAGAGTGAGAATCGCAAAAGACGTATGTGCATAGACTACTCTCGAACGATCAATAAGTTCACTCTCTTGGATGCGTATCCAGTCCCAAACATAGACGAAATGGTATCTAAAATCGCACAAAATTCGATTTTTAGTACACTCGATTTAAAAAGTGCCTACCATCAGGTCCCCATTCACGTTGATGATCGACCGTTTACAGCTTTTGAAGCGAACGGGTCACTATATCAATTTCGAGTCATCGCCTTTGGGTTGACAAACGGTGTAGCCGGATTTCAACGATTCATTAATAAAATAATCCACGATGAAAATATATCCGGTGCTTATGCCTATATTGATGATGTCACCGTTTGCGGAAACTCCCAAGAGGAGCACGACCAGAATTTAGAAAAATTCCTTGCAGCAGTGAAAAAGTATGGAATAACCCTCAATGAATCTAAATGCAAATACTCCCAAACATCAATCACCATTCTAGGACACGTCATTTCAAACCATACTATTCGGCCGGACCCTGAGCGAATGAAGGCTCTTCTCACGTTCCCTCCGCCTATCGATTTTAAATCTCTGCGAAGAATTTTGGGAATGTTTGCCCATTACTCCAAGTGGATACCTAAATTTTCTTCAAAAATACGTCCTCTTGTTGAATGCAAATCGTTTCCCCTTTCCCAAAGAGCAGTTGAATGTTTCAATGCACTGAAACAGGACATTTCTGATTCAGCTGTAACAACTATAGAAGAAGGTATTCCCTTGCAAGTTGAGACCGATGCTTCAGACCTCGCCATAGCAGCAACTCTTTCGCAAAATAATCGTCCAGTAGCATTCTTCTCTCGCTCTCTGACGCCGTGTGAGAAAAATCATTCAGCAATAGAGAAGGAGGCCTCTGCAATTGTTGAATGTTTGAGAAAATGGAGGCATTTTCTCAGTGGAAGACATTTCACGGTGGTGACAGATCAAGAGGCTCTTTCGTTCATTTTTGACTTGAATCATGTCAGTAAGATCAAGAATGATAAGATAATGCGCTGGCGTTTGGAACTCTCAGCATTCAGCTTCGATATTGTATATAGACCTGGCAAATACAACATTGTCTCAGATACATTATCGAGAATCTGCGGCGCTGTCAACAACGAATCTCTGTTTTTGATGCATGATGCTCTATGCCACCCAGGCATAACTCGTATGTTTCATTGGATAAGAAGCCGTAATCTGCCTTATACTTTGGAGGAGGTGCGCAGAATGTCGAATGCGTGTCCAATCTGTGCAGAGATCAAACCCAAATACTTCAAGAAGCATCCTGGGACGCTAATAAAGGCCACACAGCCATTTGAACGGGTAAGCGTGGACTTCAAAGGGCCACTGCCGACATCCACGGGACGTCCATACATGTTGACAGTAGTCGATGAATACTCACGATTTCCTTTTGCGTTCCCCTGCAAAGATGTCAGTTCTTCCTCAGTAATAAGATGTTTCACCGAACTATTTACCATCTTCGGGATGCCAGCTTGTGTACATTCAGATCGCGGTGCCTCTTTCATGTCTAACGAAGTTACCAAATTCCTCCATTCTCGTGGCACGACGACCAGTCATTCAACGTCGTATAATCCCCAAGCTAACGGTCAAGTAGAGAAGTACAACGATATTGTGTGGAAAGCAGTATCATTAGCACTCAAAAGTAAAAAATTGAAGAACACCCAATGGGAACAAGCACTACCAGAAGCACTGCACTCTATACGATCTTTGTTGTGCACGGCCACCAACTGTACCCCGCACGAAAGGATGTTCAATCATCATCGACGGTCGACCCACGGACGCGCCCTACCAACCTGGCTGAGCGAACCTGGGGTTGTCCTTCTCAAAAAGCACAACAGACAAAGTAAATACGAACCCCTGGTTGAAGAAGTTGAATTATTGGAAGCGAATCCAGAGTATGCTCTGGTCCGACATCCAACAGGACGCGAAGACACAGTATCTCTCAAGCATTTGGCTCCTCGTGGAGATACGACCCTCAATGACGGGAGTACACTACGAAGTTCTTCACCCTGTGACCCAATTCAGTCGTCCCCGCAGCCCTGCCCGTCATCATCGTTCCCGCCACATTCAACCCTGGCCTCTCGAGGAGACGATATTCATCCTCCTCTCAATCCAGATGATCCTCAAGCCAGTCATGGTTCTACAGATGAAAATCCAAGTATGCCCTACAGCCGACCGATCAGAGAACGACGAACCCCAGCATATTTGAAGGACTATGTACTGTGAATTTCCTAGGAGGGGAATGAAGTGGTTTGTCCAGTCAACTATTATGTTGAACCACATGTTTGTGTAGCCTAGTAATCAAAGTTAACCAATTCCAATAATTTCATTATGTATTCGCATGTTGAAGGCTTAATTGAATAAAGCTCAGCTTTGAGTTAATCATTTCAATTTACATCAGCATTTACGGTTTTCGGAGAGATTAGAGGTTTTCTGTTTTATTGGTTGTCTAGCCATTTATAGTACGTAATGCTTAAACCCGATGGTGGTTATGCATGCAGAGTGGGAGACGTTTGGGATCAAAACCAGACCACTCCAAAAGTTCTGAAACTGATTTTTTTTCACATTTGTTGCTAGTGTGCACTGACACTTTTAAGCTCTCAAAAGGTTAGGTCCATAACTAGACAAAAACCATGAGAAATAATGCGGCAAAGTTTAGGTTTGTTTTCTTTAGTAGCCGACAACTACAGGTACATCCTAGGCCGAAAGGTTCGCCACGGCCGCGCTCCAAGTTTGTCCCGTCCGAATCCACATATTGCGGATTTGTTTCCATTTCTTATACTGAATTCTGTGAATAGTCATTTTAGTTCTCAAATTATTATACCTCCCAGAAAAATGTTTGGGGGGTAAAGTTGAATGAAACAGTGTTTAACATGACGGCATTCAAAAATATATTCCATCACTTGATAGAAGGTACATGATAATGAACCTAGTAATTAATTTAAATATGGATGGTTTTTCACCTGAAAAAGTATAAATGATAATGACAGTGCGAATATTGTCAATGATTTTGGCGCGGCACGGTGGCGGCAGCGGGAGGTCTGGCGAGTTTTGGAAGTGGGTCATTTTAAAATGTCGGTCACATTTAGATATTCACTATTCTAAGAAAAAAATTTGAAACTTGATCGATTTTTTTGTTCTTAATTAATCACTGTGGTTCTCTCGGGATATTACCCAAGTGGCACACATAATCTTGAACCGTACTGCTGATCTACCATTTTGAAAAAATAAACTTTTGTAGGGAGTGAGGTATATACTACCATTTTTTTCCCCTCTTGAAACTCCAACCTCTCTGAGAATCGCCGCTCAAGTGTTTCAATTTAGGTGAATGGAACTGCACAAATTAGCTTAATTTTAGCTATAGTAAATACTAAGTTCCATGCCGAATTTTGAAAACTTACTACAAGCAGATGTCAGTCTTACAATTTAGGATGCTATGGATATTAAAGGAAGTGAAGGAGTAGGGAGTGTTATAGCCTTTCACCGCCTTTACAGTCCACAAATCAATTGAAACTATTTGTACCAAAATGTTGTCAGCGAACTTCACTTACAGCAGTCAAAATGTTATTGGAGTAGGGAGGGGGAGTTAAAAACCCTTACTGCTGCGTCCGGGTATGGTTTTCCCGGTAGAACTGACTGGGAAGGTCTAGACAGAATCCAAACACCAGCTTATATTCTTTCGTAGTTTAAGTGGATATAAAGGCCCCAATAAATATTTCGCTGAGTAGTGATGATGGTAGTCAGTGACAGCAGGAGAGAGTGAGAAATCAGCACTTCGTTATTTTCTCCTGGGTCCTCTAGGCACAACTTTTACATATTAAATATATATACATATATGTAAATAAATTTTATCCATAGAACATATACATCCAGATATAGAAGAGACATTTTAAAAATGTACAAAACTGCATTCAGTTGAGTACGACCGCTATACTGACCGATGACATAAATGTGACCGAAATTTTGAAATTACCCAAGTACTTAATCTGTTATCTTCGGGGGTGCTCTAGTGGTCAGAGGACAGACACAAGCTGCAGCGTGACTAGGTGTTCATTGTTGTTACCCTTTCATCTCAATACTAATGTCTCACTGAGTTGTGATAATGATGATCTAATAGTTTGCTACATTTTGTATTGTTTTTGCTTTATGAAAATGCCCGAAAAGCAAACACTTTTTAAGAACCAATATAAATCTTGTTTTAGTTTTAGATAAAATAAGGGGTGCTTACAAGTATTTTTTGCTTACAGGGGTGTTGTGCGTCATGAAGCTTGGGGGGGGGGGCTGCTTCATAATTCAGGGACCCCTGAATTATTAGTGATTTTGTTAATTAATTTAGCTGACTTCCTAAGCCCAAATGATCATAACTTGGAATACCTTTATACATCAATAAGAAATGGCGAAGCTCCCTACTTAATGAAGGGAATCATATCAACAAAAATTACATAGCAAAACGGGAATCTTGAACTGTTTTCAGCGGAACTCCAGATCGCTCCCGACTAAGAGATGGTATTTAGAAAGCACGTTAAATTAATTACACACATCGATCGCTTTCATAAGGGAAACGTGGTTTAAAAAATTGGAAAAACGTTAACATTCAAGGGTATACCAGATCATCAGAGATGACCGAAATGACTGGTAGGTAGGAGTGGCACTCCTCATTCAAAATAGCTTGAGGTATGAAGACATCACTACAAATATAACCGTAATTAATAACTCAGATAACTGGAACCAAAATATACTTCGAAAACAATAAAAACATATAGAAACTTCGTGACCAAAAATGAATGGGTGAGATTTTTCAACTTCATCCTGTCCCCTAAAATCATAGGTGGAGATGTAAACGTACACCACAGAAGCTTAGTCTCTTCTAGTATCCGTGAGTAGAACCATCACAAGAATGAGATCGAATCACGGAGTTATATGCATAGGTTTAATCTACAGGACAACCACAGTGTAATCGGTGCGGAAACCCCATTGGGTCACCACTATGGTCGAACTTTTGTTCAACTATATCCACATATTGTCTATACCTAGAATAAAAATTTACAAAACCCTATATGAATATATAAACGACTGTAATATTTATGTATAATGTTATAAACTACGTAAAAACATGGCTGTATACTTGTGGAAATGTATAAATAAACCTCTCTCTTGGTTCCTGGATAGCACTCCTTGCATTTCCCTTATGCCGATATATAACTAACAGTCTCCTAAAAACATACAGTTGATACTCCAGTCATTTAGAAAAAAATAAATGGTTAGGTGGAGTCAGGTCCTTACAAATGGGTTCTTGCTTGGGTCGTTAGGGTCGACGGGGACACATCGCACTTCAGTGGGTTGATGTCCATCTGGCCAATATGGTTCTTTGAGCTCGAGCAGAGGAGGTCTCGATTTACCTTTCTTACCAGGAAAGGCATTCCCGTTCAACTTAAACAGAAAAGTTGAGACAACATATGCTGTACGTTAGAAGAATCCCAGAAAAATTGTAATATAATTGCAGTTATCAATAAACTGACAAAGGACTACCTCGGGTTTTACCCACCCATCTTGGAAGGGATGGAAATCTCTCTCTCCGTCCTGAAATTCGAAATTCCCAGAGTTTACTCACAGCTAGAGTAAAGTAGGAGTTGAACCACAAAAGAATCATGGAAATCAGTCAAGAAGTCATTCTGGTCAGTGTTGACAAAGTTCATTACACAAACAAATTTTTTTATATCTCCCCTCAAAGGCGGAGGGGCACACCAACAAATAAAAAAGAAAAAGGAATTAAACAAAATAAAAGTTTGAGGATGATGAAGGAGGGAGAAAGGGATGAGAGGAAGTGCCTCTCTCTCTCCCCCTCCCCACATCCCAGCCACTGAATGACAATACACCTGCTACCTGCTGGCAACTGCATCATGACTAAAAATGCGGCCATCCAAGTTCATGGTCACTGCTGTACCACATGATACAGGTTTTAATTTTCCCCCCAACAAGAAAGGCAGAGGGTAAATCCTGCCCCACAAATACCTCTGAAACACTTCACTGCAATAGCTAGTGTAGGTGCCTGGACAGCGTGAAAATATTGGTAGTAACGGGCCCTGATGCCCTCTGAAGCCCATTCAACCCATTGGGCAGAAATGGGGGATTTAGAGCACTGTCAGAGTTCTTTACCATCCACTGTATCATGTAGGGCAGCAGCAAACTCAGCAGATGAACAGGGCTTTGGAGCAGTTGGAGTCGCTCAATCGCACCACAACAGCTGCTGCTTGACAAAATCAAGGTCAGCAGCATTGCAGGCGACCTCCCAGCTAGGGCCTCTAAGGGCTAGCAGACACTGGTGGGGTAATGAAGCGATACTGGCTGAGAGAGAGACAATACCAACCCCACCAGCCTTGACTGGTGCATGGATATAGACACATAGGACACCACGTAGAAAGCCTAGCCAAGAGCGCACAGCACAGCAAACTTCACGTCTAACTCAAGCAGCCTCCTCGCAGTAAGCCTACCAAAGACTAGCCCATAATATATTATATTAGCTTTGGCAGTAAGAATGCGCAATGTAGGTGCAGGTTCTGCGACACACACATATACATATTTTTTTTTTTTTTTTTTTTTTTTTTTTTTTTTTAAAGATCTCCCCTCAAAGACGGAGGGGGCACGCCATTAAAATATAAAAACGAAAAACTAAATAAAAAAAAGTGGGGAGGACGCCCAGGTTTACCCGACGCCGGCCCTAGGGATACGGGAAGTTGAGGATGATGGAGGAGGGAGGGAGGGATGAAAGGAAGTGCCCCTATAAAATGACCACCAGTTCAAGTAAGAGCCCCGGATGACGCGGGTGGTGATACCACGAAGTACTCCGGATGAGATGCCCAGCTCGAGTAACTCCGTGGCACTTTTCCCGCACCACACTCCGCGCCATGACACGGTCGCGGCCATAACCTTGATGTTGTTAGGCGCCACTCCTTTTAGCTCAGATATCGCTTGCCGAAGGTCATTTCTATCATATTTACTTATCTTAGCCCTCCAGGTCTGCTCCATGTCCACGCTGCCACTAACAACCTGGACATCCAGGATTATGGCAGACCCGTCGGGCTTAACGGCAACGATATCTGGCTTCTTGCCCTGGTCACTCGGCATATGATACAGTCTCTCTCTCTCAACATCCCAGCCACTGGATGACAATGCACCTGCTATCTGCTTGGCAACCGCATCATGACGGAGTATGCGGCCACCATGAGTTCGTGGACACTGCTGCACCACATGATAAAGATTTTCATTTTTACTCCGACAGGCACGGCAGAGGGTATCTACTACCCCACGACTACCTCGTGAGCACCTCACCGCGGTGGCTAGTGTAG
>JAVIWC010003223.1:0-10564 GCA_031894815.1 Creontiades dilutus | reverse complement strand
GAAAACCAATATAGTTTCATATCAATTACTACGTATTGGTTGAATTCCGATCCATTTTTTCTGCCAAATACAAAGTACATGATTTAAGTTAATTTGATTAAAACCACACTACCCACAATGATGTTTTTTAGACCATCTTGCGTAATTGATTATTCTGAGCGAAGCCACTAATCATAACTGGAAACCCATATTTAATCCAGTTGAGGGCAAAACATAACACTTCATCAAAAATATTATCTGATCAATGGTAAATGTGATTAAAGAAAATTAGCATGCAATTAAGAGGTTAGTCGTTCCTATTAAGTTATTTCATTTTAGTAATTATTGGGACCACAGATCCGATTTTAATTCAAATTCTATGACATGGGCGCATTTCTCAAATTACGATTCACTAACAATCCCGCCTTAATTCATTCAAATTTGATAACCACTCTAGTGAAATTGTTCATAAAAAAGTTAAGGCCTAATGAATTTTGAGACGGGGAGGGGGAATAATTCAAAATGCACTTTTTGACTTTGCATATTGTTATTATACTCCCTCATTGTGCTATTCACCTATTTCTTTTTTTAACCTGCGTAGCAGGGCCATTAAACTAGTACTGTAATGGAGTGGAACAGTTTGTAGAGTTAATAGCTCAGTAGCAACTCGTCTACCGAGTGGAGCACCCGGATCCCCAAAAATGCGCGAAACGTGAATTAACTTTGCTATTTCCAATAACCCCGCCCCCCCTCCCCCTTTAGATTAGGATTCTACGTCTAATTTCATTAAAAATTCACTCCTTGAACCATTTTTTCCATTGCCCACAACAGACCCTAGGAACGCGCAAATATGCGCAACCCTGGAAATGCGTATTTTTAGATGTTAATAGGCGAACAAGTGTGGCACATGATGTACTATTTTTCAACGCTGAATCATGTGGTCATGTCCATTTTAGATTTGGATCAGATTTACTCGGTCATCCATTCATTTTCCATCCCCGCTTTTACAATTGTAGAGATACAAGTAAATTAAAATCGTCAAACTTGGATTCTTGTAAAATGAGAAAAATCTTTCATGAACACTTCTTTGCAAATTCCTTAGATGAATCGGAACGGAAAAAAACGTAATTCATGACTACACTGTTAATCTCTTAAAACATGTTTCCTTCTCCTGCTTGTATCCCGAAATAATTATTAAAGCTCAACACTTCATCAGCAGTGTACATCATGTTTTAAGAATCAGAAGAGTTCTTGAACATTTTTTCATAATTTCGCTAGAATTAGGGTTTTATGATATTAATTTGTTTTTAACGTGCCGTAGCCTCGCCATAGTCCCACGCTCGTTTTGTAAAAGGGGGAAGAGAAAATGAATGAATGATCGTGTGAAATTGAAAGATCTGAAAATGGAAGTGACCAAGTGGTTCTAGGTTGAAATCATGTGCCAAACTTTCGGTTTTATGCATCTAACAATTCGCGCAATCCCAGGGTTGCCCATCTTTGCAGGCTCCTAGAGAATGTTGCGGGCAATGCAACAAATTGATCGAACTGAATTTTTCATAAAATTTTCATAAAAGTTTTGATTTTAGATGTCCATTACGTCTTCTGTTATCGATTAATATAATTTCACACATATGCCACATTATCACGTCACAAGATGATTATAATAATTGTAATACTTGTTATGACTCGTTATTTCAATTCTACCTTTTTCTTGATTACGATTTCTTGATATTATTCCATTTTTTGACCTTAATAATTACTAAGATTATACAGATACATGGGGTTCAAGAAATAATTATACACAAGGTTTTGGTAATAGATTGAGTTATTTTTTCAATAATTGTATTTATTGCTCCAAGAATAACTACGGGGTTCCTATAACCACAAGGTGGAAACGATTTAAGTATTCCTTTAAAATTTTTTATTTTTATTAAAAATTATATTTGGGTATTGGGTAAGGAGTTTGGTTAATAGGATGGATATGGAATATTAATATCAAATTGATTTAAACTCAATGAAAAATAGTGGAAAGGATTACCTTGTCGTTGGTCGGCGTGAAGCAGAGCGGTGAGGAGGTCGCGGTAAGTAGTTACCGTCTCGTTATCTCTCTTCCCCCTGCCACTCCCCGCGCGATTTGTAGATTTGTAGAGATGTAGAGGGGGCACACAAATATCACCAACTGATCAATCCAAATAGGTGTTTTGGATGAGAACCGATTTACGTGCTCTATGCATGTCTCCTGAAATTCAATAATCACTCTATCACCTGTAAAACACGCACACTCCGAAGCTTAGTAAGATTCAAATCATGAACGCAAGCCAATTGAATAATAAACCCCAGTGAAAGAATACTTATTTACTCCAGTAACATTATTGAATAATAAACCCCAGTAAAAATATTGAATAATAAACCCCAGTAATAATATTGAATAATATTTACCTATATATTATCAGAATGCTTCAACCCGTGTATCGGCTACTAACTACACTACAAGTATTCACATCGGCTATCACTCTAGTATCCACATTCACTACAACTCAACGCTATCGGCCGGACATCACTAGGTTACAAACAAACAATAATAAACGAAAAAACGCAAATGTTGGTACCATAAATCGGGCCATACATCGGGAATGGTTTGACCTACGGACGTGGGGAAGGGCTCATTCGATTCCTAATGGTATGTTCTTCAAATAGGAAAATATTTAGGCCGATTCGACTAGTTTTGAGGTTTTCAGGGATTTTACAAAACTTTTACAGCCCTTAAAGGGCACTTTAAATTAGTGAGGGAGCTGGCGCAAGAATTGGGGCGTCGTCGGACCAACACGGATTTTTCCTGAAAATTTCAGGTTTTTTGCTTCAGCCGTTTGGAGAAATCGTGCGTACGGCGTACGACGGACGGACGGAAAATTTTTTATTCGATTCGGATTCTACACCCTTTGAAACGTAAACCATGAAATTTTCAGGGGGGTTAGAATTTGTTTTCCAGAGCGATTACAATGGTTTATTATTGAATAATAAACCAAAATTGACGTATTTGAGCCAACCAGTGCTCCATAATAACCAAAGAACCTGATAAGGACCTTTTCGCCGTCGTTAGTAGATGGATGATTCTTATTTGACGTCACGATAATGTAAAACAGACTGCAATGAGCCGATGTCGATGAATAGCTAGCTCCTCTTACCTCACAGGTGGGCGCGCCACGGCCGACTTGACGGATGGCCGCCCAGGTTTCCTGATCCGACGAGTGCATTGTCAACTTCTACACTTGAGTGGAACGGGGAGAGTCCTAGAATATAACGTTCATAAATATGTTGTTAATTTAGTTATTCCACAATATCAAGTCGATCGTATGTTTACTGTACTCATTACAGAATTAGTGCGCCGGGAGATACGTGGATCCACTCTTGAATTGATTGGAGCGTGTCCCTTGAACCCTTGTAACGAGCTCGCCTTCTTGTGTTGATCGATTGAGATTTTATTGAGATTATTTAATAATTTCAATGATCTACAAATCCATGTTACCAGTCTAGAACCAGTCCACCTGGTCTTGAAAATTGTTGAGACTGAGGGAAAGATCGTGCCTCGTCACTATGAGCTGTGATTTTATTGTTGAAAATTTCTGTTTCGAATGTGAATGAATGAAATGAAAGTTTATTTCGATTTTGAACTACATAGTATTATATACACTATTTCGAAATATGGAAATGTGGATACTGGAGTGAACTCCTAAAAGGCTTTGTAGCCGATACACGGATTGAATCATTCTGATAACCATAAAAAAACGCTGCAAATTCGTTCACTGGGGTTTATTATTCAATTGGCTTGCGTTCATGATTTGGATTTCTACTAAGCTTTGGAGTGTGCGTGTTTCACAAGTGATAGAGCGATTATTGCATTTCAGGAGGCATACAAATATGATCAACTGATCAATCCAAGTAGGTATTTTGTTTGAGAACAGATTTACGTGCTCTATGCATATCTCCTGAAATTCAATAATCGCTCTATCACCGGTGAAACACGCACACTCCAAAGCTTAGTAGAAATTCAAATCATGAACGCAAGCCAATTGAATAATGAACCCCAGTGAAAGAATTTGCTGCGTTTTTAAGTAATAATCGATTACACGGTTTTTCGATTATCCGAACACACCTTGTCCTAATTAGTCCGGATAATCTAGGTTCTACTGTACTTGATTTTAAACATGAAGTAGACGTGAGGTTGAGGAGTTGATTGTTGAGTGTTGACTAGGTAGGCTCTAATATTTTAAGTCGTATCGCAGCGGTCGATAATCTTACTCACGGAGCTCGAGAAAAGTACACAACGCTGTTTCGGGTTACTGACCGAATGAAGCTTTTAAGGGCGAGGCATCTGGTTTTTATTTATCAAAGTTGACACACCGAAGACCTCCAGGAAGTGTATCGAAAACTCTCCAAATACCCGGAACCCTTGATGTTCGAGCACCTTAAATTTGTATGGTAAAAAAGAATTGGATAATACAACGACCAGTCAATCGTTAGTTTTATCAGTAATACAACTATAATAACTCACAGAACAAGATAACAACAACCAGGCTTGCTATATTACCCCCCAGTAACCAAATATCCCGTCTTTTAAATTTCGTCAATATGTACTCCACGTACCTGACTCACCATAAACGCTCTCATTGCTGTTTCCGATGTTAAGTCTCCAAATTTGAACAATATTAGCTCCAAACCAATTGCAAGGGTAGCTACCATGTTTTTATCTTCCAAAACTAGTGCTTACTGTTCAAGCTGTTGAAATGACGAGATTTGATGGACAGATGGTTTTCTTGGCACACTTAAACTACAAAAGAACAAAATACGAATAGAATAGAAGAATTGACCGTAATATCTAGGCCCATGCCTAACATCAACACCTTGTATTAACAGAGTGTTAACAGTCGAGCTTCACAACATGCTCCAAGTCTGTACAGCACTTATGACAGAACTACTTATAGGAAGATGCAAATAGGTGCTCGGTCTCAATAGATTCTGAAATCCAATCCAGGGTCTTAAAAGATTGACAGATGTTCGCCACAATGCCTTAAATCGGAAAAGTGAATGATGGGATCACAGTAGCTGAGGTGCAAATATTATTCACTAGAACGGTGAATCAATCATACAATGTATAATACATGTTCATTTTGCGACAGTGATGTGAGTATATAGGTTTCTGAGAAATCGGAAAGAAGATTGGAGAACAATTGAGGAGCTTACTTTCAAAACGGCACATATCTAAATTTGGGAGGAAACTTTTTTTCCTCAATTTTCTATCTCTGAATATGAGTTGAATCAGATCCCCCTATCATTTCCGAACAAAACAACACATCCACGTCAAATCCGGGGCTAAAGTCATGTGTTTGGATCAAAAGGTAACAAATCCGTCCCCTACATTTTTTTCAGTGCCTTGCAATCGAAATGGCATATATCCTCCGAATTTCGTCAGGCGATAAGTCGTGGGTTTTCAAAAAGGCACATATCCAAAAAGAAACATTGCGCCTTCGTCTTGACGTTGAATATTTACACGAGACTCGATAGATGGCAGGCATGACAAATGGAAATATAGAGTCAGGTAAAGTTTTCAATAAAACCTACAGAATGGAGAATGAATTCTTTCTCTTTCAAAAAGGCACAAATCCATGAGTTTTGATCAAAAGGGCACATTTCCAAAGTGAAAATGGATATACAGCCTCGTGTTTTGGAGAAAATTGATTCATATTCTGAGGCATCTTTATCTGTGCCTTCTCACACATTACTCCGATGAGAAACTGCAGAAAAACATCTCCACTAATCTGCAAATCGTTTTTTTTTCACTTCCTGAACATTTTGTCGGAATAGATATGCGCCTGTTTGAAAGTAAGCTCCTCAATTGTTCAACGTTCCCAGATCAAAGGTAGACTCTGGGTGTATCAATAAACTTCACATAGAATTCATTCCAGATTAATGTAAAATGCACAGTATTCCTGCTTTGGAACCATAACGTATGTCAAATCACTACCACTATCGGTGTAGGGTACTTTTGAGAGGAGAACTCATCATTAGTCATTATTTATCACCACTTGTGTCAACGTAGTACATACTTGCTTGGGGGTCCACAGTAGAGTACGACGTCCTCTACGAAATTAATAGAAGGGAAAAGTGATCGTGACACGCCGCGGCGCCGAGTCCTGCACTATTGGCAAACAAACGGGTAGACTTATAAATATCTTTTTGCAGCCTATTTATGGCAAAACGCGAGAGACGAAGGATAGACGACGTATGGAAAAGAATATAAAGTTCTCACGAAATCCTTAGTGGATAAATGAAAAATGTTTCGATCGATGGACGGCAAGAGGCTAAGATGACAAGTACACTTCAAGTTAGTGAGTGACCCGTGACCTGATTCTGTAGTTAGAAGATCCGAACTTCCCTGACAACCCATAACATTGTATCCAACGAAGTAAAAACCCAGTTCCATAAGAGAGCCACTAAAAATGTTTTATAAAGGTATTTCTGTTCCCTTACCATTGCTGCCCTCCCAAGTAGGCTACTTAGTAAATAGTGTCCATATTAACAAGAAAGCTAAGGTTCGATTCTTCAACCAATTTGTAACATTTTTGTCCTATAATTTTTTTACCCTCCTTAGAATCAGATTATTCAACTTTCAAGATTTGTTCAGTGTGTTCGTGTTTTCGCATACTTCTCAGTATGCGGTATTTTATTTGAAATTGATCTCAACATCCAAGATTGGGACTCTTCGGTTAGTGAAGTTGATGTGGGCTGATTTTGATTCGTCCAGCTTCTTTCATAATTATTGATGGGAAAAAATGAACAAGGAAATAGCAGGAATGAACGATTCCCATATGGACCTATGTTAAGGCAGAGGTTTCGCGCACAAATGTAAGAACGAGGAGTTGTACATCCCGGAAATGGAATGATGCCAGAGGTGCCAAGTGTCTCTTATGAAGCGGATATAAAAATATAACTAAACTCCGAACAACTGACTTGCGAGTTGCTTAACGGTTTCGTAAAGTCACATAAAGATGAACATTTTGTGGGGGTCGCCAAATGGGTTGCAACAGTTGTGGAGCCTTGGGGTGCCAGAATGATACGTTCCCCTCAAAATAGTCGGGAAAAGCGCATAGGCCGGATCGATCGAGATCATTGACAACGATTTGGGTCAATTGAGTTACAGGAAACTTTCTCAACAACAAAAAACAAAGTGGTAAGTAATACGAACGTTACAGAAAAGTATCTCTGTACGATTTTAGCATTAACGCGCTCATAGATGTAATTATAAGCACAAAGTGATTATTTTTTTAAACTAGACCAAATTCTCAATCGGAGAAAAAAAGCACGAAAATTGGCTGGAAATTTTAGTAGATATGAGGATCGATTGATTGAATCCCGCAGCCCCCCCCCCCCACCAAATTTAAAATTCCTAAAGTTTATTTCACAAGGAACGTTAGTTAGAAAAAAAATTATGTGATGGAAATAGTAAAGACAATGGCTTATCCCTATTAAACCTTCCATTCTCCCCTTTCCATTATTAAATCAGGATGATCAAATATATGTTTCAAAACAAGACCAAAACTTAATTTTAAACAAAATCGGGAAAATCGACTAAATGAGCTAAAGCGTTCAAACATTGAATTAAAACTTCCACGAATTGATTTAAACTTTCCGCAAATTGAATTAAGAGTTTCCGCGAAATGAATTAAATCTACGTACTCAAAAATCCGTGTCAGCTGTCATGCTAATCGAGGACAACGCACAGATACAGATTAGATGCAGATATGAATATCAAATTTTCGTCACACTTTTCTCCAACGTTCAACCCCATGGGAAAACCTTTTTCCAAAGTAAAACATCACGCAAGATGTATTTATGCAGTCAAAGAGAACGCCAATTGTACGAGGCAATCACAGAAAGTGTACACGCCATCAAGCCTAAGAATTGTGCGAACAGAAAGGATATTTGTTCACAAAATACTAAACTACATCATTTTTTGGAAGTAAGAGCCCCACCATACTTACAGACATCACTCGTGCCGAAGTTTTGAGAAAAATTTGACCGCAGCTGGCCCACAAAATTTCAGGAGGCTCATTATGTCGAAGTACTTGGATGATGAGACTGATAGCAAACCTGAAAAATAAAACCACGAATGTCAATCTGTACTATGGCGTGCTGTATTATCTCTGTATTAATCTGAATTGTATAATCAAACGATGCTTACCTTTGTAGGCGGGAAGGGGCGATTCAAATTCTCCTTACTTCATTATGTTCAGCTCATTGGGTCTTGGTCCAATCACACTGGATGAGAAAGTGCCGTTGAACGATGAACGATGATTCACCAGACGTGAATGGTCATGGGAAACATAAATGTCCTTTATTTCCTGGATTTTGAACAAACATTTTTTTCCATAATGTTTCTCCAATAAGGATCTCCAGTCCTTTATCAAGAGTTGTTTCACACTCTGAGAATGGTGTAGGTTTCACTCTTGAGCTTTTTACCATGTCCCTAAATTCTTTAGGTGTCTCCATGCTCCATTTCATGTTCCAAAGACCTACATTTTTACAGGGGACCACTGTTGCGCTGTTGGGGGTTCAATCAAGGAACAGCGACATCGTCGGTTCTTTCCTTTCACACCAAAAACTCCAAGCCTCATAACTCCCGACTACGTCGGTTTTTCCGCTTTTTCTAGTTACTAAAATGAACAGCATAATTTTCTGAGTTCAATGATGTAAAAAACTCGATTTGTGAAAAAAAGTGACTTAGTCGGTTTTTTCCCTGGGTCCTTCATTTGAACAAAATTGGCACGGAAAAGTACTGCTGAGAAGGCTTGCTTTTGGAGGCCGTCATTTCGTGTTACCAGACGAAAAAATGCTCACCATTAGAGAGGATTAAATATTCAGAACTACTAACATTCAAACGTGACCAAAACTGGACATTTGGACGTGTTTATTATATACTTTGATGGTAATATAAAATTCCATTTTTCTGAGAGGCACTACAAACTTCTAGTCACAATTCACTTTGATGATATCCTAGAGCAAATAGTGAAGCTCATAAGTTACATTCTGTTCGCGGGGAACATTGTGTCTTCCACACGGTTGCCAACTTTTTCTCAGAAAACCCCCTGAGAGGGAAATAAAAATCCCTTAAAAAAACCCTAAATCCATTTTGAAAATCCCTAGAAAAACCCCGAAGGCATACCTACCAGATCATCTCCTCCGTGGGTACAAAATTAACGCAAGAGATGGGGAGCATTCATTTCGGAGGAAATATCTCACCATCAGAATGCTCTGTATAACATCAACAGAGAGCCTGTTCCTTAACTTGTTTTGATATTATAAATGGTAAAACATCTCTCAACGAATGCAATGGAAATTGGTAAGGACATGAGGAAAGTGCAAATGACGATGTCCTGAATCTAAAATAGTAGGCGCTATCAACGAGATGCTGGAGTTGTTTGGATGCATTTCAGACCGTTGTCTTTGTATCATCGGCTTCATGGCCAACTGAGACGATAACAATGGTCACATAAAATCCGTAATTCCCCTACTAGCAACTTCAAAAACCTAAACATTTCTCCCTCCTAAAAAACCCCTAAATTAAGTGAAATAACTATATCTTCTAGCTGAACTGTGCAACGCCAAACAACAAAACAATTCAGCAGTAGCTGGACGTTCTAGTTCGTCAAAGCCTCGGATCGCGTCCTCCACAAGTTTGAGTTGGAACTCTTTTGACAATTAGATCTCGAATAATTTCGAAGCTCTGCTTACTTTCATAACCGACTGTTCCCGGAAACCAAAAGAATGTATGAATGCTGAACGCAGTCATTTTGAATGAAAAGCATGTTCTTGTTGCATCATTTTGTCCATAGTCCTAACGATCCCCAAATTGTTTTTGATATTGTTATAAATGGAAAAACATCTCAACGTATGCAATGGAAATTGGTAAGGACACGAGGGAAAGTGCAAATGACGATGTATGTCTGAATCGGGGGTTGTTGGCGCTATCAACTCTCGATGCTGGAGTTGTTGGGATGCACTTTCAGCGACGATTGCCTTTGTATCATCGGTTGATGGTCAACTGAGACGAAAACAATGGTCAAATAAAACCCTTAATTCCCCCTGACTACCAAAAAAAAAAAAACCCTAAACATTTCTCCCCCCCCCCCCCCCCAAACCCTTTTAGAGAAAAAAAACCCTACATTTAGGGGGGGAAAACCCCAACTTGGCAACCGTAGTCTTCTAGCTGAACTGTGCTCCGGCAAACAGGGACAAACAATTCAGCAGTAGCTGGACGTTCCTGAGTTCGTCAAAGCCTCGGATTCGTCCTCCACAAGTTTGAGTTGGAACTCTTTTGACAATTAGGTCTCTAATAATTTCGAAGCACTGCTTTCATAACCGACTGGTCCCAGAACTAAAAGAATGTATGAATGCTAAAGGCAGTCATTTTGAATAATTAAAAAAAAAAAAAAAAAAAAAAAATCATACTCCAACGGTTTATAATACTAAAGTAAAATTAATCTTTCTGAAATCCATGACTAACTCAATATTACCAAAATTTTCCATC